>JBBBDQ010029005.1:107500-247500 GCA_037127315.1 Ascarosepion bandense
CTCAGTCTTCTTCTTCTTCTATGTGCCCTGTCCCTTCAGGACGTAGGCGATCATGTCTATCCACGTCTCCCTATCCCTTGTGGCTCTTAGTATGTTTGCTCCTGTTGCTCCTGGCAACCCCCGTTCCGTCATCCACCTGATCAGTCCCTGCAAATATGTTATCCGCTGCCTTCCTCTGTCTCTCCTTCCTTCTATCTGTCCAGTCAGTATCAGATTCTCCAGGCTCTCCTTCCTCATTGCATGTCCCATGAACTTCAGTTGTCTCTTCCTGATGCTCAGCATCAATTTCCTTTTTGTTGCCATTCTTTCTAACACCTCGTCGTTGCTTGTATGCTCAGTCCACGATATCCGTAGCATCCTTCTGTAGAACCACATTTCGGCCGCTTCCAGATCCCAAAAACTTCATTTGTCTTCACCTGATATTTTAGCATCAGCTTTCTTTTTTGTGTCTATTCTTTCCAAAGGCTCGTCGTTGGTCGAGTGTTCAGTTCATGGTATCCTCACTATCCTTCTGTAGAATAATATTTCAGTTGCTTCAAATGTTCCTTCTTCATCGACGAGTTATCCAGCATTTGCTACCATATCACTATATACACAATTTTAATTAGACGTCCAAACTTTTATAAACATTTTTCAAGAAATCTCCAAAATTAAACAGGCATGTTATGTAAGATACATTTAAGAAAGTATGTGTGTGTATGTGTGTGTGTGTTTGTGTGTGTGTGTGTGTAAATTACAAAATTTAGAATAAATAATCTGTACTATGTATGCACCAAATTGTGGTTTACGGATGGGGCTTGTGGTGCAGTGGTTTGGGGCTCGAAATGAGAAATCAGATAACCGAGTTCGAATTCCAGTTGAATTTGTTCATTTCACTTGCGCGCAAATACCATTAGGAAAGATATTAATACGTCTTTTCCGGTCAGCTATGGGTTAAATAACAGGAAGGATTAAGTTTTACAGCCTTTTTTTGTAACCAACCTTTCGCAGAAAGTGATAGCAATGTACTGCGTGAAAATACCTTCCCAGTCAGTAATGTCTCAAAAGAGACATGATTAACCAAGTGTATATAACTGACTGATTGAATCTGTACTTATAATAAGTCAATGTCAACTAAGAGATCTTGAATATTAGTATTTTATTGCCTGTCTTTTACCCAGAAACGGGTTGTCAACCAAAACTGAACAGTTCAGTTTCCTATAAAAATTTGCCTATAGCTGGGGAGAGATAAATGCATTTATAATTTTCCAAAGTTTATTAGGGTATAAGTGGGAATATTAAACTTTGTTAGAATTCAGACATAACGCTCCGATTTGTCTTTCCCTGCCGCTACCAATGACACAACCTGTACATTCTTCTACTCTGACCCATGGCCTTCCATGTCTCGCTATCCCTTGGTAGCTCTTAGCCCGCTTTCTTCTAGTACATAACCGAAACTCCGCTCTGCCATCCACCTGCTCAGGCCTTTCCAATATGCTATACGCAGCTTTCCCCTGTCTCTCTTTCCCTCTATCTGACCTGTGAGCATCAGCTTCTTCAAGCCTTCCTTCCTCATCACATGTCCCAAGAACTTTAGCTGTCCTTTTCTGATGCTCAGCATTAATTTCCTTTTCGTTCCATCCTTTTTACAACCTCATCTTTGCTTACATGTTCGATCTATGGTATCCGTAGCATCCTTCTGTAGAAACACATTCCAATGGCTTGAAATCTTTCCTTCATATTTAATGATATTGTCCAGCATTCGCTGCCATGTTTAAGAACTGACATCACATAGAAATCCAGTCCTCTCTTTTTTGTTTCTAGCGAAATGTTCCTGTCTTGGAAGATTCTGTTCAGCTTCTGGAATGCGTTTATGACCATGCCAATTCGCCTTCGAATCTCAGTGTCACACTTTAATTCAAGATTAGTTGCTGCTTATTTACCAAATGATCGAAAAAGTTATACTGTCTTTGAAATATATATGAAAAATCAAAGAACATTTTAAGCTTTTGTTTTTCTCTCCTGCTAACGAAATGCTAATCTTTGGTTCTGTAGTCAGTGTTCTGTAGTTTGCCAGGTTATACCAGTACATTAAAATATTCATAATATTGGATGAATTTTATATTAAAAATATACTGAATTCAAATACAAAAATATTTTCATTCCCTCACATCAATTTTCAAATAAATCAATACAGGTAAAGAAGCTGATGGCCGGAAAAGGGTGTATATTAAAAGAGGAATAATCAAATAGATATATTCCTTTATTCTACAAATCTGTACTTTTACAGCTATGACCCGCCATGCTATATATTTCTCTGCATGACCTTCGTATTCCGTTAGCAAATGTTCCCTCATCTAGACAGTTTCCTATTAGAAGTACCCTCCCCACCCCAAAAAATACGATTACCGGATGATTTTTCAAATGTAAATATCAACTCATCGACATCGGAGATATTAAAGTTATACTACCTTAAGAAAGGAGGATAACTTACATGTCTGTTGTAACATACATGAAAACCTTAATATATTATATTGGTATTGAAGCAATTAATAATTTAACGCTTACATTCGATCATCAGGCGGTAAATTATCGGTTCCCCGATATTACAGCCAACATAAATATAACTCACATGTAAGTAATTATCCTCAATTAAGCATCGTCAATCTTCAATAATATTTGCGGCAGGGGTACTGTTACTTCTATGTAATATCAACAATAAAATAACATTGTAATTTCGTACGGGGGAATTCGTGCTTAATAATCGTAGAGAGAGCTTTTCTAGACATAGATAATATGAACTCAAAAATTAATTTACGAATTGGGAGCTATTAGTGATGCCTTTATTTCTGGGTTATTATCACCTCTTATTTCGCAAGGACTTCTCGAAAAAAAAGAATCCTTCACCCTCACAGAATTTGAAGAACAAGCGTTAAATTTGAAAAGAGCTTTCTGAAATTCTGAATTCTATTCTGATGAAACCTTAACAAGTTATCTAGTGGTGTTGGTAAATGAATCACGACAAAAGCCTTAACTTAGCGAGCGGAAAATCAAAACGAGAAGGACCCTAAGTTATCCGCTACTAGCAAATCAATCCCTATTAAAAGATGGCAGCATTTTTCTCCAGAGACACTAGACATCGTGGAATTATGTGTCCGTCTCCAGGGACGAGTTGCTACAATTGCCAGAAGGAAGGTGATTCCACTAATGTCTGTCGTTGAAAGCTAATAAATTTTCTTTTGCATTACCATTCTTGACCACGAAATCAGCCTGGCTACAGGGAATTTTGAAAGACACGTTAAAATGCCTCTTCTTCTTCTTCTATGTGCCCTGTCCCTTTAGGACTTTGTCGATCATGGCTTGCAACGTTTCCCTATCGCCTTCTCTTTCTACACAAGGCAATCCTCGTTCCGTCATCCACCTGATTAGGTTCTTCAAATATGTTATCCGCTGCTTTCCCCCGTCTCTTTTTCCCTCTATCTGGCCTGTTAGTATAAGGTTTTCGAAACCCTCCTTCCTCATTGCATGTCCCAGAAACTTCAGCTGTCTCTTCCTGATGCTCAGTACAAATTGCCTTTTTGTTTCCATCATTTCCAAGACCTCATCATTGCTCACATGCTCGATCCATGCTATTCGCTGCATCCGTCTGTAGAACCACATTTCAGCTGCTTCAAGTTTGTCTTTTATCTTTGATGATATTGTCCATCATTCACTGCCATACTGAAGGACGGACAGCACGTAGCAATCCAGTACTCTCTTCTTTGTATCTAGCTAAACTGTCCTGTTTCTCAATACCTTACTCAACTTCTGGAATGTTTCATTCTCCATGCCAGTTTACCTTCGGATATCTGTGTTGCACTTTCCGTCTTCTGTTAATAACACCTCCCAGGTATTTAAATATTTGTACCTGTTTAATTCTAGTATCTCCGACTTGTATTTGGCATGAAGAAAACTTGCTCTGTAGTGCATTGGATATCGGCTCGGAACGAGAAATCGGAAAGACGATTTCAAAATCCAGTAGAAATCCATTCATTCATTTACGCGCAAATACCCTTGGGAAAGGTATTAGTCCGTTTCTTCCCTCCAGTTATGGGTTAAATAATAGAACAGATTGTGTTCTATAGCCTTGGCTGGCAACCAGTCTACCGCAGAAAGCAATGGCAACCTACTGCGGGATAATCTTCTGCCCACTCAGCCATGTCTCTTTCGAGACATGATAGCCTAAAGCGTTTATCACGTATGGCACTTAACCGACTGAAGATAATAGTTGGAAACATAAGTAAAGCTTTTACTGGGCATAAAGTGGGGGATCAGTTTTCTATTGTTATGAAGCAATAAACTGATCCTCCAATAATTATACTTAATATCATAAAGTAATATAATCTATCTCTTCTCCTTCCAGTTATGGGTTAAATAACAGGACAGATTGGGTTATACAGTCTTGGCTGGCAACCATTCTACCGCAGAAAGCAATGGCAACCTACTGCGGGATACATCTTCTGCCCAGTCAGTCATGTTTCTTTCGAGACATGATCGCCCAAGCGTACATCATGTATGGCACTTAACTGACAAGCCTTTTTCGCACGTTTGAAAATACAGTTATCGTTTTTTTTTTTTAATTTCTGTGTTAGTTTAGATTCGGATTGTTTTTTGCGCTTTTCCTTCAAAAAAACTCGCTGATTTAAAAATTCTTGCAAAAATCAATTGTCGGGTTTTAATGAAAGTTTCGGTTTAAATTTTCGAAATGCTGCTTTTGAAAAAGTCTTATTAAATTTTATTCGTGTTATCTTTCCGCCAATTAATTTCATCAAATTTTGAGAAATGAAATTTTCATCAGAATATTTTATTAGAGAAAATCAGGATCCTTCAAGAATGTAAATCAACTACTATTCTTTTTCCAAAAATCTGTTCCGAATCGGAAAATAAAAATGCAATAAATCTATGACATTATTTAATATGAATAGTTTTTAATTGATTTCATAACAAAGATGATAATGAATTTTTACAAGAATTGTTTTCATTTTTAAAGTTTTAATTATAAAAATTATAATATATACATCTTTTATTTTATTCTTAACTACATTCAGGTCGTACTGTTATTAAGCTAAATTCTATACTAACTTATTAAAGTCTGAAAAGTTTAATATAAATCGTTTGACAGCAAGAATTTTAATTTCAAAATTTTTCAGATTAGTGAGTACGTAAACTATTTAAAACAGGGGCTCACACGTCTATTTTTAAATCAAGTTTTAACATATAATGTCTCCGTAGAAATCAGTCAACAATTTAAAATGTCGTATCCTGAAGAGGGGAGGGTTTTGCATAAGATCATTCCGATGTGACAGGTAAAAGAGAAAATCAAGGCTAGCCCGGTTCACACGAACAAAACTCGCCTCAGTCACCCACCCTTTCGCAAAAGTTTTTCGAAGACAATTGCTTTCTATCAGTTCTGATACTCAAAAACATCCAATTAGATCCTGATGAGTATAACGCTGACCTCATAAGATTTCCTCCATTCACGTCATCCAATCAATATTCCAGTCGTAGCCAGCAGCAATAAAAACACTATCCGTTTAACTCCAGAAGTCGAGGACAACACATTGTCACATGCATATGCACGGTCAACGAGACGTGATTTTCGGGAGATATACGAGCCGTCAATCGCCGATAGAGTCCCATTAGAAGCGAACCCGAGTACAATGTAGAATTCCCAGACCCCCCTAACACAGACCTTGGGCACTGACATCTCTGTCGACGTAATGCCTGCAACTCTTTCAAAAGAGGGAGGAAAGCGCTCGATTGCCTTCTTCCTTTCCATACAGAGAGTAAGTACAGTCAAATGGTAACGGACAAGAGAAAAGACGTGTACAGCACATTCCTCCGCATTGCTCTCCTCCTTCAGCAGCAAGTATTGACCACCACGCCGAGATTTGCCTGTACTGCTCATTTTTCTCCGGCTGGAGGTTGGGTTCCAACCACATTCCGGAAAGACATTCTGTCCAATCGAATGTCTCAGAAAAATTGACAGCCTTCCACCCACATAACCGCAAGTGACATTTTCTTACCGTTCAAATAACTTCAGGACCACCTCAATGTCACTACGTCACGACACGAAAGATGATACGTCATCAGCGTACGTGAAAGCCCTGGCTGTAGCCCCACCATGGACAGCGATTTCATGTAGGGCCGGACTGCATTCCCTGTCCCTCATTTGGCGAAGGATAAGTTCGAATGCTAAAACGTAATGTAGGTACGACAGCAGACAACACAAACAAACCATTTTAGATAGAGCAAAAATCCGTGACACCTGTACCACAGCACTCCGGGGGCGATACAGGAAGCTAACCCACCGATCGAATTCGGGTTTGAATCCGGCAGCCTGCAGTACATAATCTAATTAAATATGTTCAACCTCACAAATGCATTTGATTGATCCAAATTGATCAATGTGGGCTGCTGGTCCTCTTTTACATTCTTTAGGAATGTGCGGATCATATGTCCTGAATTGTTTGGCCCCTCGCAGCATAAATCTGTTCGGCTCCGAACAGAATCTCAGCAACTGACTACAAAGCTTCTGTTGAGATCTTCGCCATATTTTTAACTCAGTCTTTAGCAGAATTATTTCGCACCCAACATCATTACCTTTTTATAACAGCGTGATCACAAACCTGGAGTTCTGGTTGAGGACGGACAATTGCCGGAACCAGCTGTTGAAGAAAATCGGGACAAACATGTGCAACAGCCTTAAGCAAAATTCATACGACAAACCATCCAGTCCCGGAGACATGCCACTGATGATTCTCTTCAAGGCCTCGAAGACCTCGACCTCCGTAATCAGTCGTCCCAAACCGATGAATGTCAGCCAAAAGCTGCAAAACATCTTTGTCACGGAGACCAAGCTTCTTGGTAAATCGGCTCTCAAAATGCCGCCGACACGCTTCACACATGCCGTTATTGACCTCTCAAATGTAACAATCACAAATATACGGATCTATTCTTTGCGCAATTAGGCGGTCATGTTTAGAGCTTCAGACGACATCTTGCTTAAACTACTTGACCCATGTTGCTCTTGTTAGCCAAAAGCCCCAAAATCTGTCGAGCCATCTTCAGAGAATGCTCCACTAGCGTTCGCCCAAGATAGATTAGCTTTGAACTTTGATCATTGTTAGACTTAACTAGTGTAAGCCGCTTGCTAAAGCACTTAATCCTATTTTAAGCCTCTGCGACGTCCTATTTCTACTAACCGACCCCACTCGTTCCCGATTCACTAAGTCTCGCCACACAGTAATTAGCTTCTCCTGAAAGTCTCGCTTGTCTAGTAAGGACATATTGAAATTCTTTAGCCATTCATTTTAGGCTTATTGCCTAACGCCACCCGGGCACAGACGAGTCTGTGGTCAGAATAGCTTAACCAGTGGAATGTAGATAAATCTAACAGATCTATGTCAGTCCTTCTGACTAACATTCTATTCAGGTAGCTAGCCACTTGGGAAGACGGCCAGATATGTGCCCAAGTCCACACTTCCCCCCGGTGTGAACGAATTGGTATCAATCGACAAAACCAGGCTCGTTGATCTGATCAACAAAGCTACGATTACTCTGCCTCCCGCTAGCTCCCCGCCCCTAGTCTATCTTGGTGTCCAGGACAGTATTCAAACCCTCATTAAGACAAGGCACGTTTAGTCCACCAAGAACAACCAAAGTTGTCTAGAAAAGAGACACGCTCCTTTTGTTCTTTGGGCACAGAAACCATGATAACTTGAAATGAACATTTCAAAGAAATATCGGCCATGATCAACCGGTCCACGGCACCGACTTGAACAAGCTCTACCCTCGCATCACGGTTTTCCTTCACCGGTAAAGAGATACCACATGCCTGTCGCTCCCCATATGCTGAATAGATCACAGCCGTTAGACAGCAAACAGGCATCAACGTTACAAACAAAGTGAGTTTTCTGGATTCCTTGGACATCCAGTTCAAACGACAGAGATCACAAAGCAGGCGGACAGCCTTAATCCGATCCTTCAAGCCGTTTAGATTCAGGCTGGCTATCTTGATTGATATTTTTCAGATCTGACAAGATAAAAAAGAGACCCTAATCATATTTCGGACGGAAATCTGCAGCAGTAAGGATACCGACGGATTGTCCAAGATTCGCCGTGCCAATGCTAGACGTAATTCGTCCATCAAGGAGAATCACGTCGATATCAGTAGGATACGTTAGTTTTAACTCCTTATATAAGGAAAAATTGCGCTATTTTTTCGTAGTTCTGGCGTGCCTACACATGTCATATTTATTTTTGGAAACTGCAGATGGTCCCACATTTTAAAGTTTCTTCTGCTATTTCGAATCAGTGTAATACCACTGGAGGAAGGGCGGGGAAGGTTTTACGGATGTCTGGTAGACTTGCCATTTACAGAGGCAAATTTGAAAAAAAAGGGCCTTAGGAGGCTCCTCTACAGGATTGAGAGTCAACCTGACTGAAGGACCCCTATTTTCATGGAAATAATTCTTTTTGTGGGAAGAAGTTGGAGAGCCGATTACTTTAACTCGGGGGAAAAGGTGAAATTTCGAAGTAAAATGTGGAGGTTCTTCACCTTGCGTAGGATTCTGGAGGTTTCCTGGCGAAGTAATGACGGATGCTTGTTGATTCTACTGCCTTTTCCGCCCTACTTCGTCTAAATAAGTTTTTCCACTTCCAGCTCTTGTCCGTTTCGTCCTGTTTTTCCTCCATTCTTCTCCTGAAAGAAGCAGAACGCAGCGCTGGTATCGCCCATGGCTGAGTCAGTTGTTTTAACCCCTCTTGTTTTTTTCCTTCAGTTGCTGTTGCTGCTATCCGTCCTTTAAGAATTTCTGTCGCGTCTTTTGCTTCCCTACTTGTTACGTTTCTTTAGGATCCTTTTGTTGTTGTTGCCCTCCATGTAGTTTCTCCCTCTGTAGGACATCTTGCTCTGGAGGTGGGCTTCTTTTTGGGGATTCTTCCGATTAAAAAGTTGCAAGTCTCCATCAGAAATCTTCTTGGCTGCTGTCAACACTGCTCTTTATGTTGCTTCCTGAGCTACCACTTTTGTTACTGCTACTGTTTTTAGTTGTTACAACGGTGGTGCCGGGTTCATTGCTGGTTGGGCCCTAGCTAAATGCTTCGACGTAACGCAGAGCCAGCAGCAGGGTCATTTAAACTTTACTACCACATGAATATATCTGGCAGGTCAAGTCATTTGGCACTTCATTAAATTCTTTACCAGATAATGTAACTTGCCATGTAATATCTCCCGTTAAGAGGCTCGCTTTGATCGTTACTGCTGCCCTCTCTGCCAACTAACCATACTGGGTAAAAAAGGCTCTCAGTGATACTGCCAAATATCTGTTGACACTCCAAGTAATGTATGTAATCCCGCTGCCCGTATGCTCAATTTGAAGACGGAGTGCTTCGGACGTTGTGATTGCTCCTGACAATTACTTCGACTCCTCTTAAGATGACAACAGAATGGTCAACATGGCATGGCTCCTAATAATGATTTTTGAGAGTATGTTGAGACTTTTCACTGCCTGCTTTAATCATTCCTTGCTAACATTAACAAAATTGCGTGTTTTCACGTCAGTTTTTAGCAGTTAGACGGTCTGCATTTCTACCACATTGAACGCCTTCGGGATTGTTAGCAGTTCATTCCCAGAAATGAGCTCCTCATAGTTTACTTTTATGGAAGCATAGCAAGCGTTGTCTTTTTGGGAGGTTTACACCCTCCCCATGAAAACTGTGATGACAGTGTTAAATTTGGCTTCTGATGTGTGTCCGCCATACTTGCCGGAGTTGCTACTTCAGACACCCGGACTATGATCTATTATTAATATCACTTTCACAAAAGTAATCTAATGCTAAAAAAAGAGATCGTAACTAGCGTCTAGTTGCCAGATAAAAAGTGAGCTGTAACATAAGACAGATTCATGCATACAAAACACAAAGTAAACCGGAAGTACGAAACAAATCATGAAGGAACCTACGTCATTTCTTCTAACATCGGTACATGAGGTTTGCTCCATTTATGCGTGCATCTTATTTGCGTACCACACTACACTGAGTTTTATGTCGAAGGTGTTTATATTTTTTCAAGAGAAAGTAATATCTACGAGTAGATCTATTGTGTTCAACTCACACAGAAAAGGGAACTTTTTGCAGGACAATCAAGCTACCCTTGAAATCGTGAGATTTATCTCTCTACTAATGGGAAGCTGTTTTATCTTACGTCTTACACTAGATTATTTCCTTACTGTGTTACGCCATTAATTGTACTCTTCATGAAAGTATGTTTTCTTTTCCACCACCGGAGCAACTTGACGATTTCTGGGGAAAATCTCATAAGAGACTACTTTCAGAACAACACATACGAATCTAGTTTGCGAGATGTTTAGTTGATTCAATCGAATCCTGATTGCATTCTTGTTAGGTTACCGAATGATAAAGAATGTACAGTTTTTTACGTCTTCTGTTTAATGCCGAGAATGGAATGACAGTCTCCAAACCTGAAGTTGTTACAAAAACAATTTCAAACAGCCTTATACAAGATTGGACTGAAAATCACATTCTTCTATTTCTTCGTTTCCTTTTTCTTCTTCTTCTTCTTCGTCTTCTTCTTCTTCTTCTTCTTCTTCTTCTTCTTTTTCTTTTTCTTCTTTTATGTGTCTTGCCCCTTCAGAACATAGGCCATCATGGCCTTCCACGTCACCCTATCCCTGGTGACACCTAGCACGCTTTCCCGTGTTACACCACGCAACCTTCGTTCCGCCACCCAACCGCACAGGCTAGTCAAGTACGTTACAATCTGTTTTCCCCGTCACTCCTTCTCTCTATCTGGCCTGTTAGTATCAGGTTCTCAAAGCCCACTTTCCTCATTGCATGTCCCAGAAACTTCAGCTGTCTTTTCCTGATGCTCAGTATCAATTTCCTTTTCGTTTCCATCCTTTCCAAACCTCATCATTGCTCACATTCTCTGTTCATGACATCCGCAGCATCCTTCTGTAGAACCAGATTTCAGTTGTCTCAAGTTTTCTTCATCTTTGATGATATTGTCCATCATTCACTGACATATTGAAGAACTGATATCACATAGCAATCCAGTGCTCTTTTCTTTGTTTCTAGTGAAATGTTCATGTCTCTTAATACTTCGGGAATGCGTCCTTCGCCATTTCAATTCGCCTTCGGATTTCTGTGTGAGCGTTTCGTCTTATGTCAGAACACTTGCCAGGTATTTTTTTGTACCTGCTTGATTTTTTGTACCTGCTTGATTTTAGTATCGTCCATCTGTATTTGGTATTTTGGGCTGCTCTTTTTACTGATGACCATGCATTCGGTTTTCTAATGTTTCAATAGAAGTAGCTTCGATCTCACGCAACACTGCAAAAATGTCTTCCTCAAACATCTAATGAGATCTAACAGACCTTAAAAATATTAATTTGGTTAAGTTGTTTTTGTACTTGCATTCCTCTTCTTTAGGCTTCAAAAATTATATTAAAATATAAATATATATGCAGTATAACGCTCTACATTTGTATCGAGCACTTTTTATAAAAGTAAATGCATGAACAAAAAGGTAACTAAATCCACGAGTTCAACAACTTAGTTACAATATCTATATATATATATATATATATATATATATATATATATATAGGGGAGAATGTATTATTCACATGAAGATCTCCACCATATACATGTTTCGATATTAAAATTGTTGGAATTTTATATTTTTAATTTCGCGCATTCGCGTTGTTTTGGCTTTTATTTTATTTTTTTTTGACTGCACAATACAATAGGAATAGCTCAGCACTATACAATGAGAAAAAAGGACCATGACGCAATTCATTCCAGCAGTAATTCTAAATGGTATGCTGAACTGCTTGGCATTCGCACAGGAAACTCGAATTCGAAAACTTCAGAGGGTTTGGGTGTCAATTTGAGGTGGTAGTGCTGCGCTGGATCAATAGGGTGCCTCTTGGAAGACTTTATGTTCGGCAACTCAATCAGATCGGGCAACTCAGTCAGATCGTTCTGATAAGAAAAGAACACCAGAATCCGTTGTTTGCGGCCTCGGATTCAACACGGAGATTTACATCAAATGCATTGAGGTGGTAGTACTGCGCTGGATCAATAGGGTGCCTGTTGGAAGACTTGATGTTCGGTGAGATGATACTGCCCCATGCTAAACAAGTAGAAGACTCTAGTGATGACCGTCGGACATTTTCTGCGACCACATCATTCCTCATCTGTGGCAACATCACTACCTAGACCGCGACCCTTTTATTTATTATGTGTGAGTCGCAGTTGAACGAGAGACCAACAAAGTTTCTTTTAACACTAAAATTTAAAAGAAGGCAACGATTACGGTAGCGTTCAAGGGGACAGATCAGTAAATTAGAAGAGATTCCAAAATTGTCTGTAGGAGTGGTTAAATTCAATTGCGACTTTATTGAATAAATTTATACTTCAGTATTTGATGATAATTTAGTGCAATTTGTTAAACATATTTAGTAAAATAAGTTGTTAGTGTTAAATTTATTTTCGCCTAATTTAAAATAATTTATCAGTCGCACACTTATAAAATCATACGAATTGTTATATATATATATATATATATATATATATATATATAAACACAATTTATATAAAGTTTATATTAATGAAGAAATATTAGACGTTTATATGAGCGTGATACTTAAAAATATTCTTTTTTCCATTAAATTTATTGGTAGAATAACATATCGACCTCTATTTCACGACGACCACTATGTTGGGATTTTATATTTTTATTTTTATTTCTTTTGTCATCTGTTTTATTAGATTGGAGGTTGAACATGTCTTTATCTAATGGCATGAATATTTTGCCAGAACTGAAGGTGACAATTTTGGCTGTAGTTTCAGTAAAAAAAAACTAATGCTAGTAAGGCAGAAAAATAAATGATATTTGACATTATGTACAAGATTATATAGTACTAAAATAAAATGACTGTGACCGACAAAATAAAAAAAATGTTGGTATTAATAATTTCAGAAGACACACGTCGAAATTTATACTCCTTGGATAACACAGACAATTTAAGTACAGCAGACATCTATCCACGAGGCTGTCATTACTCAACTGGAAATAGGCATCTACTCCGAAAAATTGAAATGAAAGATGCATTTATAATGTTCTGCGTTTGAGCCAATAAAAGTAAAGAATATGGGCGTCTCACACACACGCACCCATACACATATAGTTGTGTGTGTATGTCTTTGCGCGCGCGCGCGCATGAAGACAAATGGAGAACATTTCTTTACGAACCACTATCTTTCTCTGGTTGAATTTATCAAAACAACTCTAAGGAATTTTTTGCAGCATGTATTTTTAAACATAAGAAAATTATCGGTCGGTTATATGTTGTTTTATTTTAATTTAAGCAACTGATACCATGTAAAAAAATTTTTTTTTAAATAGGTTTACCCACAAAAATATCACATTCAAGTTATAAGAAAAAAAGTCGAATTACAAGTGAATTCCATTTGTGTAAGGGAACATCTCAATGAGATTGTAACAACGAAAAACAAAGTTTGGTCGTTGTAGAACAGGGTATGTAAATCAGGAAGATTCGCAGACGTGTCGTACACGGCTGACGTCTAGCAGGCTCTGGTTAAGATATGCGACATCCCAAATCGGAGCACAGGTATGCATGTACCGCGCCAGATATCTCTTTGAACAAACTTTGCAGGTTCAAAAAACATCCTTGTGTTTCAGGTTAGTAAACCTATCAATATGCTTGAAATGATGCGACAACTCAACGTTCCTCACACTATTAAAGTACACCAGTGCCGAGTAGATTTTCGAAGCGATATATTGCATCGTGTGCGGCGAACTATCCGAGACACAAGCGGTGGACGCGCGCATGACGATATGTTTGTTGAGGCATGTAAGAAGGTGTAGTAGAAAATATGCTATTTTTACATTTCAGAGCACTATTAAGCAAATTAAGGACAAATTAGAAAACTTTTGTGCGATGAGTGTGATTCTGTAGGATCCATCTGACTAAAGCAACGTCTTTTTGTCGATGAAATTATCTATGTGTAGAAAGGAGTAGTGGGAATATACAGACAATTAATGCGTATATTTCCTGTACATATTTAGAACTATAGTCTGTCCGATTTCACTTAGTTTTCCTAGGCTTTTTTTTTAATGTAATATCACATACCAGACAGCCTCAAAGGAAAATTTTGGAGTCATTGTAGAGGCAATAATCATGTATGGTTTAACTGCCTGGACAATAATCCTAAAGTCTATGCTTTATGAAAGCTACACACAGATGCTGACAGCTGTTATCATCGATGGATATAGAATCCAACTAAATCCCAGCTCTATGTTCCATCACTTTTATTTCTTGAATATTACCCGAACGCAGAATGCGTTTTGTAGAAGAAAAAAAAGATGAACTGGCGAGAAAAACAATTCACGAGTGAGCTATTGTTCTGGACGCTAAACCATGGATCTAGACGGGTTAGTCGCTCAGAAAATACCAACATTGTTACAGCACAAAATGCCTTCCAAATAACCTGTCCACTTTGATGCAGGAAAGTGATGGTTGGCATTTTAGACTTGTGAATGTCCGAATTAGTTGGACATAAATATTAATTATTGTGTTAATAGGACAGTTTATTCTCCGTGTCATGCCACAGAAGTTTTTAGGACAAAAAACGCCTTAGACGTTTATAAATGTACCATTCAACTGTGAATTGTATATCGCTGACGCATCTCTTCAAGTACGCTCATTATATATCTCGAGATTCTCAAACAATCTAAAGGAACATCTGAAATTTATCACAGAGATTCAAGTGCGAATTGGCATGGCGAAGGACGCGTTCAAGAAAGTGAGTAAAGTATTAAGACACAGGAAACTTTCACTAGAAACAAAAAAAGAAGTAATGGTTTGCTATGTGATGTCAGTTCTTCAATATGACAGTGAATGTTGGACAATACCAACGAAGATGAAAGAAAAAACTTGAAACAGCTGAAATGTGGTTCTACAGAAAGATGCTACGGATATCGTGGACCGAGCATGTGAGCAATGACGGGGTGTTGGAAGGAATGGAAACGAAAAGGAAATTATTATTGAGCATCAGGAAGAGACAACTGAAGCTGCTGGTACATGCAATGAGGAAGGAAGGCTTGGAGAACCTGATACTAACAAGCCAGATAGAGGGAAAAAGAGACAGAGGAAACAGCGGATAACATATTTGAAGGGCTTGATTAGGTGGATGGCTGAACGAGGGTTGCGAGGTGTTACAGGAGAAAGCGTGCTAAGAGCCACCAGGGATAGGGAGCCGTGGAAGACCATGATTGTCTACGTCCTGAAAAGACAAGGCACATAGAAGAAGAAGAAGAAGAAGAAGAAGAAGAAGAAGAAGAAGAATCTGGTATCTAGTTTTCAATCGTTTTCCGACATTGTTGCAAATTTCCTATGTATTTTGTATGTGTATTTTCATGGAAATTGTTCAAATGAGCTCAGCATTTTTGTACGTCAGCTGAATGAATATAAATGAATTACTAGATTAGCAAATGGCTATGATTTTTTTACTGTCGGATTAGTTAGATATAACCACATGATTTATTCTAAACGTTTGTTTAAATTATTTCACTGATTTTTCATGCCCTAGTGCCAACAATCTTTCAAATATACAAGCCATATCAATAGTTATCTTATGTCTAAATAAAGCCGTTCTCGTATTGGCCTTTCTACTCAATAAAGATTTTTTTCTGTCTTTCACTCTTGTCATTTACTGGCATTATTTTCCTTGTGTGGGTGAAATGATTCAAGCAATCCTATTCAGAAGATAAATCACGTAACATATAACGTGACAGTCAACAAGAGAACCAGCCTGAAATAGAGAATAAATGATTTTGAATGTCACAAATTCTTGATTCTTGAGCCATCCGTCCTTGCAGCGAATACTGCTGTCATATATGATCAGGCACTCCCGCTGTATATCTCGAGAAGCTCCAACGGAGAATCAGTAATGTGATAGGTACCAACTGTCTGCTCGACTCCAGCTATTTTCTCACGGACGGGATATAGCTTCCCTCTGTCTGTTCTATAAATATTTTTATGGCTTCTGCTCCGATGAACTTAAGTCACTGGTGCCCTATACCACAAGAGTTTACTCGTGCAACAAGACTGGCAACTGAGTCCCACCCATTCACAGTTTGATCAACCAAATGCAGCCGACAATTCTACTCCATTAGCTTTTTTCTGCACTTCCCGTCTGTAGAAGTCTCTTTCATAATCTTGTTTTCCGGACGGAAATTAAAGGAATTTAAATGCAATGTCAATACCCATGTCTTAACAACTTGATTCCCTTTGAAACTGTCATCACACCTGTATTCCTATCCTTCTTTTGTTCCTTTCTCTGACACCTTCAGTAACTGGTTCGTCTTTCTTGGTATTCTCCTCCTATCTAATATTTTTATGTTATGTAGCCCCCTGCGCATCAGTGGCTTTACCGCCTTGCTTGGGGTGAAACCATTAAAACAAAAACATTCAAAGAAGCATCTGTAACGTAAACGTCACGTCACGTCACCAGGTATCTCGATTAAAGTCATTTTCTTCCTGATGTGGCGTTGTTTCTACAAATATTTTCTTGGTTGCTGCTCTTATTGTTTTTATCTTTAAATCTGATGCTTAATTTAACAATGCTATTAGATTGCTACTAGATAGAATCAGGAAGCCGAGTTCGAATTCTATTTGAATTCCATGCATTCAAAAACCTTAGGAAAAACCACGCGCCAAAAACCTTAGGAAAGGTATTATACGGTCTCTTCCATCCAGTTTATGGTGTAAATAAAAAAAACCAGATTGGGTTCTATAGCCATGGCTGTCAGTCAATCTACTTCATTAAGTAATGCCAACCTAACACGGGGTAATCTTCTGCCCAGTCAGTCATGTATCTTTCGAGACATGATCGACGAAGCGTGTATCACGTATGGCACTTAACTGACTGACTAGATTGGCATCTAAGTCTCATCGTTTTCTTTTTTACACTTTCTTTTCTTGTACCACACACATGCGGAACCTCTTCCTGATTTCCTGAAACTCACTGCAGTCTAAATGCCAAATCTAGATGAATCGCTTTCTTTTATTTTCCTAAACCGTTTATTTCTTTAAGTTACTATCTTCAATCGTTTCCATTCTCAATTTTCTCAGTCATTTCCCCTCCCTGTAACCTCGCAGCACTCTAAATGTGAAAACAACGTTAATCAGTATTAATATTTTTCTTGAACCCTATTCTTTTTTAAGTGCATCCTTCAATCGTTCTCTTCCCTACCTCTACCTGTTTCGGTAATTTACCCTGGACAGCTTCCTCCCAAGCAATAGAGAAAGATTCGTTGGGATTTGTTTTTTAGGGGAGGGTCCCAAATCCTACGCTGTGTAGAATTCAGGCATTTTAATTATCCCGCAACAGGTTGCCAATACCTGCTGCAGTAGACTGTTTGCCAGCCAAGACTATAGAACCCAATCTGTCCTGCTATTTAACCCCAAAACTAGAGGGAAGGGACAGAATATTACCTTTCCCACGAGTATTAGCACGTAACTGAATGTAGGGCATTCAACTGGAATTCGTACTCGGCTCCCCAGATTTATCTTTCCGAGCCTATATCAACTGCACCACAACGCACATCCGTCAAGAAAGGCTTACAGCACCTGATATTCCCAAGCAGTCACCCATCTAAGTACTGCTCAGGCTCAAAGTTGCTTACCTTCGGTGATCGGACGAGAACTGGTGTTTTGCCAAATTTCTGCTTAATTTTAAACTTTTCATGCCTCATTGAAGAATTGGTTTTGTTTTTTAGCAGAAATTTCTTTGACTGGGCTTTTAACTAAGTTAAAATTTAGCAAGTCACCAACTTTTCTTTTAATTAGAGTAGATAAATCTATCTATCGCCCGGTTCACACTCCACCCGCGTCTATTGAACAGGTGAAGAGAGTCATCCCTTATTCCTAGCTTAAAATGTGGTTTCCGGCTTTCTCTTTTCCAATCTTTTTATTCTTTTCATTCTTTTTTTCAATTGGAGTAGATAGCCTAAACTATCGCCCGGTTCACACTCCACCCACGTCTATTGAACAGCTGAAGAGGCTCATCCCTTGTTTCCTGTTTAGGATGTGGTTTCTAGCTTTCTCTTTTCCAATATTTTCACTATACGTAGCCCCCTGCGCATCAGTGGCGTTACCGCCTTGCGCGTGGTGATATGATTAAAAAAATTTTCAACATGATATAACATTAAACCCCGCATTGTCCGCAACCTCTTTGTATCATTCTCATTGAGTTTCATTCCTTGAAACTATCTTCAGTTAAAATGTCAAAGAATAAGGAATCATTATCCATTTTATTAATACCTATTATTTTTTTTTTTTGCACTTTGTTCAGTCGTTTCCACTTGCCTCATTCTCTTCTGTATTCAAATAATGTACTCCTTGTATGTTTTTCATTATAGTGGAATTGGTTGAAACGGATGTGGCCTCCCTCTGTCTCTTCTATAAATACTTTCATGGCTTCTGCTCGGATCAGCTTAAGTCACTGATGCCTCCTCTACAGGTGTTTACCCGTGCAACCAGACTGGCAACTGGGTCCCACCCATTCACAGTCAGGTTAGCCAAACGCAGACGACAATTCTACTCCTGCAGCTTCCTCTCTCGCACTTCCCGCCTGTGGAACTCACTCCCGTATTCTTGCTTTCCTGACGGCTACGACCTCCAGAAATTTAAAAGCAAAGTTAATACTCACCTACTAACCACTGGACTCTAGCTCTCTCCCCTCCCCTGTATAATCTTCACGTTCTCTCCGCCCATGTATCTGTCATTGCACCTGTTTTCTCAGCTTTCTATTGTTCCTTTCTAACTAGCTTGTACTCCTCACTCTTTTCTAATTAATCTTTCTACATTTATGTAACCCCCTGCACATCAGTGGCGTTTCTGCCTTGCTCGGAGTGAAATGATTAAAAAAAAAATATATATACAAATAAAAGTGTTAAATGGAGAACAGTTTCGCCAAGAAGCAAAATACAAGATATTGTGGAGAGCCATTTACGCTAACGTGTTGAAATAATTATAGTATAGAAAATGTGAAGTAAAAGGAGGAAATCCGTGCTGATTTGAGAAGACCATGAAAAGAAATGACAAAAATCCGTACGTCAAAAATGCCAATAGCAACAATAGATTAAGTTGGTGTCAATCTGGCTAAAACACATAAAGAAACAGTAATTCGTTTGCATCATTTCAAAGCGGATATCTCGTAAGTGATATGTTGTCAGTTCGTAAGTAATATTGGCGAAAATAATCCTGTTGTACTTGTCCCGCTGCAAACTTGTTAAGCGATCTATTTACATAAGACAACGTAAGTTGATATTGCAAGAGAAAGCAAATTACAACAAATAAAAAATGAAGAGAACAAGAATGCGTACAACCGCAAGGTCCCCTTAAGAGGAAAGCAACATAACGTAATGATCTTACGAATTCAAGGGGAGGCAACTGTCAAATAACATATAACCTTTGAATCCGCGGTTGTTACTTTCGATAGTGTGTTTATTTATATAAGATTTTTTTTTAACACCGATAGTATTTCATGCTCAAAGATTTTTGCTTTCAATTTTACATAGCAATTTTCTCTTGTATATTTTATTGGTCGACTTTAATTTTGTAACATTTATACTAATTATTTATCACTTTATTTCATTATCTCTTCTTTTGTTTTTTCTTTTTCTCTTCCGTCTCTTTCTTTCATTCTCTCTCCTTCTTTATCCCTTGGGGTTTTTTTTTATTTAATTCTTTCTCCTTGTCTTCTTTTTTTATTTCTTGCGTCGTTTTTTTTAATTCTCACTTCTTGTTTATTTTTTTAACTCTTGCGTCTCGTAATTTCATTCTCTCTTTTTGGGTTCTTTCTTTTTCTCTTCCGTCTCTTTCTTTCATTCTCTCTCCTTCTTTATCCCTTGGGTTTTTTTTTATTTAATTCTCTCTCCTTGTCTTCTTTTTTTATTTCTTGCGTCATTTTTTTTAATTCTCTCTTCTTGTGTATTTTTTTAACTCTTGCGTCTCGTAATTTCATTCTCTCTTTTTGGGTTCTTTCTTTTTCTCTTCCGTCTCTTTCTTTCATTCTCTCTCCTTCTTTATCCCTTGGGTTTTTTTTTTATTTAATTCTCTCTCCTTGTCTTCTTTTTTTATTTCTTGCGTCATTTTTTTTAATTCTCTCTTCTTGTGTATTTTTTTAACTCTTGCGTCTCGTAATTTCATTCTCTCTTTTTGGGTTCTTTCTTTTTCTCTTCCGTCTCTTTCTTTCATTCTATCTCCTTGTCTTCTTTATCGCTTGGTTTTTTTTTATTTAATTGTCTCTCCTTGTCTTCTTTTTTTATTTCTTGGGTCATTTTTTTAATTCTCTCTTCTTGTGTATTTTTTTAAATCTTGCGTCTCGTAATTTCATTCTCTCTTTTTGGGTTCTTTCTCTTTCTCTTCCGTATCTTTCTTTCATTCTCTCTTCTTGTGTTCATTCTTTTTTTTCTATTGCGTCTCTTAATTTCATTCACTCTCTTTCTGATCTTTTTTTATATTTCTCGCGTCTCTTTATTTAATTCTCTCTTTGTCCTCTTTCTTTAACACTTGCGTCTCTTAATTTCATTCAACTGCTTCTGTTCTTCCTTTTTCTCTAGTGTCCATTTATTTAATACTTTCTCCTTGTCTCCTTTCGTTATTTCTTTCGACTGTTAATTTCATTCACTCTTCTTGTGTTCTTTCTTTTTCTCTTGTGTCCCTTTATTTAATTCTCTATCGTTATCTTCTTTCATTTTCTCTTGCGTCTCTTTGTCTAATTCTGTCTCCTTTTCTTCTTTCTTTCTTTGTTGCGTCTCTTTATTTCATTCTATTTTCTTGCTTTCTTTCATTTTCTCTTGCGTCTCTTAATTTTATTCACACTCCTTGTCTTCTTTCTTGCGTCTTTCTATTTCATTCTCTCCCATTGTGTTCTTTCTTTTTCTCTTGAGCCTTTTTATTTCATTCACACTTCTAGTCGTCTTTATTTATTTCTTAAGTCTTTTTATTTCAATCTCTCTCCTTGTGTTTTTTCTTTTTCTCTTGCGACTTTTTATTTCATTCTCTCTTCCTGGATTTTTTCTTTACTTCTTGACTCACTTTATTTCATTCTTTATTGTTGTTCTCTCTCTTTTTGTTTTTCTTTTTCTCTTGCGTCTCTTAATTTCATTCACACGTCTAGTCGTCTTTCTTTATTTCATGAGTCTCTTTATTTCATTCTCTCTCCTTGTCCTTTTCTTTTTCTCTTGCAACTTTTTAATTCATTCTCCCTGTTTGTGTTTTGTCTTTATCTCCTGCGTTTCTTCATTTACATCTCTCTTCCTTTTTTTCGTTCTTATCTATGGCGTCTGTTTATTGCATTCTCTCTGCTTGTGTTATTTTTTATCTCTTTAAAATCCAATTTGCCTTGTCTTTTTTTGCAACAATTTCCTTCGGAAAATCTCTTTTTTTCTCTCTCTAATCGCTTCATGAGAAAGAGATCTAATGTTTTGTTGTCTGCCTGAGGCAACTTTCGCCGGCACCTCTGTAAATGTTTGTTTTAAGTTGAAAAATGGCAGTTAATAGCATTCTAAAAAGCTGTTTCAAACTTGACAATTTAAGTCATTTGTTGTTAAATGCGTTTATTAATATGATGAAAGAATATTTCTTTTTCCTTCCTATCTATCTATCTATCTATCTATATTTATCCAATTTTAGAATCTATCGATATATATATATCTGTCTATCTATTTATCTATCTATAATGGTATTCTTTCTATAAATGTTACACAGACACACACACACACACACACACACACACACACACACACACACGCACAAACACACACCCATATATATATATATATATATATATATATATATATGGTAATGCTCTATTAAGTATCAAGTGCTACTGATAAAGTAAACAGCTACAAAAAGTAGATTGCCTACCTATTAACTTATGCTATTTCTTTTCTATCTATCTATCTATCTATCTATCTATCTATCTATCTATCTATCTGTGTGTGTGTGTTTGTGTGTGTTTGTGTGTGTGTGTGTGTGTATCTGAAGAAATCGCTATCTTTATGACATCTTTTTTAAATATTTTTCGTATTATATCTATCTATCTATCTATCTATCTATCTATCTATCTATCTATTAGAATCAGCGAACAGATATGTCTGCGGATGACTATATATACGAAATGAACAGATATCAATACACGAATATATATATATATATATATATATATATATATATATATGAATTTTTATTTATAGTACTCAATCAGTATTTACAATTTTTTATGTATTGTATTTTTATGTGTCTATGTGTGTATATATATTATTATTATATATTTGTATTTGTCAATATGTCAATGTTTATATACATTTCTCTCTTTCTCTAATTATATATATATATATATATATATATATAGAGAGAGAGAGAGAGATAGATATGTGTGTGTGTACGTATGTATCTGTGAATTGTTAGATGACATTTTGTATCGCAGTATTATTTGAAGCAGGAGTGTTTTGTCTATCAGGATTTCTAATGAGGAAGGTGGCTTAGAATCTATCAGGAAGCGAAGCAATGAACATGTTTGAGAAAAACAGATCAGGATGAGAAACAAAAATAAGATGGATGATTGCTTTCATGGAATTAACGGTTATCTCACACTGTCGAGAAAATATCGAAATATTACCAGGGCAGCTCAAAGCCTTAGTCAATATTCAAACATCTAACTCGTAGAAGGTACCGATGTATGCAATGCCTGAAGCTTAACAGCATCGAATGATGTTTGATTTTTTTCTTTTACTGCATATGATTTTATTTTCACCGTGAGTGAATGCCACCGACTGCAGTGATATTAGGTAGCAATGATTTTAGCTACAGATATTTTTGATATCATAATGATGCTTGCGATTGCCAAACACGACATAGGGCGTTTTAGACATCGTTTTCTTCTCTCTATCTATCTATCTATCTATCTATCTATCTATCTATCTATCTATCTATTATTTGAACATAGAATTTTAGGGAATTTTAGCTAACAATTTGTAATCCAAGCACTCTATCTTTTGATCCATAAAAAATTAGCTGTTCTTTCCGCTGTTTCGGTTATGGACTTGCGTGCTTTTCTTTTGTTTTTACTCCCATTTTCCCAATATCTGTTAAGGCTTTGTATAAGGACCTTGCTGCAAATCCTCTAGTCCCCACTTCTACAGAAGTGCAGCTAGCCCTCCAGCCTTTAACCCTGCAACTCTCCAGCAGTTCGTCATATTTTAACTTCTTCC
This sequence comes from Ascarosepion bandense, assembly GCA_037127315.1. Lineage (NCBI taxonomy): Eukaryota > Metazoa > Mollusca > Cephalopoda > Sepiida > Sepiidae > Ascarosepion > Ascarosepion bandense. The sequence continues at coordinate 130,854 of JBBBDQ010029005.1, forward strand.
TTTCATGAGCTTCCTCTGCGTTTTCTTCCCAGTGGACCGTCAGTTCCCACACGACTATCTTTTTCAATTTATGTGAGAAGAAAACTATATCTGGGCGAAGTTTTGTGATGGCAATTTGCTCTGGGAATTTCAATCTTGAGCCTATATTGGCCCTTAGTTCCCAGTCTGTTGCAGGAGATAGCAGGTTTGGATTTACCTTTCTATTTTGTTGGATTTTCGCGCCCGCTTTAATAAATTTTATCTGCCTTGTGTCTGGGTTGTAAACATTCTCTTTGATAGCATTTTGAACTATTTTCAGGATCTCTTTTAGAATTTCATCATGGCGCCACCTGTAACGCCCATCAGCTAGTACAGATTTACAGCTACTCAGGATATCTTTTAAGGTACCTCTGCGCCCACAAAGATGACAATTTGGCGACTGGGTTTTATACCATAATTGTAAGGGCATGGCAGGGTGTCGTATACTGCCCGAATCAGAAATTTTGGTGTCACTGTGCCATATTTCGGACCATTTGGTTTGGCGTTTCAACATAGAGCTCTATTTGGTCCATGGCCCTTGCTGTGTCATGCCGACTTGGATTGCTATTCGTTTCTCTTCTTTGCCGTTTCTGATTTTCTTCCTGGAAAGTTGATATTTCCTTGCAGTTTGTCATATTTTTCTGACGGAAAAAAACCCGAGGCCCGCGCGTCCAGTAGCTATGGTTTTTAGTATTGCCTTTTCTCGGATTCTTTCTTTTACTGTATTCAGTTCTTTCGAGTTGTTCCATTTTCTACCTGTATATACTGATATGCCTGCACCGGCTACTTGGGGTCTTTCGAGCAGTCATACTGGATTGTAGCTCTCACTTTAGCTACTTTAAATTCTTCGTGTAGGCTTTTAAACGGGAGTTTCAGTGCATTTGTTTTCCCGTATAACTCTACGCTGCATAGAGATCTTGGCAAACCTAACCACCTACGTAGTCGTGATGTTATGCTTCTTTCCGTTATTTCTACCGTGGAGGAAGTGAAATCATAGATAGTTACAGGCCGGAGTATTTTTGGAAGAATGACGTGTTGATAAATCCAAGCTTTATATCTGCCAGATAAGCCAAACTTATCAACTCTGATTAACCACCCTTCTAGATTCTCCTTTGTTAATATTACGGATCTTGAATCTTTTAGGGTTTCATCGAAATGCTTCCCGTTTACTGGCTTTTGATGTATTGTAGGTATGTCTTCTCCAAAGAGCTTAAATCTTTCGTCTTTCTTCATTACGAGGAAACGTGATTTGGAAGCGTTAAAACACATTCTTGCCCAGTCGATGAGTTCGTGGATGTCCTTCAGCAACCGCCTTGCCTTAATGGCGGACGTGCTGGTTATGGTCATATCATCCATATACGCGCGAATCGGTGGTTGCCTTACATCGGATCTGGAGACTGGTCCTTGACATTCCACTTCAGCCACCTTTATCAGCATATTCATTGATAATGCGAAGAGAGTCGCTGAAATGGTGCAGCCTGTTATTATCCCTCTTTCAAGATTGTGCCACGCTGAAGTTGAGTTCTTTGTTACTGCCCTCTCATATCTCTCTCTCTCTCTCTCTCTCTCTCTATATATATATATATATATATATATATATATATATATATAAATCATCGTAGCGTTTTTCATGTTATGATCCTGACTTTAAACTGTTTAAACACATGATATTTATAAGAGACGAGTATATTAAGTCCGTCTTTACAATCCACCTACTAAAAAGAATATTAGACAATATGAAGAGTACTTTAAACTACAAAATTAAAACTACTCAAAACATATACAACGCCTTTCTTGCTATTTAATCACCAAACCAGCGAAACTTATTCGTGACTACGCTTCTCGTTTAAGATAAAATTAAACAGGTATATGTCTGAATTGTTAAAGCAAACATGCTTAAATGAAAATATGTTCCCTACATATAAACACACACACACACACACACACACAAACACACACACAAACAAACAAATATATATATATATATCTTGAGCCAATTATAAATTGAGTGAGACTGTATGTTATTTTCAAACCTTCAGCCTTGATGCCAAGTTAGGATTTATTATTGATTATATTGTATATAGCTTTTTTGATTTCGTCATGACTAGGTTCATTTATTATTTACCTTTTGAAGTAGACTTTGTAATTATTCGACGTATATTTGTGTAAATTCTGTGTCCTCTGGCATCTTTAGTATAGAGTGTTTTGGATGGAGATGTTCCACTGAATAGAATTTAATTTACTCTCTCTCTCTCTCTCTCTCACACACACACACACATACACACACACACACACACATATATATATATATATATATATATATGTGTGTGTGTGTGTGTGTGTGTGTGTGTGTGTGTGACTTCAAATGCTACTATAGTGGAGATTTATAATTGAATTATTAATAATATATTATATATGTGGATTTGATTTAATATATAAAATTAATTATTTAAAGTAACAAAATAATATGTACGAGAAATATTGTATTAAATATAAAAGGAATAATTGCATATATATATATATGTATGTGTGTTTGTGTGTATGTGCGTCTGTGTGTGTGTGTGTTTGCATAGTTTTCAGTTATAATTGTTGGCTAAAGTGCTCAATATCAACGTTAAATCGCATATTAATATAATAGTGGATATTGAATTCAACTCCCAGAAAAGTCAGTAATACAGCGAAACAAAATTACCTGAGAATGACCATTTACGCTCTTACCCGCAAAAAGAAAACCATGGAATGGTAGATTTTAAAAACAGTAGCTACTTGTGCATCGTTTCTTTAGTCATGAATTTGAACACTCTCGTCTACTGGTGTGTATTTTCGGTGTGTAAACACGCTAAAATACGCCCTTCTCCACTGAGCGCCCATAGCTTAGACGTAGAATTCCCGATTTATGTCATTTGCAATCAGGATAAAAGCAATCAGATTGCTTTGATACAGCGAAACAAGACTGTCTACGGATGACTATATATAGAGATATTTCATTTACTAAATTGTTTCAAAATGAAAAATGTTCAAACTTCTACAATAGAATTGCATTGGACATTTTTATATACAACTGTGTACTGGTCTAATTTAATTAAGACAAAACTTTAAATAATTATATATATAATATTTACATTATTCAGACTTTTGTTCACATCTTGGTTGTCATATGTACGATTATCAGCCGTTGTATACACCGATCTTCTTCAGTTACTAAAATTTCCAACTGAACCCTTTATTCCGATCATTCAGGTCTCGCTGCTGATCTTGAGAGGGAACTACATTCTGTGGTTAATTGGGTAAGAAGTAGCTTGTCTGTCAATCATCACACTCAACCTCTTCTGCCTCCCATAAGCATAGACCAAGCGAGTCTCGCTGAGAGCAATACACTGCACCTCTTCGGCCTTATCCTTATCTTATGATCTCAAGTTGAACCACTACATTGAGTCAATAGCTAAACCCTCTGTTAGGAAGATTGGGTCACTCTGTCGGGCCAGGATGTTTTTTCCGCCTTAATCCATACTGCATATATACAATTAAACCATTCGTCCTTGCATGGAGTACTGCTGCCATATATGGTCAGGCGCCCCTGCTGTTCATCTCAGTGTTCTTGACAGGCTCCAAAGGAGAATCCGTAATGTATAAGGTACCGACTTTCAGTTCGACTTCAGTTACTTTCCCACCGAACTTAAATCACTAGTGCATCTGCAAAAGGTGTTTGCTCGTGCAACCAGACTGGCAACTGGGTCTCACCCATTCACAGTTAGATCAACCAAATGCAGACGACAATTCTACACCTGCAGCTTCTTCTCTCGCACTTCCCGCCTGTGGAACTCGCTTCCATATTCTTGCTTTTCCGACGGCTACAACCTTCAGGAATTGAAATGCAATGTCGATACTTATCTTTTAACCACTTAACTCTAGTTCTTTCTTCACAACCCTGTATATCATTTCCTTTCTCTCCACCTTTGTAGCTGTCATCACACCTGTATACCAATCCTTCTCTTGCTCCTTTCTTACCATTTCGTCTTTCACTTCACTCACTTCTACCTCTTCCTTTTACTCTTATGTAGCCCCGTTCACATCAGTGGCGTTACAGCCTTACTCGAGGTGATACGATTAATATATATATATATATATATCATTCTCATTATTTTTTGCGAAGTGTCTTTGGTAGTCATGAGTTATCTACCTGTAGACAAATTTTGAACTCAAATCTGTTTGGGTCAAGTCAATTAACTAACGTCTATATCCACTGCATCATATCATCTTACGGACAAGATCAACAGAATTTCTAGGATTTATAAACCTAATCTTCATTTTTTTACCAGAGTACATGCTAAAATTTTTCGTAGTTAACGTTTTTTCTAGTATTTTTTGTGTTAATGGTTACACTAGTATTATTCATTTTTTTAACTGAATTCATAACCCAATTTTCTGGAGTTAATTGTTTCTTCTAGTATTTTTGGTGTTAATGGTTTACTCTATCATATCATTTTTTAAAACCAGAATTCATATTGCATTTGTTATATTAATGGTTTTCCCTAGTATTTATTTTTTACCAGAGTTCATATTTCACTTTTTAACACTCATGATATTCTCGGACACACCGTATTGCTAGATCCGTAATTCATCCCTATGCTTAGTCGGCATAGGAGATTTTTTTTAGACTAGCATATGTGCAGATTCCTTAAGATTACATAATTCTTCAGTGGGGTTTTCTATTATTTCAACTTCATCCCACAGGTGGCGGTGATCCTGTTTCTTACTCCATTTATGATCAGCTACGGCTAATTTTTCTATCACCTTTCAGATGTGAACGATACACCCAAGTGACAATAACAAAGGATTCGGTTCGAAAATACTAACACCTGAAGAAAGCCGGATAGTACAAAGATGGAAACGTTGTATGAATAGCAACAAAGAAGAGGTTAAAAATCCAAATAATGTAAATTGTGTAAGTACCACCTAATATCAGAAATTTATAAATTATGTATATATATGGCAAATAATCTACTTTAATCAATTTATTTATTTTTAATTTTGCATCATGTATTTATAATCACAAAAAATATCGTTACATTTTCGTACGCAGAAGGACTTAAAAATGTAGAAGAGTAGATGTGATATAATTTAATTTCTACTAAATGGAAGTAAGTATATATATATATATATATATATATATGTAATTTCAGGTGAAGAGAACTCAAGGTTTATTTTATTTTGAGTGTGCTGGCATTTATTTTATTATGAACAGTGCTCAATATAATGAGTATTATAGAGCTTAATATAATTATGTAGCTATGAATTAATTGTAAATTGCGACACGGAAATTTATATGTTTCGAGAAAGATTCTCATCATCAGGCAATGTTGCTGTTGGTTTTGTAGATGATTTCCATTTAAATGACAAAAACCTTTGGTTTGCTGTGTTTTTATGTGGAAAGTTATAAAAATCTACAAATGTGTTTCTTTTGGCTAATCAGAGTGGCGACTGATTTTGGAATTTGGCCCCAAAGAATAAATACTAACCAACTTTTTCAGTTATTTTTCCTCCCTCATCCTACCCTTTTCTCTTGTTTATTTTCCCTCCTTGACGTTCAAGATGTTAACCTGATTTAACCCGATCTTATTTTCCTTTCTTTTCCTTCAGTTTTATTACTTTTGATGTGGCTTTCTCATTCAGCACCAATTGTATATTTTTTTAGTTATTTATCATTTTTAGTCTATTTATTTATTTGTTGTAAAGTTTGTTTGTTTTAGTTTTCTTTTTACACAAATATCAAATATGTAAACGATAACAGTAAATTTCGAAGCAAAAATGGGAATAGGATAATCATCTGGCAAACACACCCTCTTTAAGAAAGAATTTTAAAAAAATCAAAATATGCAAAAGACAATTAAAAAGAATGAACATATCGATTGCATTCAATCAATCTATCCTGAAAGAAATCGTTTTTGCATATATATATATATATATATATATCAAGACAGAAAGAGGAAGAGAGAGAAAGAGAGAAAGAGAGAGATAGAGCATAAATCCGAAATCCGAGAAAAACTTTGGAGGTAAATCCCAACGGATCTTATTAATATTAAATACTGAAACTGATCCAGTTAGATGGCTCAATATAATTAAAATTAATTATTATATTTAAAAAATTTTCAAAATCGTTTGCGCATATCAATGAGTGAATTTTATACACGTCTCATTAGCATTAGGAAAACATGTTTAGTTGTCGCATATGAAACGGGAGTTAAAAGCACTCATCGAAATGGGCTTCCGACTTTTTAAAATTTGAATTATATATATATAAATAAGGTTAAGCCTTATCTTTTATGGATAGGCATTAATGACATCCTTATTTTTTTAAATGTCACACTAAGCTGAATCTTCGATAAATTTTATTAAAACACATATGCGCCCCTCGTTAGCATATGTATATATATATATATATATATATATATATATATATATATTTATATATATGGTACTGATGAGTTGTGATATATATATATATATATGCGTACTGATGAGTTGTTGTGATACAGCGAAACAGATCTGTCTGCGGATGACTATTTACGTTCTCACAACCTGATTGAGCACTCTGGAAGAATGGTAGATTTTGAAAATCAGTAGCTAATCTGGCATGTACCCATCGCTCATTCTGTAATGGATTAGAGCACTCTCTGGCTATTAAGCGTGTATAATGATAATTTATACGCTAAAACGTCACCCTTCTTCTACCGAACGCCCATTGACCAGAGCCAGAATCGCCGATTGACTCCAATTCGGTCGGGTTTCAATCCTGGGTAAAAAGCAATCGGAGTCTAACCGTACTGATGAGCCGTGATACAGATCTGTTTACGGATGACGATATATATATATATATATATATATATATATATATATATATGTATATATATGTGTGTGTGTGCGTGTGTGTGTGTGCGCGCGCGCGCCTGTGAAGAGTGAAGACAGACAGACAGATAGCAAGAAATAGTGATAGCGCGAAAGAACAAGATATGTAGTTAGATGTTGAGAGTTCATTTGCGAGTGATTATCAGCATCATTTTTAATTACTCCTTCACTTCTTAGTCCTTTTATTCTTTGTATTATTATTATTATTTGTAATATTAGTAGCAGTAGTATATTTGCATTTGTAAGCGCATTGACTTTACTTTTGGTGAAATTATTACAAAGAATCTGCTTAAAATCCAAGAACTTTTCAATACCAGTATACATACTTTAACTATTACTTTTGGATTACCATCTGATATATCAGTAATCTGACATCGATTCTAGTAATGTAAAATGTATCTGTATGAACCAAGTGTAGCTGCAACACTGACGTTCATATTTATACTTTATCTTGGTTCCCTGTTGATTCATTGGCATTTTTGCCGATTTTTGATTTCTTCCATCTCCATCTGGTTGTCAGGTGATATATCTCGTTTTCCTATTTTTACGGATATCAGATTCGGGCTTTCCGCTTGAGTACAGTGATCGGTTTATATTTAAACATCTCAAAGTATCTTACTCTTTGTTATTTTACCGAGCAGCCTTATTTTTCTTTTTAGTTTTGGCTGATATCATTTGTTTTTATGTTCGAAATGATAGCGTATCACTCTCCGTAATCTGTTGTGACAGCATATATTTCCTTTCGTACAAGCTTGCTGCATTTTCTTATAACACTCATTTTGGAATATCTTTTTATTCCGAAGACACAGAGAAATAATAGATGACGTATTTCGAAATTAAGAAACACAAAAAATTTTGTTAGAAACAAAATTTGAAACGTGTAAAATCAATCCGCTTAGATAATAGCAAATACTGACCAGTGTCGTCCCAGATGCTAAGAGTGGAAGCAATATAAAATTCTACAGCAAGATGATAATAATCCTAAAAACGGAACGTGTGAATAACGATAATGTTTAAAACAAACTAAAAACAAAGTCACTTTAAATTAGAATTAAAAAAGAAATATGTAATTTTGTGACATGTAACAAGAAATGACAGATTGTTGACACTCAATGACATATAAAAGCCATACTATGAATGAGTAAACGCAGTTAGCTACAAAATCCATCGTATTTAAATGAATGGTCGTAATTAATTAGGATAGTTTTTAAATTAGAAACATTGTTAAGGTCTCAAAACAAAGCAATATTTGGAAATCCATGACCCTGTACATGTCAAAAGGGCATAGTACATTGTTAAAAATTGCCATTTATTATTTGATTCATACCTTTTTTTATGTTCAAACATGTTCTCTATGTTATTTTTCATCAACACTATTATCTAAATAGTCGCTATGACTCCAAGATTTGTACTAAAAATCTCAATTCTAAGAATTTCAGTGCAGTTAATTTGCGCCATCTAAGGCCGAAATTTTCACCATGTATATCTTCTTGTATTCATCACTTTAATCTTCAACAAAAGGTATGAAATAATTGAAGTGTGACGGAAATGTTTGAATTATTAAATTATTGGGTAAATCAATTAATATATATTATATTTTCGATAAATTTTTACCTCGTATAAAATGATTTTAAAAAATAAAAGAAAGTGGTATTAATTTTTTTCAACAATTAAACTCATTATTAACTAACTGATGAGAAAAATTTATTTTGTGGCTATTTTTGGAATAAAATTCGTCGCTGAGGACACGAGAGTTTTTCTCTCGTAGAAATGGCTATTCAACGAATTTGAACATCGGAATTTTGTTTTATTTTAGAATTGGCTCTGTAATTTGAATATAAATTGCATTGAACCGTCCACCTTGATCAGTTTTAATATTAATGTAATTAATATTAATTAGAATCGGGTTTTTGGGATTTACCTACCTGCTTTTTCTTTTTAAAATTAAATCACACACACACACACACACACACACACACACACACACACGCACACGCACACGCGCACACACACACACACACACACACACACATATATATATATATATATATATGCTGGCACAAATGACTAACGCATTAGGAACAATTTATTAAAAGTGAATGTAATGTTTCATTTAGTTTTTCAAATGCTATATGTGATGTTGAAAATATCATACTTCTTATAAAATCACAATTAAATCCTGTGCCTACATGATTCATTGACACATCGTAGAAGTTCCTTTGTCTATTTACTGCATTTATATTTAAACATTTCTATAATTAATTTAATATTTCTTAGGCTCATCTGATAAGTGATTTCAAATGGCCACGCCGAAAAATTCCAACGCTGTAACCTCAATGAGCCCAGCTGCCGAACAACAAAACCACTTCGACCTATCCGTTAACATTTATGGTGGGCGACATTTGCCTCATCCTGTATTTTAATTAGTAGTAATTTTAATGGTAATAAAACCGTCACCATACAATGAAACAATTGGCACTTATTAGCCAAACAAATTGTACACGTTTCTGTTCAGAATTTTAAAAACTTTTCTTTTAAACAATATTTCAGGGAAACAGATTTCTCAGTCAAGTAATTTCTTTCCTAACATTTTACTCGGAATTATATTTAATGTTAACATCTTCATTAAGAGATAATTTTCTCATCGTCTTACATTTTCTATTCTCTTTAATGTTGCTGCTCTTTGTAGAACTCAAGTGATTACGCTATATACACATTAGTGAATTATTTACATATAATTAGTTATACATATAAAACCTTTAAGATATATAATGAACTAAATAAATGAATGAATATTATTTTAATAAAATAAATCTGTCACCAATACTAAATTGTTGTTCATAATACAATGACGTATACGACAATTACTTAATCCTAATTTTTACTTATACTCAAGGATAGTAGGAAAAAAATCTATTGTTCAATAGAAAAAAAACTAAAATCCAACCTCCTGATTAAAATTATTGTCTACTCTTTTGAAAATCTAGGTCACATTATGTATCTTACCCATAAAAAATTAAAAAGGGACATGTCTAGATCAAAGCCATCCGGCTCCCTTTCATAACTCAAATATTAAGACTTCATGGTTACATAATTCTAAATATCGTTGAACAATTTTGACACACCTAAATGCATTTCCTTCAATTACCACTCCATACTTTCTGAAAATCCAGAGATTCATCCTATATTGTCAAATATAAACGTTTATACTATTTATTTTAACATATCACCTCAAGAGGGACAGTTTTGTTCTGAAACATACAACTTTTTGTATATATATATATATATATATATATATATATATATAATCTCTCAGAGTTAATCTGTCTGAAAAACAATATTAATAAATGTAAAAGACGATAGGAAAACTGTATTACTTGAAAACGCGTTTCATCCAAAGTAGAACTTTTCAAGGCAAAATGCGAAATGAATTCATTAAAAACAAAGTAACTAATCACAAAAGAAAAACAAAACACTCGATGGTTCAGAATTGACAGCTTGTTTGACATATTCCAATTTATTCGTGAAACCGCTTTTCTGGACGGCTTTGTTGTATAATTTCTTACTTTCAGGAAAAAATCTGAGGTTAGACGATAATCGATTAATTCTAGAATTAACAATTTTAGGCATTTGCTTTATACTAGTATTAAGGCCATTGGAATGGATATTAATATAACTGAAGGTATTATTGTTTTTGAGATAATGTTGTTTTTAAGCGAATTTCCGGTGTATAAAACTTTTTTAATTTTTCGAATATAAAAAGATCTCACACTTAGCAGAAATGATCTTAAGACACATGTATTTTTCGAAGTTATATTTTAAATACGTACACAAACTTTCCACACATACACACACACACACACACACAGAACAAAAGAAGAGTGATCAGGTGTACAGGAAAAGAAGATTGCCATTACTTTTAAAGATTTTAAGGTTTATGTTGTTTGGAAAGCCTTGAATCAAAAGAGAGTTTCTTAAGCTAGAAGTACGTAAATAAAACTATCATAGAACTTACTGTTTTGGCTGACCATATAAAAGCATCAGAAATGTTCATTAAACTAGTGTCATATAAATTATTCTTTTTCTAAATTGTTCTTACTTTCTTCACATAATATGATACATTATTGGCTGACAAAATATGAAAACATAGAGCTTCTGTATTAATTATGGCTCCACGGCTGACGTAAAACATCACTGGACTCGAAATCCTTTCAACACTTCAAAACTAATAACTCATCTACTTTGGTCTGCTTGCCTATTCAGTGAAAAATTGTTGAGATCAAGTTTTTATGTAGTTTGGAAGGTATTTCATTTGATTTTCCTCATGGATATCTTTGAAGCCTGGTCCAGTTATATGCCGCTCAATTTTTTCCGCTTGATTTAAGTACTCTTATACTAAGGGCGTATAAAAAAAAATCAGGCCGCAGTGCTTCAATAATTGATAAATCAGGGAAGATGTAAAACTTGTAACTTGATTTTGTTCATACTTCTGTAAAAAGACACGCCATCACTTCTATGAGAAATTTGCTGCTACCTGCTGGCCATTTTCCCATAGTTTTTTAAACAGTAATCAATCAACATTACTCTCAATCTACTAAATCTTTCTTACGACTTATTTTAAAGGTTCAGAAAGAGAAAAAAGTTAGAAACAAACAACGAACGAAAGAAAAAACAATAAAAATAGTACACATGAAGTAAGAATAAAACAACGAATCAGATTTAAGAACGAGAAAAATAAGAGACATAGAATGAAGTAATGAATGAAAAAATAAATAGAAGAAAGAAAGAAAGAAATAACGACATTTAGAAAGCAGATCACACGAAGAAAAAATTAAAATAAAAAAAGAATAAAAGAAAGAAAGTAGGAAAAACAAAGAAAAGAAGGAACATAGATGGATTTAAGTATTAAAAAATGAAAGCGTGTAAAAAGGAAAGAAAAACGAAAAAGCGTAAGAAAGATAGATAGAAAGAAGAAACAATGGATATAAACAAAAAAGCAATAAAAAGAAGGAAGGAAAAAGGAAGAAAATCTCATGTAAGAATGAAAGCAACGAAGAAAAGAAGTAAAGAGAAAAAGACAATCGCAACATGGTAATCTGCTACTTCTGAATTGAGAAAAGTTTATAGAAATGACGGCCATCTTTGTTTTGCATACGCGCAGAACAAACCATCATTTAAACTATATACATCACAATCTTTTTAATCATTTATTATACAAAAAATATTGATTCCAATAGTTTAATTTACCCATATAACCTTTAACTCTTTTTTTAATATTGAACTCTTAATTAAGTAAATTTTTAATCTTTTATTATTGTAACTGAAAAATATATGTACCAATTCAGGTAATTTCTTGAACTCTTATCCTCATCTCTATTGCCATTTTTACGAAGTTTCGAATGTTGTACTCTCCCGTTATCTTCAGTTGCTACAAAGTTTGGACCAAACCCTATATTTCTATTAATGGGGTATATAATTCGCATCACATGCCACTTCTGAATACCATATAGTTAACTCTCTCTAAATAATCTAAGTTATTAATCAACCACTGCTGTAGCCATGTATTAAAGTCACAACTCTTTGAGTCAAATCACTGGAACTATTCAACGTCTATATGTACTGGTTGAAAAGTTTTAGCGCCTGAGGAAGGCTGGAGCATATAACGACCAGGACGTTTTATATATGCCAATAAAGATGAGGACAACAGTTTGAAAAATGTAATTCATTTAAATACTACCTCATCTCAGGCGTATATAAAATACTGAGATTAATTCAGATATAATATATATACATATATATATCGATTTTTTCTATCTAACCCAACAATTAAAGGTATAAAATATTTAAGAATGATTTAATAAGAATTCAAACCTTAAAATATAATTAAAAGAAAAAATTCAAGATTTATTTTTTAAGTAATTTTTAAATGGAAGATATCGTATAGTTTGCACGGTAAAACTTTATTTCCCCTAATATTTAATAAAGTCATTGAAATAAAGGTACGTAATTTTGGATGCAACGTAGTAAATGTCACGTAAATTACATTCCGCAGTACAGCCACTTATCGAGAGATTTCAGTTATTGAAAAGAGTGAAACCACATTATCATTGTTGTGTTTCTAGATCTAACTTGATGTAGCGCGTATTGAATTCACAGATATATGCGAATAGTGAAACCCCAAACAAAACGAAAACGTTATGAAAGTGCAAAAATGTATTTTAGGTTAAGCATTACATTTTATTTTATTAAAAATTATCGACGATAAATAGCTATAGTAAAATTACTATAGATATATATTTCAAACAGTATTACGAACAATTGATTTTTTAGCAAAATTTAAATATATATATATATATACCCATAGCTAAATCCATAACATTGAAATCAAAATAATTATATTTCAGCATAGTTAAACTGTAATGGTAGATATGACAGGATATAAAATCAATCAAAAACATTCAACTGACTCCGGTTCTGGTATATGATATAATATCCGTTTTATTTTAAATGGGCATTGAACCCTACTACAGATTTCGCACGATTGTTCTTAGGAAAAGAATGTATCCCTCATTTCATATTCCGGAAAATATATATATATGTGTGTGTGTGTGTGTGTGTGTGTGTGTGTGTGTGTGTGTGTGTGTGTGTGTGTGTGTGAATGTGTTCAAAACAATTATATTGTAGAACATTTGAGTATACTTCATTTGCAAACGTGTTATTACGTGAGCTAATTTCTACCATGTAGTGTCTTAAGGCAATTTGCAATAACTAATTTTACCGTTTACCGAATAGGTGATTTTTTTTAACGTTTAGGTAACGGATAATTTTTGAACGCGAAATTTTTTAAATTACAGGAAATTATAATGTTTTCATTCATAATTGTATGATCTAATAGGCATTTTTGGTATTGTTGCACTTAATGATAATTTCTGTTCTTTCATTCAATAATTCATTTTCGGTTTGGAATAGTATAATCGCTAACGATTCTTCCTGGTACAGTCTACATATTTTGCCACAGTTGTAAGGCTTAGCTGTTTTCACTATACTCCTCGTTATGTCTGGGTCTTTTCTATATATAATTTCAATTTCCATTGAAAATGTGGGTGTGAGTTTTGATAAAAGAATAAATCGGAAGGAAATTGAAAGTACTTGGGAACATTAAAAGATTAATGATAATACAATCTGTCAACGTTACAGCTAATTCCTGACATCTTTACGCGAAAGAATATCCGTCAGTATGAACGAATTTTATTAAACATGAGCAGACACAATATTTGCAATTCATTCAAACTCACACACACACACACACACACACACACACACACACACACACACACATATATATATATATGTGTGTGTGCGTGTGTGCATATATCACAGCTCATCAGTAGGGTTAGACAGCAAGACTTCAATACACCCACTAATCAATAGATTTGAAGTTCTCACCCCCCCCCCCCAGCGGACAAGGCTGAATGCTTTGCCCGTAGATTCTCCACCAATTCGACACTGGACTCGTCAGGAGTACCTACACCTAGAACTCGTCAGGAGTACCTTCCCACCTAGAACTAAAGCTCAACTAAATAGCGTCTACACTACACCCTCGCTGATCAGTAAGATAATTTCAAAACTTAACCCTCACAAAGGCGAGGATAAATTCCCAATCATAGTCCTGAAGAAATGTGCCCCAGAACTCTCCTCAGTCCTCCCTAAACTCTATAACCTCTGCCTATCTGCTTTCTGTTTTCCTGTCTGTTGGAAGTCCTTCTGTGTAGTTCCTATGTTTAAGAATTCTGGCTAACCCTCAGGCCCCGCCAATTACCGCCCTATCAGTCTCCTTCCAATCTTCGGCAAAGATTTCGAAGCCATTATCAACGCCGAGGTGATTCAGCATCTCACGGCCCACAGGCTTCTTTCGGACAAACAGTACGGTTTTCGCTTCACCAGGTCTACTGCTGATATGCTAACGACCATTATCGAGTACATATACCAGGCTCTTGACAAAAATAGCGAAGCCCGAACCGTTGCGTTAGATATCTCCAAAGCGTAGAACAGTCTGGTACGCTGGCCTTTTATGCAAACTGTGGAGCTACGGTATAACTAGACATTTGTTTGATCACATCCAGTCATTCCTCTCTAACAGCACATTGAAGGTAGTATTAAATGGGCATGCCTCCCAAAACAACCATACGAACGCGGGCGTCCCTCAAGGTCTATCCTACGTCCCACGCTCTTTCTGATGTACATTAATGATCTCCCCGATGCCATTAGATCCCAAGTTGGCATGTACGCCGATTACACCACAATCTACTCTCGCCTCGATCAAAAACCCGGTGTAGGCGACAAAGCGAACCCCCTGCCGAGCTTGAAAAGGACCACAAATTCGTAGTGGCCTGGGGTAGGAAATGGTTCGTAAATTTCAATGCCTCTAAAACAAAGCTGCTATCAACTAACCACCACAGGCAATCGCATCTACCTCCCATTAGCATGGAACAGACTTCCCTCCCAGAGAGTAAAACACTACGCCTCCTTGGTCTTACAATCTCGGCGGACCTCAAATGGAATGACTATATCGAATCCATTGCCAAATCAGACGCTATGAAAGTCGGTTCTCTGTGCAGGGCCCGGAAGTTTTTCCCGCCTGAATTTATCCTGCACATATAAAAATCTACCATCCATCCGTGTATTGAGTACTACTGCCACATCTGGTCGGGTGCCCCAGCTACTCTCCTTGGGCTTCTTGACAAAATACAACGGAGAATCTGTAACGTAATCGATACTGACTTGGCAGACCGGATGAAACCACACTCTCACCTGTTCAATTGCAGACTTGATTCACGGTTAGTAAATATAAATGACACAAAAATATTAGGGACTTCACTTACTAAAATCATTAGCATTTTACAGTCGAAACGGTTAGATATAATAGTTTCTTCTCTCGCACTTCTCTCTTGTGGGATTCCCTTGTGGCTTGTTTTCACAAGATTAAATTCAATAGAAATCATTATTTACCCTTTTTTCTAATTCCTATTCTTTTATTATTCCCTCTCCTTAATAATGTTTTGTTTTCATATACACTCATATACAGTAACACTTTGCACCTTACAAGCTTTATTGCAAAGCATGGATAAAAATGATAAACAAAGTGACTATGAATCTAAGCTAGTCACAATCATGCAAAGCCCAGCTTACCAATCAGTCAGTCAGTTAAGTGCCATACGTAATACACGCTTAGGCGATCATGTCTCGAAAGAAACATGACTGAGTGAGCAGAGGATTATCCCGCAGTAGGTTGATTTTACTTTCTGCGGTAGTCTGGTTGCCAGCCAAGCCTTTAAAACCCTATCTATCCTGTTATTTAGCCCATAACTAAAGGGAAGAGATGGATTAATACTTTTCCCAAGTGTGTTAAATTTGATTAAAATCGGACCACTCCTTCTATAATTCGATTTTTTGATTATCGATTTTCAATATTTATCGGGGGTACATCGACACAAAACCTAGCTAAGAACACTTGCGGACGCTTATAGCACAACTCCGTAAATTTTCAAGAAAATCGGTTCAGACGTTTCGGAGTCTATAGGTAACGGACACACACACACAGACACACAGAGAGACAAAGTTCGATTTATAAATAAGTTTAGACGTATCTTGCGTTGGTGCTATGATGGCAACATTCGAAGAGAGAATTATTAATTCAGATGACATTATAAGTTCCTTCTGTCTCAGTTGCAAATATGTCAGAACTGAAAAAAATATATCTTGAAGCGGCACTTACGAAGTTCCTTCAATCAGTAGTTAACTGGTGATGAAAAAATCGTTTGCTAATTTCAACACCTCAAAACAAAAACTGCTTTCAAATAGTTACCACGCTCGACAACAGGTAGGCAATACATTTCGCTTTGTTTGCCTCACATTTTCCACTGATATGAAATGGGGCGAATACATTGAACCATTACCTGCATCTACTTCTATCAAATTTGGATCGCTGAGTTGTGCCAGACAACTTTCTAATCAGAAGCGATCTTACGCATTTAAAAATCTATAATTCGTCTATGCTTTGTATAGTGTTGCCACACATTGTCCAGGGTATATTTTGTACACCTAGAGATTCTTGATAAAATCTGTTTGTGGATCTACAATGTAATTATTTCTGGCTAGGCATTCCGATTTCAGTCTATTTCTCACCGATAAAAAGTGGCTTCTCCCTCTCTGCCTCTTTTCTAGAAATATTTTCACGGGTATTACTTTGACGAGCATCTTTCCAGATGCTCTTTATGCATAAATTTGGAATTGACTTCCAGAACGCATGCTTTTTCTGTTGAAATAGTTAAATGCAACAGCCAATTTTACTCCCAAATTTACGCTTCCCGCATTTTCCCCCAAATTCAAAAGCAACGTCAATTGTCATTTTCTGTCTATTTGAACACCTTCAATATTTTCGCTTTTCCATCAATCATTCCAAATTCTGTAACCAAATGTTTTGCTATATATATATATATATATATATATATATATATATATTGTCATCCGGAGACAGATCTGTTTCGCCGCTGTTTCGCTCATCAGTACGGTTAGACTCCGATTGTTTTGTTTTTTTTTTACCCAGGATTGAAACGCGATCGCAATGGCGTATATATGTATATATACATATATCAACTAATTAAGTTTCCCAACGATGAGAATATTGAAAAAATACAGTCATGTTTGTGAGTTCGTCGGAGTGTGCTCAAATGGAAACTTTGTGAGTCACTGTTTTAAGTAACAATGCAATGAAATAAGTAATCGTTCTTCTGATACTGTCAAGCCATTGAACATATATATATATATATCAATCGAATAAGTTTGGCAACGATGAGAATATTGAAAAATACATTGTCATGTCTGTGAGTTCGTTGGAGTGTGCTCAAATGAAATCTTTGTGAGAGTCACTTTAGGAACCAACAGGTTTAAGTGACAATGTTTGGATAATAATTAATCGTCCTTTAGATACTGTCAAGCTCCTGAATAATTTTTGTTTGGGTGTAAGACATCTGAACACAGCCGACTGAACGGTGGAACAGCAATATACTGGGACAAGTCAAAACCAAAAAGATATTTGTCATTATAACTGAATAAAATTGATGTAATAAGTATTTTAACTAGATTTAATGTATATTTTCCTTGAAATAAGGCATTTGAAAATACTTATGTAAAGCATGAACAGGTTTTTAAAAATTATTTTTAAAAATGTACATGAAAATTCTAAAATGATTGTAAAAAATGATTTGATAATTTGAGAGTTACTGGATTAATATAATTTAAAATAAAAAGTAGTACATATTTTTTCAAATGCCATTTCAATTTGCTTGTTTTAAGAAAACATTTTCTAATTAAATTTAAAAAAGTATTTTTCTGGTGCTCAGTCGACACTGTTTAGTGGGCGGTTTTGAGTTGTCCGTTCCCGGATTTCTGTTGGGTCATTCCCATTCAATTACATGCAAATACCATGTGGATCAATCTTTTTCGTCCAGCTATCATGGAGTGAGACTTGTTTCACCAAGTTATAATTATCCTCACCGCAAAAAAAAAAAAAGTTCTTGCGATATAAAGTTTTTTTCTGGCTTTAAATAACCTGCAAATATCTTAACATTCAAGTTGTGAAACGATATAAGAAGACTGAGGTATCGAATCCGTTGATAAATCCGCTGCTATGAAAGTCGGTTCTCTGTGCAGTTTTTCCGTCTGAATCTATCCTGCACATATATAAATCTACCATCCGCCCATGCATTGAATACTGTTGCCATATCTGGTCGGATGCCCCAGCTATTCTCCTTGGGCTTCTCGACAAGGTACAGCAGAGAGTCTGTAATGTGATCGATAGCGACTTGGCAGACCGCCTGCAGTCTCTCTCTAACCTGCGCGACGTGGCTTCCCTGTGTCTCTTCTAAAAATACTTTCACGGCTTCTGCTCCGATGAACTTAGATCACTGGTGCCCCCTAGGTACGAATTTGCACGAGATACTAGATTAGCAAGTAGATCCCATCCTACAGTAAAACAGATAAAATGCAACCGCAACTTCTACTTCAACAGTTTTTTCCTTCGTACTTCCCGACTGTGGAACTCCCTTCCACATGATTGCTTCCCCGAAGGCTACAATTTCCAGGAGTTTAAATGTAAGGTCAATAGACACCTTCTAACACACTAACTCGCACCTATTCTTTCAAACACTCTTCCCATCTGCACTAACCTCATCCTCGGTATCCTTACCCATCTATCACCTTCCTTCTGACATTTCCTATGTCTAACCACTCCTTCTCTTTACCGTCCCCTATGTAGCCCCATGAGTAATAGTGGCAGTGGAATGTCTTGCTTGGGGTGAAATGATAAAAAAAGACATCTCACTATACAAAACATTCAGACAAGTAAACGAAAATGAATCAGTTCCTTAAAAGAAGGTCAGGAAAATGAATTTATTATATAAGTACTTAGCTCTCGCATAATCACTTGAAAATATCCTTGAAGATAGAACAACGTAAGAATTGAATACTAAATTATGATATTAAAGGCTGCATTTCAAATAACAATCATCCAGTAAAAATAGAGAAATCGAGTCACGTCCACACGTCATTTTAAATGCGAAAATACACATAAAATTGTTTGTTTCTTTTTAATTTCTATCTTATACACCGATCTCTCAAAACTTTCAAAAACTTGTTTCTTTTATTTATTTATTTATTTATTTTTGCGTAAACGACAATGATTAATTGAACAAAGTATTATATTGATTTTTTCTAAATCAATATTTTTCTTAACGCATGCGCTATAATGTAGTGTATTAGAAAATATACCGAAGTCGTTCCTTTGGTGTCAATTAAATGTTTTGACAATAAATAACGAATGAAATATTATAAAAGTCCAGACGGTGTTATTAAGCTTTCTGGTTAGCATTTTAATTTAATCGCATTGATTTTTAAAACTGTTGTTGACGAACACTGAGAAATATTTAGAAAAACAAAAGAAATGGTGAAGGCGGTCAGGGATCACTTGCACTGGCTTTAGCAGACTATTTGCAATATATTTACTTTTCTTAGTTAACAATTAAAAATGGTATTCGATGATATAATGTCATTTTATCATGTTTTTGGTTATTAGTATAATTAAAATTGGAAATTATTTTAGTATTAAGGAGGACGGGAAAATCCATCAGTATTACTGAAATGAAGCGACAAATATAATATTGTACAAAATAGAAATCTTGTTTTACCTTATACACAATAATATGTCCTCAGAAATATCTCAATGAGAAAAGTGTAAGCACTGCAAAAATCATCTATTAAAAGAACAGTAAAAATTAGACAGTATAGCGTGTGATAGATGAATTATCGACTAAATTGCCCCTAAATTAAAATAATACTGACATCACATTTTAATAAATATATTTACTAACATTGCACAAAAATATGTTAAGATACTAATAAATAATGATATTCAATAAAATCAGGATTAGCTTCAAACATTGTCTCCAACCGACTTCGGAATCCCCTGCATCTCTTCTGAATTATCTGCTTGTTTATTTTGGTGAAAGCTTCCATGATCTTTGCCTTCAGCTCTTTTTTTTTGTGTTACATGAATTTTTTTGTCTCTCGATCAACTACGTCTGTCACATAATAATCAAATGACTTGCAGTCTCATGAGTTAGGTGGCTGACTATAAGCGATGAGGTGTTTGTAGAAATTGTCTGACAGACAGGACTTGGTTCTTCTGCTTGTGTGTCATGGTGTGGAATCCTCTTGCTAGCCATAAATTCTTCCAGCAGCAACCCTCTTAACCGATGGCAGTACTACCACCTTAAGGTACTCAATATAGGTTTCTCTATTGATTCTAAGGCTCTGCAAGTAAATGAATCGAAGCATAACATCGTCATCACTAGTGATGATTCTAGACACATTCATAGACCCATCCTGCTCTTACTGAATTCCCTGCAATTTTCACAGACTGATATTCAGTTTCTCTAAAATGTTCGTATTAAAGCGTTCGGCGAGAATGTTAAGCAGCAAAAAAATGCCAATTTCAGTGCAACACAGAGTTCCTAAGGCAAAGGAAACATTCCAGAAGTTGATTAAAGTATTAATAAACAGGACAATTTCGCAAAAAACAAGGAAAAGAACACTGGATTGCTATGTGTTGTCAGTTCTTCAAAATGGCAGTGAATGCTAGAAAATATCATCAAAGATGAAGGAACAACTGGAAGCAACTAAAATGTGATTCTACAGAAGGATGCTGCAAGCATCATGGATCGAGCACGTGAGAAATGATGAGGTTTTAGAAATGGGGAAAACAAAAGAGAAATAATACTGAGAATCAGGAAGAGACAGCTGAACTTCCTGGGACATGCAATGAGGAAGGAGGGCTTAGAAAACCTGATACTAACAGGCCAGATAGAGGGAATAGGAAACAGGGGAAAGCAACGGATAACATATTTGAAGGACCTAATCAGGTGGATGATGGAACGAGTGTTGCATGGTGTAACACGAGAAGACCTACTAAAAGCCACTAGGGATAGGGAAACGTGGAAAGCCATGATCGCCTACGTTCTGAAGGGACATGGCACATAGAAGAAGAAGGAGAATTGCTTCATGGAGCTATTTTTCTCTCAGCCGGTGCCCAACTGGTTCAATTTTACTAAGCAATCTACAAAATCTAAAATAAACAACCTGCATACATAGAAGTGAAACTATAATATGGCAACAATTTAACCATCGCTCCATTTACATTAAATGCTTAATACGACTTATTCGTCGACAAATGTGAGAATAGTCGTAGAATAAGACCTTAGTATGTTGTCGGACCAACACTAGCATCATAAACCGGGGCAGTTTCATGTAATGTCGATTCCACTAATTCTCGCAAGATTTCTATTACGAAACTGATTCATTCTAATTTGTACAGAGCTCGCTGATATATATACGGGTGCCGGTTTTTGCATGTGAACAGTCATTCAGAGATATTTTTTCTTCTCTGTGCTGTGGCCATTATTGACATTGGCGATCGTGGCTCTCCACAATTTTCGGTTCTATATGACTCTTAATAAATGTTGTTTTTTGTCATTTATCTTAAACCTTGTTCTGTCATCTCAAATTCGCTTAGTTATGATCTACCTTTAATCAGTTTTGTGAGTATTACATTTTCCAAGATATCTTTCTTTTTTATTTGGCCAAAACATTTCTACCTGTATCTTCGTGATGTTAAATATAAGTCTTTCCATTGTTTTCATTTTCCCGACAACTTTGTTGGTCATAACCGCCATTTCTTTTTGGATCCAAGCGTGGAGGCTGCTATACACTGCTTCATTCTCTCAACAAGCGACAGATTAGCGTGATTTAGGATCATTTACACTCATTAGGAACAGAGGCAGAAAAGCGCCTGTCATGGACAAATGCGTGATTCCGAGAAAGCCAAAAGTAGTGATTCCTGAGCGTTTTGGTGGCCGAACAAGCAGGCGAGAACTATGGAGAGGATGGAGTTTAAGATAGAACTTCCTGGCTGAGTCTTCAACGGGGAGACTAAACACTTTTTTTCCAAGGGACGTCGTACAGAAAACATCGGAGTCCTTCCAAGTCCACTCTTTGGTATCAGTAAGAGATGCTGCTAGTCAGAGATTCCTGGGCGGAAGAGGGCTGTAAAGAGATATTTACAGAAAACACAGCATGATTAGAGTTGTCAAGAAAGCAAAACTGCATGGCACAGATATCTAGCAGAGAAGCCTGTCATTCAGACATACTGGAAAAACGTTTGGGGAAGTTCACAACTTGCCCGAGAGAATCTGTGGTTCAGCGTGTAAATGACAACAAGATTAGTAAGAGAGTCACAAAACAAAATATGTTGGCAAACATGTGAGAGGCAATAACCTGATCTATATTATCTTAAATACTCTACAGGAAGAAACAGTCGATAGAGGAAGGAGAGTGGTAAAGAACGGGACAATAATCTGACACCGAGAAATCAAAGAGGGAGGGTATAACAAACAAATGTTGTTCTGCGATGTATCAGCAAATCCCATAGCTGGCTGGTAGATGGACAAATTCACTCAGAAGCAGTGAGGTGATTATATATATATATATATATATATATATATATATATTCAAAATTCGGATCTGTATTCTTAAGACATTGAGCTCTCTGCCTGCATCACTTTTAATGTTAAATTTTTTTAATATTGATTAGGATCAGGTTCTTGGAATTTACCTTCCTACTCTTCCACTTCGGATTAAAGAAAAACAAATATATATATATATATATATATATATGCAATTTACAATAACTGATCTTACCGTTTTTTTAAGAACACTCAACATTTCATCCATGATTATATGATCCTAATAGATATTTGTTGTTATGGTTAACACTTGGTCACATTTTCATTTTTGTTTGGGAATAACCTAATAGCTAACTTTTCTTTCTGACATAGTCTACATATTTTGCCACTATTGTACAGCTTGGCTGTCTTCATCAAACTGCAGTATAAAGAAAACTACAAAAGCGAAAGATTTCTACAAAATTATGTAGAACTGTTGTGCCTAATCAATCCACATATATTGAAATAAATGACGAGTGGTTTATTCTGAGATTCCTGGCAGTAGATATTGTTTCACCAAAAATGCTTTACAGTAATGTATAATTAAATCTCATGATTAAATCTCGTGTATAATATCAAATCTCATCAAAGAAGTTTTCATAATATAATTCAGAAATGAACTGTTCCATCGATTCTACTATATAATAATATTTTCAGAACAATTTAATCACAGATGAAGAGGAACGCTGAAACAAAGAAAGTATTTGCTGTAAATTACGGGTGAGAAACCGCACAAAATAATGAATTACAAATTAGGTGTTTGCGATAGGAAAATAGGTTATATTAAACGCAAAGATACAACTGGAACACCGGTTAGTGATCCAGGAATACGATTAGTAAGGAATATATATATATATATATATATATATATATATATATATATATATATATATATATATATATATAAGTCTTTGAAGTGAAGCTGTGATAGAAATAGTATATCCGTGTCATATTATTCTGGCTGAGTGGAGCTCATAGCTACTATGACTAATGACGCGATTTTATCTGTGTAACTTTGGTATCTCTCGGTAACTTACGGATCACTCACTGTTCAGCCGCTGCAATCTCTATGGCAGGAGTATGTGTATACTCAAGTCGAGTCCATTATTATAGAAAAAGGGGAGATCCAACAACATAATAAAATGATAAAAAGCGATCAGTAATCAGCCCTGGCATCAGTATTCTCAGATATGAATATGAACAGGAAACACGTGCGAGAAAAATGGATAGGGATCTACAATATTGGCTACTTATATAATATACATTTCATTCCTGAAATATAGTTTGCTTAAGCATTTATTATTAAACTATAATACACTTATTTGAAAATCATCAATTTCAAATGATTTATCCAGTTATAAATGTAATTGAACGAGAAATCTGCAACTAGCTTCTGAATCACAGTTTATTTCTCAGTTATTTCTTTAAAATAATATATACTAGTTTTAAACCTTGAACATTTCACCATTTTTATTTTAGATTTTTTACTTCTGTAGTTAATGATTGTAAACCTCGTTGTCATATCTATGACAATAAAATAAACGTCTACTTTCTGGTATTGAATCCCTATATATTTGAGCTTAACATCTTTAAGAAAATATTGCAATAACAATCATTTATAAAAATGATTGTCGTTATTTTAATAACTAAGCGGATACAAATACAAAGTCTGGATATTAAAAAAAAAATTCGGCTTCACTCTAACAGACGTTAAATACATTTATCTTTTTTATTTTTATCATTTTCTAACAGAAGGCGTAGTGTTATAATTATATATCTTTTCTTCTCTCGGGATCAAAATATGGTCAATTATTATTAGGTATTGGCGGGAGACGTTACACGTTTCTTTGTTTCTTTTTAGCTATCTTTCACAGAAACAGCAGAATATCAAGTACGACTTGGCTTTCAACGTTAGCAAAACGGAATTTTCTGTAATTTCTGAGTTGGTCAGGCTTAAAAGTTGCGCGATCTAACGAAGTGGGGACAGGCACAAAATAATTTTTTACATTTACATTTGGGAGTTTAGTAAAATATAAATATATAATATACTCTAAATTTTACATATTAGTTTCCATTTTCAGTATGGATGTCAATAATAACACAAAATGCTAATTTATATAATTTAGACAGCATAATCAGATGATAGTTATAACCTTGCGATTAATGTATTCTAAACTGAGGGAAACTTGTTAAAACTTAACGCTTGTACTGCTATCATACAATGAAACTTGATAGAATATGTTACTAATGCCAAATATGAAAAAATCAGAAGAAGGAAATGTTTTCACGTATTTCATACATATCTGGTGATTTTCCCGATGGAAAAAATGTTAGTTATCAATCTGTGTCATATTTGTCGGCGTTCAAACCTGCTTTCTGAATGCCGAGATGTATTGCTGGGCGCATAGAAGCGTTAATGGTCAGATGGATTACAGAAAGGATTTGATTGAAGCTGCCAGCCACGTGAAAAATTATGTATCAGCATTCCCATATGAAGACATTAATAAAGAAGGTGAAAGGTGAAAATAACGGCTGTTCTACAGACTTTTGGTTTTGTCATATCTGATACTGTTTTATATGTAATACGTCAGCATAAATAACAAGTGTTATGTCATATGTGTGTGTGTGTTTGTGTGAATATAAATCCAAGTGAAGAGAACCAATAGTTTTACTATTCGAGTTCTTCAGCATTTAGTTTTTTATTTGAAATGTGCTCAATAGAACAAATACAGAATAATATATATATATATATATATATATATATATATAACCAGTGAGTGTTATATACATATATGTATATATATATATATATATATATATAAGTATGATCATATAATTATGAATACTATATATATATATATATATATATATATATATATATATATATGTATATTTTCTGCCTTATTGTAAGAACTGCAACCTTGAAATTTCTGAATATCTTTTCTTATGTCTTTGTCTATGAGTGTATCAAATTTGATTAAAATCGAGCCACTCATTCTATGTGTACATTCCCTCTAAACATGACCGGCTAGTGTTTCATGCACTTGAATGCAACTATCAGTAAATCTGATTATTTATTATATAAAAATTGTGTAAAAAGCCAAAAATTGAAATTTCTGAATATCTTTTCTCATGTCTTTGTCTATGAGTGTATCAAATTTGATTAAAATCGAGCCACCCCTTCTATAATCTGAATTTTTTGATTATCGATTTTCGATATTTATCGAGAGTACCTTGACACAAATCCTAGCTAAGAACACTTGCAGACGCTTATAGTTCAACTGTGTAATTTTTTAAGAAAATAATTTCACCCGTTTCGGAGTCTATAGGTAACGGACACACACACACACACACACACACACACACACACACACACACACACACACACACACACACAAAAACAAAGTTCCATTTATAAATAATTTTAGATATGTGTACATTCCCTCTAAACATGACCGGCTAGTGTTTCCTGCACTTGAATGCAATTATCAGGAAATCTGATTATTTATTATATATAAATTGTGTAAAAAGCCAAAAATAGAAATGACAGAAGGATGATCTACATTTATCCTGCAGTTAACTCGCCTCTATCACTGTCCCAATCATTCATATGTTTTCCTTTCACCAACATATCTCAGCAACTGAAAACTATCTTACACAAACAGCATAATACCACATTCTCTCTAAGAATTCCTACTTAATCTAATGTTTGTGGAAAGCTGGGTTGATATAATATTAGGTTGTCCTAAAAGTTCGTAAACACTTGAGAAACGTTTATAACGTTTCTTTTTCTCATATTATTTTACAATCAGTTAAAATTATTTCTTAGTGGCTTGATTGCCTTGGTTGGAGTAAAATTATTAATAAAAGAAGATTGTAGATGTTTCACTTGAAAATCAACATAAATATTTCATGATAATTCCGGACCAAAATAATAATTCTTTTTTTATTTTCTTTTTTCTCACAAATTGTTCACATACATGTTTTGATACTGTCTTTTGATTCTCTGGACCATAATTATTAAACATTGTACGTATACTTCATACTATTAGGTTGTCCCAAAAATTCGTAAACACTTGAGAAATGGGTTTATCTGGTCCAGCACAATCGAGACAAGCGATGGATTCAGAAAGGTTTCAAAGCGAGATCGATTCGGCAAGAAAGTCATGTTGTGCGTTTGGTGGAGCTTTGAAGGAATCGTACATTTTGAGTTGGTTCCAAATGGTAGTGCCATTAGTGCCGAACTTTACCTTCAGTAACTTGAGCGTGTCTACGAAAAGTTGAAGCAAAAGTACCCGGCTCTGATCAACCGAAAGCGCGCTTTGATGCAGCAGGACAATACCAAGCCACACACCGCCAGGAAGACCAATGACCAGTTTGAAGAGCTGGACGGCGTTGAAGTTCTGCCACATCCAGCCTACAGTCCTGACTGTGAGTCATCAGTTTACGGCCTTTTCCGCTCAATGCAACACTTTCTGAAGGGCCGCCAATTCGACTCGTTTGATGAAGTCGAGATAGCGTGTCAAGAATTTACGGAAAGGAAAACAGCCAACAGGTCGCATAAATAGCATCATAACCCGGCGTTGCCCATGCAACTCAGAACATTTTTTGTAGAAGGAGATGTCAATGAGCGGAGGAGATTAAAATCATTCATTGAAGTTTGGAAAGGAGAGCGGAGGCTGTTAGTAAACATTTTCAGTATTAAGAAGAAGTGATTGAATGTCTGTTGCTGAAGTATTCGAACGGAGTTTAAAAGTTTAGTTTTAGTGCCGGCTAATTTTTGAGGAAAAGTTTACATTAATGCTACAAAAATTACAGACAGTTGACAAACCGCATGAAATATTTATCGAAAAAAGCTTTATTCTTATTTTAATTTCATTTTCTGAAGTATGAAATATTAAATCTGAAAAAAAAAGACTTAAATAATGAAATTAACTATTGGCACGTTTTTTTACATATTTGGTTTTTGTTTGACACGTGTGATTTGATTTATGTGACGTAATTTAGCAACCATCTTAGATCTTAGATGTTTTACAGAGCAAATGTAAACAATCGGCTCCATTGACCAAAAAGTGAGAAAGGGAAAAGTGCTGAACTTACACTCAAATAGTATGTGTCGATCTGGCTTCCCTGGCGATATGTGTCCCTAGATAGTTTGAATGGCGTAGCTTAAAAAATGTAGGCGTGCATATGGAACAGTCACACACAGACTCACAGATTGCCTTTTATATCTAAATTTTTTTTAATCGTTTCACCCCGAGAAAGGCGGAAATGCGACTGATGTGCAGGGGGCTACATTAGTGTGAAAAGATCAATTAGAAGAGAGTGAAGAGGAAAACGAACAAGTTAGAAAGGAGCAATAGAAAGCTGAGAATGCAGATGTGATGACAGTTTCAAAGGTGGAGAGAAAGGGAAGGATATATGGGGTAGGGAGAGAGCGAGAGTCAAGTGGTTAATAGATGAGTATTGACATTGCATTTAAATTCCTGGAGGTTGTAGCCATTAAAACTGTATGTGTGTGTGTGTGTGTTTCCGTTACTCATAGACTCCGAAACGGCTGAACCGATTTTCTTGAAAATTTACAGTTGTACTATAAGCGTCTACGGGTGTTCTTAGCTAGGACTTGTGTCGAGGAACCCCCGATAAATAGCGAAAATCGATAAACGATAAAATCGGATTATAGAAGGAACAATCCGATTTTAATCAAAATTGATACACTCATAGACAAAGAAATAAGAAACGATATTCAGAAGTTTCAAGGTTGCAGTTCTTACAATAGTGCAGAAAATCGATAATATATATTTATAAAAGTCAATATGTTGTGTGTGTGTGTCTCTCTTTATCTGCCTGTATATCTGTATTTTTTTCAGCCCTTTTATTTTAGTTTTTGCTTCGGGTTTGGCTCTTAGTAGGTATAATTGTAGTTCTTAGTCTCAGCCATGATACCATTTACTCAGAGGACTCATTTCGCCTTCAAAATTCAGTTTACGACAAAAAACGTATTCGATATCTATACCAGGAAATCAAAATTTGACTTTCATCCATTCATTTTTCTTTCAGTCTACGATTTCGCTTTAACTGGAAACAGCAATTGCTTTTTAGTCTTTCGTGCCAACGTCCAACGGTCTGACCCCAGGACCATGTCTGCTTTCCTTTGTACCTAACCCTAACCCTAACCATAACCCTTTAAAGCTTTTATTACACCCGAGCAACGCCGGGCTATACTGCTAGTTTATAGATAAGTCTAACATTTATCATCACCCACACCAAAAACAGTTCTTTAGACATGTAAAGATTTTAATACTGTTCTATTTACATCATGCTATCCTTTATATTATTGATTCCCTTTGCAGCTTTGACCATAAACCTTGCATTAGTTATTAGCATAAGTGATAGTTTTAACAATGCAGTAGATATAATGCCTGACTATTATTTAACTTCCCGACTAGTATGAGATCAATCTTGTTGCTCGAGACCCACACTTTATCACATGCCCGATTGATGGTTCATATTAGATTGACCAATGCCAAGGTTCAGGCGGCAGCGACCTATACTGTTTCAGTTTTCATAGCCTGCTTATTAATAAAACTAAATCTTTCAGATCGCCTCTGTAAACTCTTTCTTTTCCGCCTCGCGCTAAACACGTAAGCCGGCAGTCATTCGTAAGAGAAAGGGTCAGCCTTCTAAGGAACGAGATCTTGTTACTTAATTGACGATCAGCAGTCGTTTATACATTGTGTTTCCTAGAGTGAAGACAGAATCTTCAACCAAACGATACTTAGCACCTCGGCAAAGGCAGTGATGTGAAAATTCATTGCATTTCAAAGCTGCATTGTGCAATCCTGGCGTACAAGAGGCTTCCAAGGAAAGCATAATTTTCAGTAAGGATTATATTTTCGACAGGGAAATCTATCACGCCATAATGGGTTTGTCAAATTGGCACCGAGATGATCCAGTCCATTAAACGTTCAATTTCGCCAGAAACGAATTCTTTGATTCATGTCTTTATAGAAACATGAATATTTTTATAGATAGATTCTGCGTTTATTCTATTAAGGAACAAGTTTATATAGAAACTGTTTTCATTCACATTTTGCATCAACTAACTTTACAACATTTTGTAAAGGATAAAATAAGAGTTGTTACATAACAAAAGATGTTCGAGGCATTACAATATTTTATCCAAATCAAATAAACCTGGATGTATAAACTTCTATAGACTAACCGATAGCAATTGATGAAGAAAGATACATATTCTTCTTCTATGTGCCCTGTCCCTTCAGGATGTAGGTGATTATGGCCTTCTACTTTTCCCTATCCCTGGTGGTTTTGAGCACGCCTTCTCCTGTTACACCATGCAATCCTCGTTTCGTCATCCACCTGATTAGGTCCTTCAAATATGTTATCCGTTGCTTTCCCCTGTATTTTTCTCATCTATCTGGCCTGTTAGTATCAGATTCTCCAAGCCCTCTTTCCTCATTGCATGTCCAAAGAACTTCATATTTGTCTTGTTATATACTACAGCTGTAAAACAACGGGAAACAAGTATGTAATCATCATCTATGTACTGTATCTTTTCCCGACGTAGTAGATCATGGCCCTCTCCACTTTCCTATACCTTGTTGCTCTTAATAACCCTTCTCCTGTTATCCCACTCAGTTCCTGCTCCACCACCCATCTTTTCATGTCCATCAATTATATCGTGCGCTGCTTTCCTTTGTACATCTTTCCTCTCTCCGTCCCATGAACATCATGTTCTCCAATCCTTCCTTTCTCATCAAATGTCTCAAAACCTTCAGCTGTCTTTTCTTGATGTTGTGTGTCAGTTTCCTGTTTGTGTCCATCTTCTCCAAAACCTCGTCATTGCTCGTGTACTCCGTCCATGGTATTCTCAACAACCTTCTGTATAACCACATTTAGGCTGCTTCAAATCTTTCCTTCATTTTTGATGAAATTGCCCAGCATTCGCTGCCATATTAAAGGACGTACATCACATTACAATCTAGTATACTCTTCTTTGTTTGTAGGGAAATTTTCTTGTCTTCTAACATTACTCAGCTTCTTGAATACATCCATGCCAATGCGTCTCCGTATCATATTTTACGTTTTCTGCTAGAACAATTCCTAGCTATTTAAATTTCTGCAACTTTTTTATTTTCGTATTACCAACTTGTAGTTGGCATTTTTGGCTCCTCTTTTTACTGATTATCATGCATTCAGTTTTTTTTAATTTTTTGTAGTTTATCGACCATTCTTCCTGTTTTCTTTAACTACTTCCAGTGGGAGGTTTGTAGATTCTTTCCCGCGTCTGCTACCAGCACTCTTTTAACTGTGTATCTTATGTTCAGATTGTGGCCACTAATGATGAATCTTGACAGGACTTCTACAGCTCTGGGAATGGTCTCACTGTATATGCTGAGTAAATCTAGTGAGAATACGCTTCCTTTTCTTTTTATACGTTTTATAATTATAATCTTATATTTTTATTCTTCGACGGTGACGTTAGTGTGAAACAGTAGAGCAGTTCGTTCACACGAAAGTGCCGTTAAAATTCGGAGGCCAGCAAAGATTCTTCTTCTTCTTCTGTGTGCCTTCTAATTTCAGGACGCAGGCGATCATAGCCTTCTACGTTTCCCTATCCCTGGTGGCTCTGAACACGCCTTCTCTCGTTACACCATGCAATACTCTTTCCGTCATCCACCTGATTAGGTCCTTCAAATATGTTATCCATTGCTTTCCTCTGTCTCTTTTTCCCTCTATCTGGCCTGTTAGTATCAGATTCTCCAAGTCCTCCTTCCTCATTGCCTATTCCAAGAACTTCAGCTGTTTCTTCCAGATGCCCAGTATTAATTTCCTTTTTGTTTCCATCATTTCGAAGACCTCATTATAGCACACATGCTCGATCTATGATATTCGCAGCATCCTTCTGTAGAACCACAATTCAGTTGCTTCAAGTTTTTCCTTCATCTTTGATGGAATTGTCCAGCATTCACTGCCATATTGAAGGACAGCCAAAATTCTAGACTTAGTTTATATTAAAGCTTCCGTGCGATCCACATCGCCGCGCCTATTTAAGATCTCAATGGTTGCTTTTCATTGGTCACAGCTTGGACCCAAACATGTCTATTCAGCTATTTGACTATGTTGAATTTACGTATTTGTCAATCACTCCTGCCGGGCCCATCGCTGCCCAAGGTCATATATTACAGTTTGATTTGGGCAAAACGTCTGCATGCGGTTAGAACATTAATTGAGGGTATATAGAAAATGCAGTTGAGAAAGTCTTCACAAAAGATTTATTTAGAACAGAGAATAATGAGATAATCACATGTTGAATTGCCACGCGATTTCAAACGAAGCGAGGCAACTTGACGTAATGTATTGATTCGCAGGCTTGTCTTATCAAAAACTATTAAAACTTAGTAGTGAGTTCAACCCTCACTGCATCTAAACAGCACTTTAAAAAAATCAGTCAAAGTGTCATACGTGATTCACTCTTGAGCGCTCATGACAGGCTGGGCAGAAGATTATCCCGCAGTAGGTATCCATTACTCTCTACGATAGACTGGTTGCTAGCCATGGCTATAGAACCCAACCTATCCTGTTATTTAACCCATAAACCTTTCTTAAAAGTTTTTGCGAGTAAGTAAATGCAACAAATTAAACTTGAATTCGAAATCGGCTCGCCTGTTTCACTTAAAAAATCACTTCATCAGCCACCTTCGGTCTTCAAATGTTTAATTTTAATGCTTATATTTATATTCTCTCTTTTGCGTGCATGTTCTTTTTTTATTTCCTCCTTAATTATATTTCGTTTTTTATATATTCTCTCATTTAATCAGTCCTTTGTGTCTTAGATGGTTTATTGCCTGCTTTGTGTGAAAAGATTAACTAAAATAAAATGCTAGAAGGTGCCATAAAATTTATTGAACTTGACAGAACTTTTTAATACTAGCAGTATAGCCCGGCGTTGCTCGGGTGTAATAAAAGCTTTAAACCTAATCCATGGTTCTGGAGTTCAGACTCAGACTAAAGAATATTTGAAAAAATAAAGTAATTTCGACAATTTACAAACCGCACCTAATATATATATATATATATATATATATATATATATATATATATATATATATTTCAAATGAGGACCTGCAATGTAATCAATCTCGATTTGATAGCTCGGCTTCAGTCATTGTCTCATTCTCTTTCACATGTGGCTTCCCGCTGTCTTTTCTACAAATAATTTCATTGCTTCTACCCTGATGAGTTTATCTCGCTCAGGTTCCCTTCACATTAATTACTACTAGATTGGCAACTAGGTCTTACTCTTTTACAGTCAACACAGTCAAATGTAATCATCACTTCTACTCAAACAGATTTTTTTCTCGCACATTTCACCTATGAAACTTCCTCCCATATATTTGCTTCCTTGATAACTACAATCTTTAAGAGTTTAAGGGCAACATCAGTTGCCATTTTTTTCTCCTTGATTCCCAACTTTCTCTTATCCTTTCCCCAAACCCACTGTATCTTTTTTTTCTTCGTTCTCGCTTTACTCTCAAATAAGATATCTGTGCACAAGTACTCCCATCTGTTTTTAATCCCTTCTCCAACATCCCCTGATCTTGTTTTTCTTTTCACTCTCCTCTCATATAACCCTCTGCGCACCAGGATCACTACTGTCTTGCTTGGGGTGAAACAATTATGACGGATTTTATTTTGAAGAATAAACGTTGGCATAAATAAATAAAGGTTGCCCCATAAAGTTTATATATATATATATATATATATATATATATATATATATACTAGCAGTATTGTCCGGCATTACTCAGATGTAATGAAAGCTTTGAAACTAATGTATAGTCCTGGAGCTCAGATTCTTTGGATGTTGGCACGAAACGCTAAAAAGCAATAGTTGTTTCCATTTAAAACCAAACCCTAGACTGAAAGAAAATGAATGGATATAAGTAAAATTTTGATTTCCTGGTATGACTATCAAATAGGTTTTTTAGTCGTAAACTGAATTTTGAAGGCTAAATAAGTCCTCTAAGTAAACGGTATCATGGTTGAGACTAAGAACTAAAATTATACCTACTTAGAGCCAAACCCCAAGCAAAAACTATAATAAAAGGGCTAAAAAAACATACAGATATTCAGGCAGATAAACAGACACACAAACATCTTTCCTTATATATATATATATATATATATATATATATATATATATTATCGATTTTCTGCACTATTGTAAGAACTGCAACCTTGAAACTTCTGAATATCGTTTGTTATGTTTTTGTCTATGAGTGTATCAACTTTGATTAAAATCGAGCCAGTTCTTCTATAAACCGATTTTTTCGATTATCGATTTTCGATATTTATTGGTGTACCTCGACACAAAACCTAGCTAAGAACACTCGCAGACGCTTATAGTACAACTGTGTAAATTTTCAAGTAATTCGGTTCAGCTGTTTCGGAGTTTATAGGTAACGGACACACACAGACAGACAAAGTTCCATGTATTTTTATTTTTATTTGTTATAATTTAAAAACCGAACAATTGTTTGCTTAGTAAAATATAACTGTTCGGTCAAAATACGTATAAAATTATAAAAACATTAAATCTGCGAGACTTATGGAATGTTATGGCTATTACTGCTGGGTTGTTCCTTTCGCCTAAACATCCAAAACTTGTTGAATAGCTTTCGCCGCTGAAATAAATAGTCAAAGAAAAAAGGAAAGATACAGAGACACTAGAGGGACAGTTTGAACACTGATTTTATATTTGGTTCCAACGACCTCTTGTTGGGGAAATTCCTTCCCGAATAGTTTGGCCCGTCCTTATCATCCAAAGTCCAACAGAGAAAGAGATCGAGTTTATTTTTGGCACCAGGAGGCCTCTCTTTTCGCGAATGCGTCAATTGTCTTTCCTGTCAGAGGACTCCTGGGAGATTTTTATGTTTATTTTTTTCGTAGTTTTATTTTATTTTGTATTTTTATTTTATTTAGTGTTTTTTTAATTTTATTTCGTATTTTTATTTAATCCCTACAGACTTGATTTTTTTTTATTTGATATTTAAAAATTGAACTTTACATTTGTTGATTATTGCGAATAAATTTGTACCTATTTCCTATAATTTTATTATAGTTTTTATATTAAAACAAATATCCCAACATTGTGGAACTATACAGGGTGGTGAGTAAAAAAGGGATAAATTACAAAAGACACGTGACAATAGTTGATAGCTGGTGACGACTGTTGTGGCTGAAATAAAGAATATCTGCCTATTTCGTTAATCTCAACGTCGGATTCTCTTTGAAAAGTACGGTAACCTGACGCTTAAAATCAGTGAGTTGCTTACCAATACGAGAAAGACAGAACAAAAATATCTGCAAATAATCTTTAAATGACGAATTATATGATCGAGCATCAACTAATCAATCATAAAAAGAACAATGAGAATGAAGTAATTACACGAGAGAGTAATGATCATTCGAGTTCATGAATATTCAGGAAATCTATTCGATGTTTTTCTAGATCAATTATTTCTAACAGAGGAAACAGTGTTCATAATTTTTCCGCATATTTTTTACTAGACATCCTGTAGTTTTCTTATAATTAAGATCAAAATAACAAATAAAAAAGCTACATGTTTTCTAACAGTTTGAAATTTTCATATCAGAAAAAATAAGTTTACATTTTATACACGATAATTAAAGTTCCCCATATAAGGAAACCTTCAGTAATCATTGACGGAGAAGACAGTATTATTGTCGGTTGATATGTATTAAAACAATTTTTTAAGAAAATCAGTCGCTGATATTGCTGTTTTCAGTATTGATGAGGCTTTCTTTCCTAACCTTTTATTTGATATAACGTGGATTATCAACATCTTGATTAGGTTATTATTTTCTCTTCACGTTCTTCATCATCACATCTGTTACACCAAATAGGGTGTAGGGCAGCAACATTGGGTTTCTGTTTACGTAACAAACTGTATTTTATGTGGCAGTGTTGTTGGGCCTGCGCCCAAACATCAAACCTGGAGGACAAGTGGAACATTCTTGGTCCCTACGTTTACAGCACCTGGTATTCCCAAAACGGTCAGCCATCTAACTACTGACCAGTCTCGATGTTACTTAATCTCGGTGATCGGACGAGAACCGGTGTATTTATTCAACACGATATAGACGTAGACTCTCTTCACTCCATAAAACCAATCGCTTAAAACATTTTTTCAAGAAAATAAATTTATTAGGTCCAGTAGCTGTTATCAGTTTTTCTAATACTGATGGATATATCCTTTAGTTTAACTAGTTTCAGGCATCAACATATGGATTATGGCATTATTTTTTTACGAGTTAGAACCGTTATAAATTTAAGTAGTATTTTTTTACTTCTTAAGTGCTATTAATACTGTTATTTCGTACAGAAATTTGTGTTTCTGAATAGGTAGATATATTTCTAAAAAATAATATGGATTTCGTATATATAGGTGGACATATATCACGTAACAGTCCAATACTCTTTTCTTTGTTTTCTACGAAATCTTCATGTCTCTCAATACACTCGTTTGATTTTGAAATGCGTCCGCGACAATGCAAACAAATTAAATTTCGGTTTATGCTGGAAGAAAATTTCGAGGAAGGTGACAGCAAATAAAATGGTCATTTATTGTTGAACTTTTTCTGAAATTTCTGATATACTTCAACTTATCCGGATTGGCAGAGAAATCCTCCTGTTTTTAAAATCAGCAATTGATAGTAATCGTGTTTGGGGTAAAGCAGCGTAGAAAGCACAGTTCCTTCTCATATATCCTGGTGGAACCTCAAACCATGATCACCGCTTACGGCAGCCAAATATATTCACAACAGCGTGTCTAGCTAATCTGAAGTTCAAAGAACACGACAGACTAAAGAATGATTAATTAGATTTCGGAAAGACTGATGCAATCGATCATTTCCATAGAGTAAAGTTCCTAACCCCAACGGATTTAAACCAGATTTCCATTCCAAGTTAAAATATTTCCTACGTGTATAATTCAACTATCTGCTAACTTTCTGACGCTTTACAATATATATATATATATATATATATATATATATATATATATATATATATATATATATGGCACGAATGAGGAAAATAGAGGATGTGTGCCTTTGAGGAAATGTGGGAAATTTAATTGACGTATATCTAACACGGGAAGGATTTCGTATTTTTCAGCTGTGCGATAAAGTAGAGTTTAAAGTTAACAAATGGAACTTCAAGAAACATTTTAAAGGGCTACTCACAGATTTCCTAAAATATATGCTACTAATTATTGTGGCCAAGCTAAACCAAATTGAATATAATAATTTCTCTCTCTCTCTCTCTTTCCCAAACTGTCACTCTTTCTCTGGATATATATATATATATATATATATATATATATAAGTAATAGTTAGTAATGAAAGTACATTTTACAGATATTTAGAATTTGAAAGTGCTCAATATAAACGTAGAGCATATATAATAATAATAATAATAATAATGATAATAATGATAATAATAATAATTGATATGGTTTGTCCAGCGGATTGTAACATAGCACCCAAGGAATTTGAAAAACTGTCGAAATATAAAGATCTGGAAATTGAAATAGAAAAAATGTGGAAATTGAAAACAAGAGTTGTGCCAGTGATAGTGGGTGCACATGGAATGATAAAAAAATGGAACAAAGCAACACATTGAAAGAATCTCTGGAAACCCAAGCTTAAGAGATATACAAAATTTGTCTTATTAAGTACAGCCAGCACACTAAGGAGAACTTTTTTATGTAAAGCTAGAAATGATGGGCACGATAGAAAAAACATGAAATGGAGTCATAACAACACGCCACGACCTGCCTTAGGTCTTCCCGCAGACCTGGTTGGTAGTGCGACCATAGCAGAAATCGAAATATGATGAAAAATGACATAATAATAATAAAAGCATACTGCAACACAAGAGATATAAATTTTCGGTTTTAAAACACCATCATCAAATAGTAAAATGTGGTTAAATTACTTACTAATATATATATATATATATATATGTTTTAAAACTGAAAATTTATATATATATATATATATTAGTAAGTAATTTAACCACATTTTACTATTTGGTGATGGTGTTTTAAAACCGAAAATTTATATCTCTTGTGTTGCAGTATGCTTTTATTATTATTATGTCATTTTTCATCATATATATATAAGGAGATTTTAAAATATATATATATATAAGGAGATTTTAAAAAATGAAAATAAACATGTAGATATTAAATAAATACGTACTAAGTGCGGTTGAGAGGTTTCAATAAAATCTTAAATCAACATAATGATATTCATATTAACCAACATATTATAGAGAATGATAATAACATAAATTCATGCAATTCTCATAAACCCAACTTATGTTCGTTGCAAAATAAATGCCTTACAGATTCAATAGAAAAACAATTTACTATTTCCACTACTGAAAATCCTATCTTACTAAATATTAAGTAATAAGAATAATTTTATTATCTACTAAGAATCATTTTAATTGTCGATTTTATCAGAAAAAATTATCTTTCAATAATAAAATGTATAATAGTTTTAATTCTTTCTCTCTAAATACTAATAGCAATTGAAAGATGCATCTAAACACCTACAGAAAATTGGGAAAATGTTTAATAAATCTAGGACATGTAAATGGTTACATAATTTATTATTCGTTTAGTTACAATAAAAAAATCTAATAAAATTCCCCAAAACTGACTTATTGAACCAGCGTATCAAAATCACTAATTTTTGCCACTTACGAATTTTCTATGCACCTTAATATATCTTAAATCATCTAAAATTCATTTCAGTATTTTACTATTTGCCTCTTTAGATACCTTAAAGTTTAGCTTATTTAAGTGGTATTTATTTAATAACTAGCATTCTTTATTTGATCTTGTAAAGAAATACCTTTAAATAATTATTTTTATTTTTAATTTTAATCGTAATTTTAATTTATTTTAATTACAAATTTTTATATTATTCATATCCTTTATGTTGTTTTATTTTTATATTTAGTTTATTTTAAAATTATTTCGATTTTCATAGCAATATTTTTTCTTTTTTTCTCTTATTTTTTCTTTTTATTCGATTAAATTTTTTTGATGTGCTGGCTTTGTGTGGCAAAACATTGAAACACTCCTGTGTAAATTTTTACGCTCGCCATTCTTTAAAATGCTATAACCTTCTAACCTCACTTAATTTATCTCATTAGATGACCTTTATATTCTTAAGTGTTTATTCTTTATATTAATTCTCTATTTTTTATTAATTTTTTAAATATTTTCATCAAAATATATTTCCGAGTAAATTAAGGAAATTTTATGGCTAGATAATTGTGTTTTAACACCTAAATTTAATATATATATATATATATATATATATATGTATTTGCTCATAAACAAGTTATGTCTAGTTAAGAAAAGGACTTGGAACATAAACACAAAATGTATCGCTCATTCATTAAAATGAATTGGAGCACTCTAGCTACTGGGCGCGTAATATGATATGCGCTAAAAAGACTGTCTTCTTCCACCGAACATCCCATGTCACTGGGGTAGAGTCACCGACTGACGCCAATTCAGGCGGGTTTCGAGTCTGGGTTATGTAGCAATCGGAGTCTAACCGTACAGATGAGCTGTGAGCCAGCGAAACAGATCTGTCTGCGGATGACAATATACATATATATACATTTTGTGTTTATGTTCCACGTCCTTTTCTATTGGGCGTGTTTCCAAGTCCTTTTCTATTTGGCATGTTTAGACGCGCTAAAAAGCCTGCATTCTTCTGCCGGACGCTCGTAGGGGTAGAATCGCCGACTGACACCGATTCGGTCGGGTTTCAGTCCTGGTTTAGGAGTCGAACGGATTCTATAACCGTACTGATCAGCAGATCTGTCTGCGGATGACTATAGTAAATATATATAAATTGCAAAATTTACATTCCATTAAATCGCGGTTTCAGCGAGAAAATTCTCGCTTCATCAGTAACGATCAAAAACAAAATTTATTAATTCAAATTACTGAATTTGAATTAACAAATTTTGTATTTGATCGTTGCTGATGAATTGAAACTTTTTTGCTGTAATAAATATTACACGGAATGTAAATTTCGGAATTTATTGATGCAATACAAATATTTGGTTCTATGAATAGATAATACTACATAAATAAAGCCCTCCACCTGGGTCATTTTAAATATTGATAAAATTATTACGAAAAGGGTCTGGTTTTGGGGATTTTACCTATATACACCTTTGGAATCAATATATATATATATATATACATGTGTGTGTGTGTGTGTGTGTGTGTGTGTGTGTGTGTGTGTGTGTGTGTTTTTGTGTGTGTGTGTGTGTGTGTGTGTGTGTTTATGAACCAATTTTCTTGACAATTTACACAGTTGTACTTTAAGCGTCTGCGAGTGTTCTTAGCTAGGTTTTGTGTCGAGATACCCTCGATAAATATCGAAAATCGATAATCGAAAAAGTCGGGTTATAGATGGAGTGGTCCGATTTTAATCAAAATTGATACACTCATAGAATAAGACATAAGAAACGATATTCAGAAGTTTAAAGGTTGCAGTTCTTACAATAGTGCAGAAAATCAATATATATATATATATATATATATATATATATATAAGGCAAGATTTTTGTGTGTGTCTATCTGTTTATCTGCCTGAATGTCTGTATTTTTTTCAGCCCTATTATCTTAGTTTTTGCTTCGGGTTTGGCTCTAAGTATGTATAATTGTAGTTCTTAGTCTCATCCTTGATACCATTTACTCAGAGGACTTATTTAGCCTTCAAAATTCAGTTTACGACGAAAAAAACTTATTTGATATCGATACCAGGAAATCAAAATTTGACTTACATCAATTCATTTTACTTTCAGTCTACGGTTTCATTTTAACTGTAAACAAGTATTGCTTTTTAGTCTTTTGTGCCAACGTCCAAAGAGTTTGAGATCCAGGACCATGGATTATTTTAAAGCTTTATTTACACCCGACAAACCCTGGCTATACTGCTAGTAAATAAATAATTATATTTACAAAATTAAACTAGTTTCAAAATAAAAGACATAAAATTATCAGGCAAGTTTACCAACCTCCTAGATTTTAATGCGATCGACCCGGCTTTGGCAGCTCAGATGCAGCCACTTTCTCACGGCCATAATTTGGCTTCGGTGTCTCATCTACAAAGATTTTCACGGTTTCTGCTTCTGCTTATGTAAGAATTTACACGAGCCACTAAATTAATAACAAGGTCCCACCCTGTCAATGTGAAACCAATGAAATGTAACTGCAACTTCTACTCTACAGCTTTCTTTCTCGCACTTCACACCTGTGGAAATCCCTTCCGTTTACATTCTTCCTGACAGCTACAATCTACAAGAATTTAAATGTAAAATCAATAGTATCTGCTATCTCACTGATTTGCATACTCTCTCTCTCTCTCTCTCTCATGCTTCTTTCTCCGTCCACTCCACTCTCATCACATCAGTATTCTCATCTTTTTCTCACCTACTTCTTGACACTCGATATAACCTGTCCCTCTTTTTCATAACTTTCTTCTTATCTACCCCCCACCTGCGTACCAATGGCAGTAAACTGCTTTGGTTAGGGTGATATATACTGATGAGCTGTGATACAGCGAAACAGATCTGTCTGCGGATGACCATTTACTCTCTTACACCCTGAGTGAGCATTCTGGAAGAATGGTAGACTTTGAAAAACAGTAGCTTCTCTGGCCTTTACGCATCGTTCATTCAGCAATGAATTAGAACACTCTCAGGTATTTTGCGTGTATAATGACAATATACGCGCTAAAAAGTCTGCCTTCTTCTACCGAGCGCCCATAGCTCAGAGATAGAATCGCTGACTGACGTCTATTCGGTCGGGTTTCAATCCTGGGTTAAAAGCAATCGGAGGATAACTGTACTGATCAGCTGTGTCACAGCGAAACAGATCTATCTGCCTTTTATTATATACATATATATGTTTATTTTGGTCAGAGAAGGTAATAATAGCTATTTTTCCTCCAGACAGTGTCTGCAAGTTTTTGCTTGATTGTTGTAGGCCAATGTTCTTTTTCGTATTTTGGCGGTGATTTGTATATATATATATATATATATATATATATATATGCAGGACGGCCTTTAATATAAAAGAGAGGTTAAAACATCCTACTTATCTCCTCTATTTGAACGTCACAAAGAGAAATGTATGAGTCTCAAGAAAAATTATAAAAGAATTGATTTCTTTATTGATAATTT
This sequence comes from Ascarosepion bandense, assembly GCA_037127315.1. Taxonomy (NCBI): domain Eukaryota; kingdom Metazoa; phylum Mollusca; class Cephalopoda; order Sepiida; family Sepiidae; genus Ascarosepion; species Ascarosepion bandense. The sequence continues at coordinate 173,226 of JBBBDQ010029005.1, forward strand.
CCACATGTATATAGGGATTGATTGAATAGACCAAGCTGACTTGTCCACATTTTGAATCAATCAAGACAATAAAACATTACCTAAGCTTCAAGTTTAGAATTTTTAAAATTTTATATATATTTGTAGCAATAGATTTATACTTCTTTTCAAAATTGTTTCATCAACCAAACTCTGACTATGAAATTATTTCCTATCTGTATGTCTGAGAGTTTGCTATTCTTAATTTTGACTTGCAGTTCATCAGCAATCTTTGACTTTTTAAATGATAATATTAGCCGTGGAAATTATTTGGAATTTATTATCTGAAGAGTCAGTACTACTCGTTCTACTCTCTTCTTTGCTCGCTGGCCGTCGATCTCGGATTAAAGGCCATGTTTCTTCCCCACTCTAAGGGTAATTAGAAATATCAGCCGGTTGTTCATGGAGAAAGATATGGTATATATTGTTTCAGCAGCCAATGCTTTTCAAGTAACGGTTTTCTTGAAAACATGAGCATCGAACTGGGGATCAAAGTGTAGTAACTATAGTTCTATTTTATAATGCTAATATTTGCTGTTTCTTTTCGGTTAAATTTAATATATCTTTATATTAAAATATTTTTTCAGGAAAATATATATCTCATGCTCAATAGCTGTTACCGCTTTATTTAGTTTTAATGAACTGCTTTGAGGACAGACACAGGAATGTAGATAATAAATCTTCCATAAAAGATAACGAAGAGAATTGAGAAGAAAAGAAATCAATTGTAAAAAGGGGGAATGCTTGGTTGTTAGCAGAAAGAAAATCTCAACATGTAAATTACGAACTGAATTTAAAAAAAAATAAAAAAACTTACAAAAATATAAATAAGTGGATCATTCAATAAATAAGGTGAATTTTTCGGTATAAGGCCTTCTAATACATATAGAAGCTTACTTTTTTTAATGTTTTTCCTTTACTTCTTTTTCAAAGTGATTTAAATTTTTTGGCAAATTGAAAAAAAATCATTGAGTGTTTTGGAGATTAACAAAGATGACAGTCGAAGAAGTATGCTCCAGGAATGAACAGAGGTCACTTATCAAGTTTTTGGTTGCTGAAGGATGTAAACCATTTGAAATTCATAGGAAAATGTCAACTGGATATGGTGCCAAAAATGTCTACAAGTGGGATTAATTGTTTAACGAAGGACGGAGCAGTGTTGAGGGTGAAGACAGGCCAGGGAGGCCTACAGAAGTGAAGTCTCCTGAGGTGATCGAATCAGTCAGTGACCTCATTCACTCTGACAGAAGTGTGACACTGGATGATATTGGAAGGACTTTGTGCCTATCTTTTGGGACAGCACACAAAATCAGTTACATGGAGTCGTCTTGCATCAAGACAACGCAAGGCCTCACACAGCAGCCCAAACGGAGCAAACCATCAACGAGCTAGGTTGGGAACGCTCTCATATCCCCCTTACAGCCCAGACCTTGCCTCTTCAGACTTTCACCTGTTTGATCCATTGAAAGCGTTCACGAGAGGCACGAAGTTTGAAAGTGATGATGAAGTCAAAAGTGCTGTGGGCTATTGACTGAGACATCAGTCCAAAGATTTTTACGCTGAGGGAATACAGAAACTTGTGCAAAGATGGAAAAATGTGTGTGACACTGCTGGGAGACTATGTTGAGAAGTAAGCTTCTCTCTGTATTAGAAGTCTTTATACCAAAACATTCACCTTATTTATTGAATGAACATCGTATCTAGGAAGTATTGTAACAAAAGACAAAATGTACTACACTGAGATCAGAAAACAAAATGGGATAGAGAATGGTACCTTTCAAACGCTAAAAGAGTACGAAGAAACAGAAAATGTTATTATAAACAAAGAAAATTGTACCCAAATTTTATGTAGTAGTAGTTCTCCTAAAAATCATCGGATGCTAGAAAATTTGCTCACTGATAAAGAAGACACTTGAAGAGAAATCTCCTTTTACAAAAGGATGTTGAGAATACTACTAAAAGAATTTGTGAGCAACGCTGAAGATTTTAGAAAAGACATTTGTACTTAACATCAAGAGTTTCTAGGACACGTTATTAAGAAAGACGCCTTGGAGAATATGACACTCAGAGGAAATATAAAAAACAGAAGGGAATGAGGAAATAACGCATAACTAAAATTATATGGAAGCAAAGTTTATGAGAGATAAAATAAATATAAAACTGTAAAACGTTATGAAGAATAGACATTCGTAGAGAGCAATGATTGCCAAAATTATTGGACAAAAAGAAGAAAAATATATATAAAGAAAGTGTAATCACTGTGCTAATATTAACAACAGGAAACTTTAGTGAGTTTAATAACAAAATTACATTTTTGGCATTCATTCTGCAAAAAAAAAACGAGTTTTTAAAAATACATATGCATGATTTTTCCAAGATTTTGATGTCTTTTCTCTTTTCAGAACTGACCTAATAATTTTATTGTATTGTAAAATGTTACTTTCATCCCTGCAAGCAACGTACACCAAATATCTATTCCATCAGGAAATAAGATATCCCTACATCATATCTCTTCTTGCACACTAGATACAAAAAATGTTTTGCATTTTTATCTCCCATGGGAACTCATTTCATAATACTAAGTTTTACCCAGTTAAAATATCAGTGCTTGAGAGTCCCTGAATATGGCACGGAATGTGATTATAACAGGATTTAGGAGTAAATGACTTTTTTGTGGATAAGGTGGAATGACAGAGATTGACATATAATTTGAAGAAATTAAGATTTTTATATTCATTTTAAGGGATTATTTTGTTTCGTTTAAAAAGGTTATCGTTGAATCTTTTCCAAAAATTTGCAGTTCACGGGAAAACGTAAAGTTGAAAATCAGTCTTAGTAATGGAATAAAAAAAACATAAGCGTTATTCGTTTAATGAAATTTATCATAGTGAGTTCTAACTGTAAATGATCTGCTAGAAATAAAGATTATCGCACAAGTGAGAACGTTCAGACGTTAGAAGACGGTCTGCAGAGAAAGGTTATGCACACCAGCCCCGAATAACTGACAAACTATTGGATTGTAATGAAAAGAAGTTATTCCAGGATTCGTCATTAGAGGCCACATTTTAAACACTATAATGTACGCAGATGATACAGTGCTGACAGCAGACACGGAAAGGAAACTACAAGGTATCCTACAGAAGGTAGGTGAAGAGAGTGAAAAGAAAGAATGATTAATAAACTGCATGAAAACCGAATGCATGGTCATCAGCAAAAAGGGCAACCGAAAATGCCAAATACAGGTCGGGGATACTAAAATCAACCAGGTGCAAAAATTTAAATATCTGGAAAGTGTTCTAACAGAAGACGGAAAGTGCGAGACTGAGATCCGAAGGTGAATTGGCATGGCGAAGGAAGCATTCCAGAAATTGAGTAAAGTATTAAGAAACAAGATAATTTTGCTAGAAACAAAGAAGAGAGTACTGTATTGCTATGTGATGTCGGTTCTTCAATATGGCAGTGAATGTTGAACAATGTCTTCGAAGATGAAGGAAAAACATGCAACAGCGGAAATGTGGTTCTACAGGAGGATGCTGCGGATCTCATGACCGAACATGTGAGCAAGATCAGATCTTAGAAAGGATGAAATGTAAAAGGAAATTAATACTGAGAATCAGGAAGAGACAGCTAAAGTTCCTGGGACATGCGATGAGGAAAGAGGGCTTGAAGAACCTGATACTAATAGGCCAGATAGAGGGAAACAGAGGCCGGGAAAAGCAGCTGATAACATTGGAAGTACCTGATCAGGTGGTTGACGTAACGGTGGTTATATGGTGCAACAGGAGAAAACTTGCTAAAAGTCACCAGGAATAGGGAGATGTGGAAAGTCATGATCGCCTACGTTCTGAAAGGACATGGCACATAAAAGAAGAAGAAGAAATCGTATTATTTTTACTGTTGTTAGCTCAATAAAGATCGCAAAGAGCTACACAAGATAGAGGATTATTAAATTATTTTGCTTTAAGATCGTACAGGGAACGAGAAAAATATACATATGATTATGTGTAGGATGCGTAACGGTTGACTCTCAATTTGCAGAGGTGTAGAATAGTAATGATCAAAGAAGCATCGTATTAGGAACCGTTTCAGGATGCAACAGTTCTTGTAAAAAAACCTTTTCAGCAAGGTATGATAAGGTAAATTGCAATAGATTAGCTAGGTTCTTGCAACTTTAATTAAGTTGAAAAAAAAATCAGTAAAAGAAATATAAGGAACTTCTTAAAATACAACGTAAACCGATTTTAAATTCATTGCCGTAAATTGGGAATTGAAAGAAGAGTTGAATTAATATCTTCCGTAAGTTTATTTAAGCGTGAGTGAAACAACGTTCCCAGAGGGAATTGGAACTTATCTCTTCAATTAACAACTCTTTACTTCTGTAATTGTACGCAAGCTTGTGTTTCAATGAAGTGTATCCGTATGCCTCGTGAGTGTTATCAACCAGTTGGGCGATACTGTTTGGAGAATGGCGATCAGGTCTTTCCATAACTCCCAATTCTTAGTGGCTCTTAGCACGCTTTTTCCTGTTGCACTTGCAACCCTCGTTCCGTCATCCACCTGATCAAGTCCTTCAAATATGTTATCCGCTACTTTCCCCTGTCTCTCTTCTCCCTCTATCTGACCTGTTGTATCAAGCCCCACATCCTCATCGCATGTCCCAGGAACATTAGCTGTCCCTTCCTGATGCTCAGTATTAATTTCCTTTTCGTCTCCATCCTTTCCACAACCTCGTCATTGCTCACGTGCTCGATCCATGATATCAGCAGCATCCTTCTGTAGAACCACATTTCAGCTACTTCATTTTTTTTCCTTCATCTTCGAAGACATTGTTCAACATTCACTGCCATATTGAAGAACCGACATCACATAGCAATCCAGTACTCTCATCTTTTTTTCTAGCGAAATTGTCCTCAACTTCAGGAATGCTTCCTTTGCCATGCCAATTCGCCTTCGGACCTCAATGTCGCACTTTCCGTCTTCCGTTAGAACACTTTCCAAATATTTAAATTTTTGCATCTGCTTGATTCTTGTGTCCCTCACCTGTGTTTGGGATTCTGGGCTGCCCTTTTTACCGATGACCATGCATTTGGGTTTTCTTGCAGTTTATTTGCAGTCCTTTCTTGTCACTCTCTTCAGCTACCTTCTGTAGGAGGTCTTGTAGTTACCTTTCCGTGTCTGTTATCAGCACTATTTCATTTGCGTACTTAATATAGTTTAAAATGAGGTCGCCGATGACGAATCCAGAATAGTCTCGCTGTACAAGTTGAATAGATTCGGTGTAAAGAATTTTGTATCCCACACCTGTATTTGGCACTTTGGACTGCCCTTTTTGCTAATGACCATACATTTGGTTTTCTTGCAGTTTATTTGTAGTCCTTTCTTGTCACTCTCTTCAGCTACCTTCTGTATGAGGTCTTGTATTTTCCTTTCTGTGTCTGCTATCAGCACTGTATCATTTGCGTACTTTATATTGTTCAAATTGTGGCTTACGCTGACGAATCCTGTCATACATTGGCGAATTGATTGATTTCTTTATACTGCGTCGACTCTATCTGAATGTTATTTAAATATATTAAACATGTTTCTAGATTTTCTTGGCATAATAATTGTTTTAATGTTAAAACTATTAATAATTAACCCATAGCGGGGGGAACAGATGTAGATTTATACATTCCCAAATGTTATTTACGTCTAATTGAAAATAACGAACCCAGCTAATATTGAACCCGGTCTTCTGATTTACAATTCCGTGCCATTATCCATTACATCACCCGCACAGCTAAGGTTAGAGCAACTGACATTCCCAGACATTCAATCATCTAGGCTCGAAGCTGCTTAATTCTGGTGATTTTAAAAGAACCAATGTTTCAACTTGATGCGCCCGCAAGTCTATCATATTAAAAGTTGTACAAAGAGGCAATAATTTATAAGATCTTTAGCGATATATCGTACATATGAGTTCCACGTGTAGACTGAGGCTGATCGAATGTCCCTATGGATGTTCAAAGCAATCAGATCCGTTGAGAGTGAAATACTTCTAAAATTAGGCTCAGTTTGTTATTATTTTGAATCTGCGATATATCAGCTATTTATGTTTACTCTTTGTTTGGTTAATCATTAGGGGATTGCAGTTGTGGCTAATAATAAATTTCTGAAGAATATGATAATATATTGCAATTTATGAAGATACGATGTGTAACAGAAAATAAAAATGTTAATCAGTATAATCAGTATCATTCATTTTGGATGTTAAAATGGTTTATGTCGCTGAACCTTTTTAGCTACTACGATGTTTCTCTATTACTGTGTAACAGTCACTGGTTAACAAAAAAATGAAATATTATCGAGACACAAAACATCGTCCTTAGCTAATTTGATAGGGATGAATCTTAGAATTGCATTACTTATTCTTGGTTAGCTCCCATCTTTGCTGTAAAGAAATGTCTCGTTTTTAGAAAAAAGAACTTTGTTCATTTGTTTACTGTACATATGTTATTCACCGATGGCAATATTTCTCAAAGCAACATCATAGAAACCTCTCAATTCGAAATTTAAGCCAACAAATATGTGTCTGCTTATTGATAAATACATTTTTTTCAATAACGATCAAACTCTTTAAAAATCACGCGATTGAACATATCAAGACTAACAAGTATTTTCATCAGATCTAAACTTATTTATAAATGGAACTTTTTCTCTGTGTGTGTGTGTCCGTTACCGAAACGGCTGAACCGATTTTCTTGAAAATTTACACAGTTGTACTATATGCGTCTGCGAGAGTTTTTATCTAGGTTTTGTGTCGAGGTACCCCGGATAAATATCGAAAATATAGAAAGAATGACCCGATTTTAATCAAATTTGATACACTCAAAAGCAAAGACATAAGAAACGATATTCAGACGTTTCAAGGTTGCAGTTCTTACAATAGTGCAGAAAATCGATAATATATATATATATATATATATATATATATATATATATATATATATATATATAAAAGGCAAGATGTTTGTGCGTGTGTCTGTTTATCTGCCTGTATATTTGTATTTTTTTAGCCCTTTTTATTTTAGTCTTTGCTTCGGATTTGACTCTAAGTAGTTATAATTGTAGTTCTTAGTCTCAGCCATGATACCATTTACTCAGAGGACTCATTTAGCCTTCAAAATTCAGTTTACGACGAAAAAAACTTATTTGATATCGATACCAGGAAATCAAAATTTGACTTACGTCCATTCATTTTCTTTCAGTATACGGTTTCGCTTTAACTGGAAACAACTATTAGTCTTTCTTGCCAACGTCCAAAAAGTCTGATATCCCTGACCATGGATTAGTTTTAAAGCTTTCATTACACCGGAGCAACGCCGGGCTATATTGCTAGTCTTGTTATAAACTAAGAGTAGGAATAAAACTTTCGTGAATATAAAAACTCTATAGTTCTTATGTTCACGAAAGTTTTCTTCTTACTGTTAGTTTATTACATGATATGATGAAAATAATTTTGTCTTTCCTGATTGTCTGTCATCTTCAATGGTATTTAAGGCTCTTTGTTACTTTAGCAGAACTCAGCCATCATCCATTTGTCTCACCGCCCCTGATAGCGCTCTTCCATTGTTTTGATATCCTGATAAAATCGTTCTCCTTGCTTATCATTCACATCGCCACAATTAGCCGGAAACATATTTAGATATCTATGTAAAAATAAAACTTAATGATCATATTAGTGAATTACTGATAAAGTGTATTGCTGATAACTTTTATCAGTTAATTTTACTTTTAACGATAAAATGAAAAAGATTAATGTTTTTGACTCAAAACACTTTTTCTTACAGAAATGTGTAAATCATTAAGATTTTTCGGTTAACCTGGAAGTTGATGAGTTTCTACGATATTATTAAGCAAATGTTGTATCAACCAATATCATCGATCTTTTTTCCAAACATGAGACATTTCAGAACGGTAAAAACGGTAACTACCCTTAAAATATCTAAAGTCATTTTCGGAATCAGAGCCAGAAAATTAGATAACAAAACGTGTTTTGTTTCTTGGCATCAAAATTATTTTGAGTTGTTTAAATAAAGTTAACCACATGGCCATTTACAGAAATTGGTAAAGGAAATCGCAAAAAGATAAGCGATAATTGTAATTAATCAAAATGTACGTCCCTCAGAAAATGGAAGCGCCAGATATGAGGAAAAAATAAAACCAGATCTAAATTTTATATATCTAGAATATATCAGATTTAAAAATATAACAGCAACAGCTGAAGATAAATTAAAACACCGAAAATGTCTTCAAATGTTAACCTGAATGTTAAGAAACAGGAGAATTTTGTTATAAAACAGCATAAAATTATTAATGTTATATAATAACGCAGAAGAAATTTGAGTAAGATAATAAAAATGAGATATTACAAAAGAATGCTATATATGTTCCAGTCCTCTTGGTAAATACTTAGAAGTTCTTGACAATATAAAGAAAATCGCCATATTACTGGTTTTGACCTGGCGTTTCGGCCTCACTGTCTTTCTGACGTGCGTAAAATTGCTTTCGGGTGCCTTTTTTTATAAATAACTAAGTTAGAACTAAGTAATATCTGTTTTAAAATTGGAGTAGATAGAATTTTCTATCATCTGTTTCATACCCATTCCTCTTCTTTTGAACAGGAGAAGAGACTCATGAGCTTGGTTCCTGTTTATGCAAGGGTTCTCGGTTTCTTTCCTCCCTTTTGGTCTTAATATTTGTGCTGTCGGAAGCATTTGCAAAGTTTGTTGATCATGGTTACGTCTCTTCATTCTGAGTGTACCTGGTTGGCAGTTTCATGGTTTCTGCTTCTGAGTGGTACTTAAGAGCTTGAAATCTTGCGTAGTGTCCTTAGAGATTGCTCTGACCAACAGTTGAATATTATCGGGGTTTCTTGTAGTGCCATGTAGCGCAGGAATGCAAGATGGTAAGAAATGGCTCATGATTTTTAATGCTTCCAAAACAAAAACAAAGCTGCTATATCGGTCCTACCAGCCACGTTCAGCAAGGTTCAGCCTAGTCTCTCTGAAAGCAAAAGACTGCGCATAGTCGGCCTAACTCTCTCAGCAGACCTCAAATAGGACGACTCAAGTGACCCCATTACTAAATCTTCTGCTAGATATGTCAGTTCACTGTGTAGGACCAGGATGTTTTTCTTGTCTGAATCCACCCTGAACATATATAAATTTACCATCCACCTATGCATTGAATATGGCTGTCACATCTGGTAAAAAGCCCCTGCTATTCACCTCAGAGTTCTTTACAAAATCCAACAGAGAATCTCCAATATGATCGTTCCCGAACTGGTAACTCACTTTCCCGTAATGTTGCTTCCTTCTGTTTATTATAAAAATACTTTCACGGCTTACTTCATTGGTGCACCCTCTGCATGAATTTACTGGAGCTACTAGACTAGCAACTAGGCCCCTTCGTTTTCCAATAAAACCAATCAAATGATTGATATCCGAAGTTAATTCGGCATAAAGATTTCGCTAGAAACAAAGAAGCGAATACCGAATTTTTATGTGACGATTGTTCTTCCATATGGCAATGAATGCAGGACGATCTCCTCCAAAAGGTGAAGGAAAAACTTGAAGCAACAAAGTTATGGCTATACAAAATAATGGGTCCTTTATTCTAGGCTAAAAGAAAACAGACTTCTTATTTGGTTGCTGTCCACAACATGAATAAGGGGCTAACTCTTTTGTAATTCTATAGAGTGACATCACAAAGCTGTCGTTGTGTGACATATATGACAGTGTTAAGGAAATCGCCAACTGTATATCAATACACCCTCTAAAGATTTTCTCAAACCTGCCAAGTCACTTCATGTAGGAGCATATTTAATAAAATCTAAAATATAAACAAGAACATGCATTCAGCGTACAGCTTGTCTAAAACGTGCCAGTATCATTACAAGTATTTATTGTTCAGAAGCCAAATGACATTTTCCCTTTACGTCAAGGAAAGTGGCTAGCAGACTCTTGTTCTTGATTTCGCCACTCTTCGTAGACGCAATGTTGAAGTGATCCACACCGTTGACGTTGATATGCTGCCGCGTGTATGAAGGGAGATGAAATATCGTATTGACACTGTATTGTGGGAACCTACCTACAAATGAACTGTTCCACACCTATATAAGATGGCTACCAACTGTGAATGAGGGAGATATACAGACACTGAGGGGTTACTGAGTTGAAGCCACAGAGTGAGTGAGTGAGTACGTTTACCTTGTACTACGTTTCACAAGAATATACTACGCAACCTTATATGCGAGTCCGTGTTATATTTCTATGGCCCTTCGTTCATAACACACTGTGAGAGTAACTAGCGGTGGACATGTGAAATCTAGTCGTGAAAACCGTGAATGTAAACTTAAGAACAATAATTTACAAACAAACTGAAATACTCATATAGCTTCTGAGTAATAACTACTTTAAATAGTACTGGAGCCTTATCGACACCCTGTATATTAAAAATTAATAGACAAGTGAAACAATACCATAAACGTTTTAGAATAATGCAAAGATTTTATATACAAATAATTGCTGTAAGAAAGAGAAAGCAAATTAAAATAAAATAATACTTATGTAATTGTATGACACCCGGATTCTGTCACAGTTTGAATTTAAACCTGTTTTTATTGGAGATCGTGTAGACACTCGTGTATCTTAGTTTAGTCATATATCTTCCAGAAAGGGTGGATTTCGTTTTCGTTTTTGGGCTGCTAATGCGTATTTTAAAATCTTTAATATCTCTTCAGGATCTTGAATGATCTTCTCTATTTGGCTACAGTGCATCTACCTTGGCTATGCCGTCCACTATTTCGAAGTCAGTGTTAAGGACACGAACATTTGAAAAATTCAATATGCCGAGTAGCCTTAAAAAATGAAAACTTCTGAAGCTGTTAGTCCTTTTGTTTTTCAAGAAATGACTGGGAGACTTATCATATCTTTAGCAGGAAAGCAGTCATTCCAAGATACTTGTATCTTTAGGATCTTTTCTTTTATGAAAGAAAATAATTGTACGTGGATTTCCTAAGCCAAGATTAGAGAAGTCAACTGCCAAACACTACAGAATGCTTGAAAAATCATGATATAATTAAACTATATGGGAGAATGCTAATTTAATTTTGTAAAATGTTGCCATGGTAAAATTCTCCGAACACATGATGTTTAAAACAAATATCCTACAATGCAGCTAAGTATCTCTAGAAAATAGCAGGAGTGAACAAGAAATACATGTGAAAAGATATTAGATAAAATATCAACCAAATTTACATCTAGAGCTGCTGTATAATCAAGTAAGTAAAAATAATTAATCTTATTTCACCAGGAAACATAACACATTTAAATAGGTTATTCTAAAGTAGACTGATCACGCAGGCAACTGGCAAAAGTTACAATTAACTTAAGCCAAAAATACCCTAGGCCAATAAATATAATAGATACAGGAAATATCATTTGGTGTAATTTCAATAGAATATTTGATTTGTGGTCTGGGGCCAGAGAAGAGAAATTACGGCTTTCGAAAATTTGAAATGTCATCTCAAGGGCAAAATGTTGTTTTGATAATGGATGAAAATATATCTAGGTGTATAATATATATTTTCACATGAATTATTAGACAACAACAGCTAAATTCTCAATGCAAATCAACAGGGAAAGAAAGTAACATGCAAATGGTGTCAAATTATCAGTATTACACGTGTTAGTATAAATATATTATCAACACTTTCTGTAAGAAAGTGAAAATTTTAAAATTTCGTATGTTTCATTCATGTAAGTAACTAGCAGTATAGCCCGGTGTTGCTCGGGTGTAATGAAAGCTTTAAAAGTAATCCATGTTCTTGGAGCTCAGACTCTTTGGACGTTGGCACGAAAGACTAAAAAGCAATAGTTGTTTCCAGTTAAAGCGAAACCGCAGACTGAAAGACAAATGGATGTATCTAAGTCAAATTTTGATTTCCAGGTATCGATATCAAATAAGTTTTGTTCGTCGTAACCTAAATTTTGAAGGCTAAATAAGTCCTCTGAGAAAATGGTGGTATCTTGGCTGAGACTAAGAACTACAATTATACCTACTTAGAGCCAAACCCGAAGCAAAAACTAAAATAACAGGACTGAAAAAGATACAGACATACAGGCAGATAAACAGACACACATACAATCATCTTGCCTTTGATATATATATATATATATATATTATCGATTTTCTTCACTACTGTAAGAACTGCATCCTTGAAACTTCTGAATATCGTTTCTTATGTATTTGTCTATGAGTGTATCAAATTTGAATAAATCGGACCACTCCTTTTTTATCCGGGATACCTCAACACAAAACCAAGCTAAGAACACTCGCAGACGCTTATGTACTATAAGCGTCTGTGTAAATTTTCAAGAAAATCGGTTCAACCGTTTCGCAGTCTATATGTAACGGACACACTCACACACAGACAAACACACAAAAACACTTACACACACAGACAAAGTTCCATTTATAAGTAAGTTTAGATACACACACACACACACACACACACAAATCGACAAAGTCTGTCTATTTATTTTTATCTGATTTGTTCTGATTTCCGGATTACCTGTTGTTTATTGGGCTCAAATCGGTGGATAAAGTAACTTGAATTCATAGTTTTTCATTTACATCAAGTGCTTTCGATTTTCGCAGTTATTATCAAAAACCGATGTGGTTAGTTTCCGTTAATTACAATTTCTATGTCTGCATTGTTTGGAAAGCTAGACGTCTGACCTGTGTTGTGTCATATCTCGTAGGAACATTTGACCTTGCAATAGCAACATAATCGGTTTGAACAATTCCAGATATAGAAATATGGGGTTAAATAATTAATTACTGTCAAGGTTGCGAAGATGCATTTATCTCTATCAAGAGTGGAAAGCGACTTCTGGCATCTCCAGCTCATATGTTTTGTATATATGACTTCGTCTGAGATCTGTCTTTAACTGGAGTAACATAGACATTCAAGCCAAAGTATCTCCTGAAATTATATCCACATATATTCACATGTAACACGCGGAGAAATTACACCACAGATACGAGAGTCATTCAATAAATAAGGTGAATTTTTCGGTATAAAGACTTATAATACAGATAGAGGCTTACTTTTTTTTATATTTCAACGTAGTTTCCCAGCAGTGTCACCCACTTTTTCAATTTGTGCACAAACTTCGTATTCCCTCAGTGTATAAATCTTTGAACTGAAGTCTCAGCCAATCGCTCACAGCAATTTTGACTTCATCGTCACTTTCAAACTTCGTGCCACTCGTGAACGCTTTCAAGGGACCAAATAGCTAAAAGACTGAAGGGGTAAGGTCTGGGCTGTAAGGAGGATGAGGGAGCCGTTCCCAACCCAGCTCTTTGATGGTCTGCACCGTTTTCACCTACCGGCAGCTAATCTTCGAGTAGGCAAAGTCATCATGGACAATTTTTTGTGTTGGCCCAACAAATAGGCTCAAAGTCCTTGCACTTTCATCCACTGTCACCCTTCTGTCAGACTGAATGAGGTCATTGACTGATTCGATCACCTCAGGAGACCTCACTTCTGTTGGCCTTCCAATCCTGATAACTGACCTCTGTTCAATCCTGGAGCATTGCTTCTTGGTCGCCAATCTTTATTAATTTCCAAAACACTCAAAGGTTTTTTTTTCAATCTGCAAAAAGTGAAAAGATTGGAAAAGAGTGAAACCACAACTTAAACAGGGAACAAGGGATGAGCCTCTTCACCTGTTCAATAGACGTGAGTGGAGTGTGAACCGAGCGATAGTTTAGTCTATCTACTCCAAGTGAAAAAGAAAAAAGAAAAGAGTGAAAACATTGGAAAAGAGAAAGCCGGAAACCACATCCTAAACAGGAACAAGGGATGAGCCTCTTCACCTACTCGATAGACGTGGGTGGAGTGTAAACCGGGCGACAGTTTAGTCTATCTACTCCAAGTGAAAAAGAATTAAAAAATGAGTGAAAAGATGGGAAAAGAGTGAGCCGGAAACCACATCTTAAACAGGAATGAGGGATGAGCCTCTTCACCTGCTCAATAGACGTGGGTGGAGTGTAAACCGGGCGATAGATTAGTCTATCAACTCCAAGTGAAAAAAAAAATAAAGAAAAGAGTGAAAAGATGGGAAAAGAGTGAGCCGGAAACCACATCCTAAACAGGGAACAAGGGATGAACCTCTTCACCTGTACAGTAGACGTGGGTTTGTCCAAAATTGAGGACTACGCGCTAGATTTTGATTCTTTATCGAGGAAATATTTATGCCTAAAATGAAACGCCACTAAGGAATTATAAGATGCTGCAGAGGAAGATTTACCATCTGCCCAGCGCCATTCAAAAAAGACATCCTTATCTTTTAGCTGCTGAAAACGAACTGACTACCGTTAATGTCGCTCTATACAGTGAGATCACTAAGCGGTTGTTACCTGACCCATGTAACCTATCTCCAACAAACGGAGATGAGTGTTATCTGTAACAATACACAATTATATCCTATCCAGTTGAACCATGAAAGCTAAGTTATCAAAGAAATCAGTTACCATCCGATGATCAGGTATTTTGCATAAGGTGCGCACATATTATGCTGTATCTTTTGCATAGACATGTATCAGATATCTGATTATTTTCCTATATGCATCATTAATATATAGCACCAGCTAGGTACGACCTAGAAGTGAATATATTAGAAAGTCTGCATTAATTACATAGGCTTCAGAAGCCTGACCATTAAAAGCAAACTTGTCAAGTCTAACTGCTATGAATGACACGATAACTGAGAAAAGACTTCGCGAGATTCCAGAACTGGAGAATTAGTTCGCAAATCCTTTTATAACACCTAGACAAAGGCCTTTGAAATATCTAAGGCAATCTCCCACGTAATTAACTTATTTTTAGTGACTTATTGCTTCCTTATGTAATGAGCGTGTATCATCAACATTACACCTACAATGCTGGTCTCCATAAAATGTGTCACTCAGGTGGCTGTTCCCGTTGAGTTAATCAACATATTTATTGTTGGTTAAGGACTAAAAGTGTTTGCTGATGACATTAAATAGGATTTTGTCGATACATGGATTAATGTTCAATTTCATTTTTGATAACAGGTTATAAAACCGACACCTTCCATAAATCAGGGATGTATTTTGCTCAATACAGCAGTTAAACAATTTAACCAAGTTTGATGATAATATTAAGATCAGTCTATCAATGTTTTAGTTGCTATCTGATTAAAGAGTCCCAGGTATTTAACAACATTAACCGCTTTTTTTTAATGAAGCGTAAAAATCGTCTAATTGCTGACGGAATTTAGAAACAAAACCTCAGTTGAAATAACATTTATATATTCTTTTTAGACATATAAAATGAAAATAAAATATTCAATTTTTCTATCAGTGACCATTGCTTACTTGTATTTTTTACATCTAATACAGAATTTTTAATACTGTGGGAAAAGTGTTTACACACTAGTTTTATGATTAGCAGCTTAATGTGTTTGTGAGGTAGTAGATAATTGTTTAGTGGGTAGTTGCTTATTAATCCATTCTGCTTCGTGCTCTGTTGACAAGGATTTAGTCGGCGACCATCGGGTGCATGTGAAAATGTGTATGTGTGTGTGTACACAAGTGTAGATCAAACTGTCCTCAGAAATTGTTGAGAACACTGTGAAACAGTAAACTTCTATTTTTATATCCGTAACGTGATCCAAAATCCAAATTCACATAGAACTGTGAATTTTTGTATACAAGGTTTTTATTATACACGCAAAAATCTTTTTTTTTTTGCAATTGAGAGAGTGGTGAAGGGGTTTACTATTAGCTTTAGTATAGATAAACGGTTCAAAATACCAAATAGGATATCTCCAGCTACTTCAGCCATGTATTTGATGGTATTTTCCCTTGTAATAATTGTTTATCAAACAAACCATTTAATGTCACTTAATCATTCAAATATATGTATAAGATTTAATTGCATTAATATTTCTTTAAAAATCAATTTGTATTTTGTCTGAACCGGTATTCATAGAATTAAGACTTTTAATAAGACGCGATGGTTCCTGATCCATGATAGAGACATCCCAAATATTGAACTCCATGTATGGTGGAAAATCGAGTAGGTTCAATCCGAAAAGGTTAGCCTTAATTGACCAGGAGGAGATAACTTCATGATCATTTATAATATTAAAGCACTAACGATTTGCCTCTAAGTAGAATTTTGTTTGAGAATTTTTAGAACACATAGCAACTATGTCTTTAATATTCAACTGTAGTTTTCTCTGATCTTTGCATCTTCTCAAACATTCTTTTCTTTTTAATGCAACCATGTTCCCCTTCTTCCGTTCCAGGTGAAACCCACGATAGAAGTGGGTGAGGTGAGCCATCGATGCAGCAGTGTTTGATGTGTTATTCAATCATCAGGTGCATATTACAAACTGACCGTGTAATAGATTTGAATCGATTCAAATCTATTACACGAATAGATTTGAATCGATTCAAATCTATTACAATTCAAGTTCAGTCGATGTTCATGGGAGTTAAATCTTACAAAGTTAGGTTACTGCTTTTTAATAACAAAAGTAAAATTTAAATAGACAAAAACTACATGGAGAGAAAAAATTTAAATTTAAATTTAAAAGTAAAATTATAAAATTAAAATTTTAAAATTTTTTGATTTTAACATTTTAATTTTATAATTTTACTATAATTTTATAATTTTTTATAATATTAAAATGCAGAGAAATGAAATCAAAGGGGCTTAATTCATAAGTGTTAATAGTAATAGTAATTTATTCAATTTAATTTATAAATTTCTATGAGATAAAACCTTTAATACCATATCCATTCAGAAGCGCATGAGAAGCAGTTCTCTTCTAGATGATCTTATTCCTGAAGAAGACAACTCTCGGAGTAATGACTTGTAACTTTGAGCTGGCCCAAACATCGACAGCTCCAAAAAGAGATCCATCTAACCAGTTTCGCTCTCAAGGCTCGAGTTGACCCGGTGTATAATTTCCATGATCTTTCTAAATGTGACGCACGCTGAGATCGCCCTCTACAGACCGATAACATCAAGAAGTCACCTTCCAGAGAAATTGACTATGGTGAGAATCGAACCCGGACTTCATTGTCAGAAAGTGAATTTTCAAACCACTCATCTAAGCGCCTCTATGTGTGTTTATATATATATATATATATATATATATATATATATATTGTGTATTTTGGCAGCATAAAGAGAATTAAATTGAAAATATAAGTCCATCCCTACCGTGGCGGATGGCCGAAGACAGTGACAAAATAATGGCGTTGTGGTCCCTGATCTGATTACAGGCATTTGAGTACGTTATTGGAAATATCAAAATTGATTGTATTTTCAATTTAATTCTCTTTATTGTTAATAACTTAAATGTTCTATGTTTACTGTGTGTTAATATTTACTCTTTGATATTGGCTTATGTGAGCCGAAAGCTTAGACCCGATAAAAAAATCAACAATTACTGTGATATTTTGTTGTCTTTCAACGATATCACCATCAAGTATATCAGACGTTATGAAAGGATCCTACACAAAATTAATAGACAAAACTTGTCTATATTATTCAATGAAACCTGCATTAATATATATATATATATTTGAACATTATTTTTAGTGTATAAATGTATTTTACTAGACATTTACTCGTTAAAGTGTATATTTATTTATTTATTTGTGTGAAATGTCGTGAATATTTGAGGAATTTTACTAGATAAAAATATGTACTCTACGTCAGGTTTCGAACCTACGTTCACTGAAGAGTAATCGTATTAGATATGATCTCTCGATTCCAGAATACGCAGATAAGGAAGCAAAATTGAATATACCTTTAAACACATCTAATCCTCTTTTTCTTTCAATAGACATATTTGATCAGTTTTCACCAACATCTATGTTAAAATTTTGTCCGCAATTTCAAGAAATGTAGTACATCCATGAACACATCAAGGGATTTCGATTGAGACGTATTTTAATATTTACAATACTTGTGTTTTGTCTTCTTTGTTGCATCACCAGGGTATCTTAGCGAAGAAATATGAAAAAGCTGGGGCGATCTCACTAAGTAATAGGTCATGTCGGTATCTCCGAACGCACTTTATCTGTGAGATGTCTTTGTTAATTTAACACTGGTTAGGATGGAGTGATTTGTGGTTATGATGAAGGACGATGGGATTCTTAAACGAAGAAAGAAAAAAATTATTAGCGCACAAGAAATTGAGTTTTAAAATTTGCATGGCAAACACCCTCGAGAAGGCTGTTATAATTCAATTCGTTAATTTTTGCTTTCCAGGTTGTTGGATGTCTGATTCTGTATATCTTTGTTGGTAGAAACATCTGATCGTCTCAACTCAATCTATTAGTTTTCAAACTCTCTTTAGAAATATACCCGAACTAATCAACACCAAAATGATTTAACCTTTCATCTTGAAGATAATATAAAAATAATATAGCTGTCATGTCTATTTTCGATGTGTTGACGGTTATTTTTTAACTTTCTCTCATGATATATAACAGTGGTAATGTTCGGGCTTTTAGTTTAAAACTGTGAAGGCGTTTAAAAGAGGTTAACATGTTCGTCTCATTTCCAACTCTAATCTTTCTCATCAAACCACCTAGCTAATATTGTCTTAAACAGTCGACTTTCTAGAATTATTTGTATTTATGCGGGCTATATACTTGGACAGTTTCTGTTGCTTCCTTCGATCAACAAACTCCCAAATATCAATTCTCGATTATTTTCGGATAACAAAACTATTTCTATCTTAATATTAAAACAAATACAGATGATAAAATAAAATTTTGCTACCAATGTAGAAAATGACCTAAAATATATTCCGTGCAGTGGATAAATATAGCTTTTTCAAAAGGAAACTGTTATAATTTACTTATCCTAAAGAAATTCTTTTTTGCCCATAAACATGCAATATGCTAACTAATATGATAGCAAATCATTGCCCCTTCTTGATCTTACATACTCATTTATTATGATGCACATTTAAAGCTCTACTATATTCTGTGTATTGAATAATGATACCACATATAGTTTGTTTTTTGTCAATATACTTAGAAATTGTTAAAAATTCTAAAGAATGATATTCACTTTGTCGGTCTTGACTAGAGATCTCGTCTTCAGTCATTTTTATAACCTTCAAATTTTTTAGAAATATGTTCACAGTAAATGTTTTGACGAACTTTCTTCAGAGTTCTTATAATTTCGTTTTTGATATTGGTACATGTAACTATATGGTTTTATGTTATTTGTTTCTTCTCTTCTTCTTGATTTGTCACCAACTTTTCGACACTCTTGTTTCTGTCAACTACGAAGTTCAGAAATCGAGATGCAATGACAATCGTCATCTTCTGTATCCTCGAAACAGTCTTTTTGTTTCCTCTTCCATACAATTTGCTATCAATAATCCCTTGCATTCTAGTGGCTTTATTATCTTACTTGTGGAGAATTAAAATTTTAAAGAACTGGGAAAACGTAGAAACTTTTTCTGCCTGCTATAAAAGATAGCTGATGTTAGTTTTCTAGTGTTGTGGATTCCGGTTGGGAAACCACACAAAATAATAAATAAGAAATACAGATATGGAGATAGAAAATGTCAGTTATATTGAACAAAATATACAAACTGGAACAAGGGTTAGTCAATTCAGGAATACTATTAATAGAAATCAGTGTGTACAGTCTTGCAGTGAAATAGAATGCCCGGGTAATGAGTCTATATCCAAACAACTCCAACTAACTCTGAACCAACTTACTGACCAACTAAGCAAACGTTTTACAACCGAAAGGTAGAGTCACGACTTGGAAACAATAGACATATATTTTTGGCCTGCCAATATGGCCCGGAAGAGCCGCATTAAAAAGGCGTTGTGCCACATTTTGCCTTAAGTGGGAAGGCGACTAAATACTCTATTTTACAACGGTATTTACCAACCTTTCCACGCAAGTTTAGATGTGACACAAGGTCATTTTATAGTGAGTCTTCCCGGCTATATAGCCAGGCCAAAAAATGTCTGTCTATTTTTCCCCAGACGTGATTCTACCCTTCGGCGGTACCACGGCTGGGTTAGGGCTCTCTGCTCGGAAATAGAGAGCGCTCTTTACCCGAAGACAGAGATTTGACAGTGTCATAGTAGCAAAGGCAACAGCTTTACAACCGAAGGGTAGAGTCACGACTTGGAAACAATAGACAGATATTTTTGGCCTGCCTATATGGCCCGGAAGAGCCACAATAAAAAGGCCTTGTACGACATTTTGCCTTAAGTGGGAAGGCAACTAAATACTCTATTTTTACAACTACTGATCTCTGTACAACCAGTCAGGCGTTTGGCCATTTTAGAAGCTTTGAGCAAAGACTGAGGATGATATTCGTCTGAATGTGTGTAGTTTCAAAATTAATGAGATATTAATTAATTAATTATATAACCTCTTATGTTGATATAGATGTACTGTTTACTATCTTCTAGAGTCCAATGACTAACGCATTTATTGTCATCATGATATGAACGTCCACATGTGTACTGTGATACAGTCGATATCGTCTCGGAATGAGAAATCGTGGTATCGATTTCGAATTCCAGTTTAATTTCTTGCATTCACTTACGCGCAAAAACACTTGGGAAAGGTATTAATCCGTCTCTTTCCTCCAGTTATATGATATATAACAGGACGGATTCGTTTCCATAGCCTTGGTTGTCAACCAGTCTACTGCAGAAACAATGGCAACCTACTGCAGCATAATCTTTTGCGTAGTCAGTCATATTTCTAAAGAGACATGATCGGCCATGCGTGTATCACGTAAGGCACTTAACTTACTGATTGATATATATTTTTAAAATTACAAGATAATTATGAATTCACTAACATCAGGCAGCATGCTAGATAACACAAAATTCAAACAGGTTGGGCAAATGGACATTTGGACTCGTTTGTTCATTTCAATGATTTACATTATTATTTTCTTAATATTGATAAATGAATGATACTATGTTGAAACTATTTGATGAATATGTTTTTAGTTTCACTATCTTAGATGTTTTGCTGTATTGTTAGCTAAAATATCAAGTGAGTAATTAAAAATAGTTCCTGTGAAAAATTTCTAGTA
This sequence comes from Ascarosepion bandense, assembly GCA_037127315.1. Taxonomy (NCBI): domain Eukaryota; kingdom Metazoa; phylum Mollusca; class Cephalopoda; order Sepiida; family Sepiidae; genus Ascarosepion; species Ascarosepion bandense. The sequence goes on from JBBBDQ010029005.1 coordinate 194,429, forward strand.
AGGCTCTAACTACGCATCGACAGCAAATTTTTTAAATGACCTGGAGCTATATAGAGGAATATTCATTAAAGCAAAATAACCAATATAAAGGAAGAAATTTGGGGCCTCGTTCAGCTTGCTCAATAATTCTCCGAAATGATAATCCCGTTCTTGAGGGTGCACAATTAATTCAAGTTCGCCAGCTTCTTGCTACTCTATCACTATTTCCCTTGTAAATGTTCTGACAATTTCCATTCTTTAAATCCACAAAACCAGGCTTTTAATGATAAGAACCACCACGCGAAAACTACAGAAACGAATTACCATTATTTTAGATTCTCCCCAAATACAGATATTGTGTGCAAAAGATTCTCGCTTTGAGGATCCGCTGAACATTACAATATTAACCACTTCAAGTTTATAGTCTATCGTTATCTAGGCTCCTTGTTTGCATAATTTCACTTCTTATTTCCTCCTACTACGCTCATGCCACGCACCGTATTCCCTAAACATGTGCACTGGACTTTTTACTGTGCGAACATTAGTAAAAAATGTTTCAAAATGTTTTTATTTATAATAAGAAAACGTGTACATTGTAGTGTCAAGATTTATTGTTTTATACATTAAACTTATCGCACTCTAACCTTATTTGAGATACAGTGAGATACACTGGTGTTCGTTTTACTATGTGAAAAAAAAGACAAATATTTAAAAAAAACTTTTGATATATTTTCTATCACCTCAAATTCAGTACGATGTGAAACTATCGTACGGAATTGGTATCTAGAAAATGCACTATTATATTTAGTGAAAGTTTAATTCTGAGTTTCAGGATAATTGTAGAACTGTTTCAAACAAAAATACTCTTGAAGTGTGTTGTATTAATCGGATATTCAAAAGTAAACATAATTATATTTATGTCTACTTAATACACTGTTTGAATGCTTATTCTATAGAGCTTATCAACATGTTTGCAGATCATTTAAAGCCATATTTTCATAAATTGCAAGAAACAACCTAGTATAACATAAACAACTAATTGCAACAATTCAAATATATTTTTTTTAAATTTTGATGCTAACATTCCTCAAATAAAATGCCCACGAGCTACTCGAGGCAGTGGTTTATTATGTGGGGTTGTATTAGCCAATGAATCGGTATGAAAAGAAGCTCTCGTGGCTAAGCAGAATAGATAACAGCTCACTCAAGAATAGTAGAACCCAGATTGAATTAATGAATAGCCTTTAAGGCGGAGCCGTTAGCACTATAATACGAAAGTTGATTTAAAAGGAACCAGAAAACCAATACTAAAAAAGAAATCAAAACTTATTTATGAATTAAACTTTTTCTCTGTGTGTGTGTGTGTGTGTCTGCCTGTCTGTCTGTCTGTCTGTCTGTGTCGGTTATCTATAGATTCCGAAACGGCTGAACCGATTTTCTTGAGAATTTACACAGTTGTACTATAAGCGTCTGCGAGCGTTGTTAGCTAGGTTTTCTGTCGAGGTACCCCCGATAAATATCGAAAATCGATAATCGAAAAAATCAGGTTATGAATGGAATGGTCCGATTTTAATGAAATTTGATACACTCATAGAAATAGAAATAAGAAACGATATTCGGAAGTTTCAAGGTTGCAGTTCTTACAATAGTGCAGAAAATCGATAATATATATATATATAAAAGATAAGATGTCTGTGTGTGTGTGTGTCTGTTTATCTGCCTGTATGTCTGTATTTTTTTCATCCCTTTTATTTTAGTATTTGCTTCGGGTTTGGGTCTAAGACGGTATAATTGTAGTTCTTAGTCTCAGTCATAATACCATTTATTCAGAGGACTTATTTAGCTTTCAAAATTCAGTTTACGACGAAAAAACCTTATTTGATATCAATACCAGGAAATCTAAATTTGACTTACATCCATTCATTTTTCTTTCAGTCTACGGTTTCGCTTTAACTGGAAACAACTATGCTTTTTAGTGTTTCGTGCCAACGTCCAAAGAGTCTGAGCTTTCATTACACCCGAGCAACGCCGGGCTATACTGCTAGTATGCGATAAACCTCTACCCTTGTTCAGAAAACCGCAGAGAAATTTTAAAATGTACTGTCAATGAACCAATTTACTCCTATTGTAGGAGAGCAACCCGCCGTGTTCTAATGGTTAGCAAGCATGTATCGCTAGAAATATTAAAATTGAGTCGTGAGTGTGTGCGTTGTAGTGCAGTGGATATCGGTTTATAACGCTAAATCAACGAGCAGAGTTCAAATTCCCGTTGAATTCTATGCATTCACTTACGTTCAAATAACCTTGGAAAAGGTATTAATACGTCACTTCAGAACCTTCGGTGAAATTGCCGGATAGCTTCGTTTATATAGCTTTGTTTGTTAACTAGTCTACCACAGAAAGTATTTTCAGCCTGCGGCGGGAAAATATTCTGCTTAGTCATTCTTCTTTCGAGGTATGATTGTCTTAATTGCATCACGTATGGTACTTAACTGATTGAGTGAGTTTGATCCTCATTGTGTACCCAACACTTTCATGTAAGGAGTGCTTTGAAAATGAAACTACTCTTATTGGAGTGGAAGAAAAAAAGATAAAATATAAAAATCAGTGAATAAAATGTCGGAATTCAGGCAGTGATGTTAAAAGTAGAGAGTTGAATTAGACTTTAGAAGGAAGCGGAAACACAGTCCTAAGCAGGAAAGAAGAGATAGACTTCTATTTCTGTTCAAAAACACTATTTGGTGATCAGACGATGAGCGAATTTAGAAGTTTTTTTAACAGAAGACCGAAAAGCTGACACCGAAATGCTTATTGGATGGCAAAAAATTAAATTGTAAGTAATGTTTTAAGAAAAAAAAATTGTTAGTAACCAAAACAATTGTAGTGAACTATAAACTAATATCGTTCTGGCTATATGATGGTAACTGCTGATATAGAAGAAATTTAAAGAAAAATAAATGTGCTACAGAATGATACAGAAATTACCATAAACTGAACACCTGAGCAACTAAAACGAAATTCTATTTAAAATATAAAATAATCAGTTGATATTACCAGGGCAAAAATGTTAATATTTTAGACACCCACCCACGTCTATTGAACAGGTGAAGAGGCTCATCCCTTGTTACCTGCTTAGGATGCGGTTTCCGGTTTTCTCTTTTCCAATCTTCTCACTTTTGGTTTTTTTTTTCAATTAGAGTAGATAGACTAAACTATCGCCCGGTTCACACTCCACCCACGTCTATTGAACAGGTGAAGAGGCTCATCCCTTGTTTCCTGTTTAGGATGCGGTTTCCGGCTTTCTCTTTTCCAATCTTCTCACTTTTTTTTTTCACTTGGAGTAGATAGACTAAACTATCGCCTGGTTCACACTCCACCCACGTCTATTGAACAGGTGTAGAGGCTCATCCCTTGTTTCCTGTTTAGGATGCGATTTTCGGTTTTCTCTTTTGCAATCTTTTCACTCCTATGTAGCCCCCTGCACATCAGTGGCGTTACCGCCTTGCTCGGTGTGATATGATAAAAAAAAATATAATACAAAATAATTAGGAAACGGTGCCAGAGAAATTTGAACTTCAATGTACAGTTTTAAGGCAAGTAGGTCAGAGTAAAACAAAGTATAATCTACATAGCGAGGTACAGGCAGAATGGAAGGCAGAACATGACAAAATGATGAAAAAAAAAGAGAATATTAATAAAAGTTAGAAGGGGGTGATGCTTGCGTCCACTACACAAGAGGGTGGACAACCATCACTCGGTCGCCATCCTACGGTCCTTACAGAGATGGAGTACTAACAACCGGTAAAGAATGAGAGGAAAGATGTAAATAACACACTCCTCATCCATCCCCTTCACGTCCAACCGCCGTCGAAGCCAAGTCTCGACCGACGCTCCGACCTTTTCCAGTACCTCCGACCAATTCTTCTGCAGCTGGAGATCTGGCCCGAACCACACTCCAAGAACGCGGACGAGACCAATCTAGCCAAAGAGCATAGGAAGAGCTATCCCCCTACCAGGCAACTAACCTCAAGCCGGAAGACTTGTCGCGATTAATTTTGGCGCCTCTGTGTTTAACAAAGTTTTGGGCCATTATTGCGAATATTCCGAATAAAAACAAAACGTATTATTATTATTATTATTATTATTATTAGTAGTAGTAGTAGTAGTAGTAGAAGAAGAAGAACATAAATGTCTTTTAACTAACGTACCTCACGCGAGACAATAGCTTTGTCTTCTTCTTCTCTAATATTCCGTGTGACTACAGAACATAGGCGATCATGGCCCATCACATTCCCCTGTTTCTTGTAGCTGTTAAAAAGAAATATTCCCCATTTATAACGCTCTAACGCCCCTCCGCCATACATCTGTTCAAGTTCCTTAAGTACGTCACTCTTTGCATGTCATTGTATCTCTTTCCATTGTCCATCAAGTGGGCATCATATACTCCAAGCCATCCATCCTCACTACATGTCCCAGTAACTGCAGATTTTTTTTCTTGATATTTTTGTGTCGATTCTTGCCAAAACCCCTTCTTTGCTCACATGTTCTACACTCATGCCATTCTCAGCATCCTTCTGTATAATGAGACAATATACTGAATAGTAAGTCGAGTCTATGAGGCGATTAGCCTACAATTGATTTCAAATATCTATCAATTCTTATTACGAAACGGGTATAAAACCTACGAAAACAGGATGTAAAAGTAATGGGTAATTGTGTGAAAGAGGAAATTATTACTTCTTAAAATATATAATGACAACATTAAGAAAACCATTACTAACAATTATCATTTTATTACAAGATGATGACCTCAATATCAGTTATAATTAAGCAATAATTTAAACTGATAATTTAAATGAGCGGTTATCTTCATTATCGTAATAATATCCAATTAATATATATATATATATATATATGAGTGTGGGTGTGTGCGAATGTGTGTGTCTGTATGTGTGTGCACATTAGTCGGCATATTTAAATATGTTTGCCCATTTAAATATGTTTCGTTTAAAGATTTAGACATATGTATATTTTCAATTCGTCTCTCACGAAAACGGTTCATTGAATGGCGATTAAAATAATATAAAAAGACTGTAGTTTCTTTCATTCCCTTTACATTTAAATTGATAAAAGATAATCTTCTGAGGGTTGAATGGAAATACACAATGAATTTAGTTATTCTCTACGAATATCATGTGGTTTGCCGTTACCAAAAATTGCGTAGAAGCGGGAGACGCGACGTCTACTTCAAATGTTATAGTGTATGTATAGTAACTCAGTTTTAGATTTGTAATATTTTAATAAAAACTACGATTTACATGATTTAAACTAATCAAGATAATTGTAACTTAAATATTTTTAAAACTTGCTGGCATAGGTATTTTGGAACATTGTCACCATAATCATAATTGATCTTGTTTTTTGTCAGTCGTAATTTTTAATACAGAGGGTTTCCAGAATTTTAAACATTCAATATAGAGGGTTTCCAGGAGTTGAGGCTTTTAATATAAAAGGTTTGCAGAATTATAAATTTATTCATTACATCGAGAGAAATAAGGTAAAAGTGAAAAGACATAATATGTAAAATTATTTAACCAAACATGATTATATATATATATATATATATATATATATATATATTGTCGGTATAATCGCGCACTGATCTCTTTCATTTGAATGATGGTTTTAATAAATAAGTTGAGCATTTATTGCATGGAAGAGCTGGTGGCAGTGACTCCAGATAATGTTAATGGAAAACGATGTCGATAATATATCTATATGTATTTTCTTTTAATATATATATATATATATATATATATGTGTGTGTGTGTGTGTGTGTGTGTGTGTGTGTGTGTGTGTGTGTGTGTGTGTTTTAAAAGAAAATGCATAACAGATAGATTAAAATCCGCTGTGCAAGTATTTACTTTCCTAATGAGTGCTTGATATTTAGTTATTACAATGGTTTATAAAAGATTTTATAATTCCCATGTTTCAGAAAAATACATATCTTTTTCAGGTAATATGTTAAAGTAAATGGTGAAAATGATTTATGTGTGAAAATGATGATTATATAGAAAGTTAGGGAGTGGTAGTTAGACAAAATGCTTTAGGTGTGCTAATATTAATGAATCAAAAATGAGAATTTGGTAACCGTAGAGTTTGAGCATTTGGGTTGTGAAAGAAACCAGGATGGCCTGGTGTCTAGACATGTCACTTTTATTTTGTCTGGATAAAATAAATAGTCAGGCCATAGAATTTTTTAAATGGGTATTTTTAAGAACATGTTAGATTTTATATTTTTTTTATCGAAAATTACAATTTTTTAATACCTCAGAAGTAAAGGGGGTAGAATGTTTAGGTTAGAATTAGGGTAAAATTATTATGGAATACATAGGTATATTTTAGTAAGAAAAACAGTTAGGTATTAGGTGGCTCATCTATTTTAATAAAATAATTTTTATTTTTCAAATTATGTTGGAGCGTAAGTTAAAAATGAAACAGTGTAGTTCATTAACTTTTAAAGAAAATTATTTTGTTTGAATAAAATATATAGAAAAATGGTATTGTTCTGAAACATGGAAATTTTTGTGAAGAAATACGATGCTTTTATAAACCACTGTAATAAGAAAATTACAATATATATATATATATATATATATATATATATATATATATTCATATAGATAGGTGTGAGTTTGTAACCCTGGGTTTCACGCTCTTTCGATCCTCAGACAAACTGATTTTTTTTTTAAATTTGTTATATGTAGGTTTGTGTATATTCGTGTATTATTGTGGGAGTGGGGGAAATCTGACGCAGACATATATATACTTTGTACACCCAGATTACGACACCATATATATTATGTAAACAATATAATATATATAACAAATTGCATACATATATATATATTGATATTTATAATTATATACATACACTTTTAACATATATATATATATATTGCAATAAACTTGTCACTTCTTTAACTGAGGTTGTTCATATAGACTTCAAAGTTTCGTAAAGACATCGATAGCATGTCTTTATTCATGAAGGCTTTTTTTTTGTTTTCATTTGTTATGTTCGTTTCCGGTCCTCTTTCATCTTTATAAGTATCCTGTTGCAATTTCACATTTTCTGGGGAAAGTTTCGCTTGTGAAAGGTTAACATTTATTTTCCTTTTTATGGTGCAGTTGTTTGACTTTTCTCAAGTGTTTTATTTTATTGCATGTAGGTGACAACTTAATTGCTATATTTTTTTGTTTGTTTGGTTCTGGTCATTTAGGTTGGCGTTTTTATTGGTTTGATTTTTTGCTATTACCGAGTTGGTGCATTTGACAACTTATGTATTTCTATTTTATGTCATGTTTTAGTGTTTGTGTTCTATGACATACTTGTTCTTGTGGCTTTTATGTGTTATTTTACGCTTGGTAGTTAGTATAATTTATGTCTTTTGTCGTGCTTATATATTTGTATGCTTTATATGCTTTTAATTTTTTTGTTGTCGATATTTATTGTTATTTGTGCAGATATTTGTTCGCATTTCTACATTTTACTATTATCTCATTTCTTTTATTTAATATTTTATTTTGGTGTTTAATGATGAATATTGCTAATATCTATTTTCTGCAAAGTTTACTGTTTTTGCTATTTCTGCCGTGTGGTGGTGCTCGTTTAACTATTGCACACTTAATTTGGTAGCAAACTTATTTTCTGTCTGTTTCCATTTATATTTTGATAGCGTTGTGTAGCTTTTGTATTGTTTTTGTGCTGATTGATGTTTTGTGATTACTGAATGTTTTTTTAAAAAGTTTCTTTCGCTTTTATGTAAATCTTTTCGTTTGGGTCGGCATTATTTAACACGGTAACTTTGTATTAATGTTTCTTGGTTAAAAACATTTCTGTTTCAGTAATTACATTTGTTCAAATTTTGTTTTTAGTTTGCGTTATTATTATTGGTTCTATCCTATTTTACATGTTATTTACGCAGGTCTAACTGATTTTGACTATATTTTTCTTCACAATTTTTGATAGGTTGTTGTAAGAGGATGAGATTTTTTTCTACTTTATTGAAAAACTAGCAGTATAGCCCGGCGTTTCTCGGGTGTCATGACAACTTTAAAACTAATCCATGGTCGTGGAGCTCAGACTCAGCTTAGAGAGTTTCTGTGTGAAGTTTGGTGAGAATCGGATAAAAATTGTGGATTTGCATAAAGGACATACGGACAGATAAACAGACACACACACAAACATCTTGCCTTTCATCTATCTATCTATCTATCTATCTATCTATCTATCTATCTATCTATATATATATATATATATATATATATATATATATATATATATATATATATTATCGTTTTTCTGCACTATTGTAAGAACTGCAACCTTGAAACTTCTGAATAGCATTTCTGATGCCTTTGTCTATGAGTGTATCAAATTTAATTAAAATCGGACCACTCTTTGCATAACCCGATTTATTCGATTATCAATTTTCGATATTTATCGCTTATAGTATAACTGTGTAAATTTTCAAGAAAATCGGTTCAGCCGTTTCGGAGTCTATAAGTAACCAACACACACACAGACACACACACACGGAAAAAGTTCCATTTATAAATAAGTTTAGATATTTATCAGAATTTTGGTTTTATATTGTTGAACAGGATTATATTTATTTTTATTTTTTTTGCTTGGTTTATCTTCGTTTGTGTATTCGAGTTTATTAGGGCATTCTTTTTTTCTACTGCTGATTTTTATATTTCTTTGTTTTCATTGAATATTTTATGTTACTTGGGTTCGTGAATAGCCTGTTGTTTATATATATTGGTATATGTTTGAATACATTAAAGTGCTGATTAAAAGTTAAATGCTATCTATAAGAAATTTACTGTTTTAATTATTTTTCATGTCAATTGAAAATAATTATGCTAATTTCGAAGATTTATACAGAGACGACGGACTAACAATTCCACGAAATTGCAAAGGTAGGACTACGGAGAATTAAAAGAAAAGCAAATTATAAAAAAAATTTCAACACTCTATGATTGACTAGAGGAAAAATAGTACATTAGGTGAGAAATTCGAAGGTCAAAACAAGGATGTATATCTTTCCTATCACCAGGTTTTTATGGGGAAATCAGTTCCTGTGTGGCTCAAAATGGCTTTCCAATCATATACATCTTTTGCAAAATTTAAAATATTTCAAATTAGGGAGTTAATTTTTAAACACACTGTATATAAACAACATTGGAACTGGATAGGTCCCTTATATTCATGGTTCATGTTTCATGAAAAGGTTTATTGTAAAAGCTCAAGTACTGAACCATGTTTTGAAATATCCAAATTTGAGTGTCTGTCAGAGAATGAGAACGTTAGGTTAAAGTTTAATGGGGACTTATTTGTGTATTATTAATTTAATAATTGTTTAATAATAAATATTACGTTATTGTACCAATAAAATGGAAGCACAGTAGAGCAATGAATAGCAACTCGAATCGGAAAGATGAGTTCGAATTCCAGATGTTTTCCATTGCTTATATACGTAGAAAATGTATGAATTCATGTCTCGGTAAATATCAGGACAGACTGTGTTCTTCTTCTTCTTCTTCTTTTTCTTCTTTATATGTTTTCAGTGTCCCTTCAGGACGTAGGCGATCATGGCCTTCAACATACCCGATCAATTGTCGCTCTTTATAATCCTTCTTCTGTTATCTCATTCATTCCCCGATCGTCCATCCATCTGCTCAAGTCTATCATGTATGCCATGCGTTGTTTTGCCTTGTTTTCCTTCCTTTCTATCCGCTCCGTGTGAATCAGTCTTTCCAAGCCCTTCTTCCTCATTACTTGTCACAAAACCTTCAACTGCCTTTTCTTTTTAGTTTTTTTTATCCACTTTTGCGGTTGTGCAATTTTACATTGTGTGTTTTAGTTAGTTGGTGGATGAGATAGGATTTGTATCCTATAGCATCACTTCTCGGCATTACCTGTTTTAACAAGGCTGCTGTGGCTTCTTGCAAACAGAACCATTGACAACAGGTTAAAAATTTGGTCAACACATTTCCTTTGGGAAGACTTGTTCCAAGCTATGATATCGTTTTCAGTCTCTTTCCAATGGTTTTACATACTGGGATCGCCAGTCCCCGGATAGATGACATCTGTAGTTAAAATTCTTTGCTAATCGAACATCAGGGCAACTGATCGGAAAATGAATCTACCTCAAAAATGTCCGTACGAATAGATCATATGAACAAATATATTTTTATACTTAAATACATCACCATCTAATAGGAAACATAAGTAAACGTTTCTTTCTTGTGTCTAGTCTCTCTAAAACATCGTCGTTGCTTCGTGTTTCGTCAATGTTATTCTCAGTTTCCATCTGCAGGACCACGTTTCGTTTGCTTGAAGATTTTCCTTCATATTTGATGAGGATTTCTAGCATTTAAGAAAAAGAAAACTCTGAATTCAAACCAGCCAGGAAAATTCTCGGTTCACTCACGCTCTCGTTCCCAAATAATAAAAAAAACTTCTCCAAGGGCTGCAGTACAAGTGCTGCCCTCTTAACTTTTATGAATCACCTGCATCTGGACCAATAACATAAAGTAAAAGACCGAAAACAATGGTGATTGGAATTCTTCGATCTGTAATCAACGGAGAATTTTAATAAATGGATAATTGGGAAAACCATTTAATGTCAACATTCGAGTATATCATCATCATCATCATCATCATCATCATCATCATCATCATCATCATCATTCTGCGGCCTCAGCATAGATAGAACTCACTACACCCTTCCAGTATTCCCTATTTGTCATAGCTCCTGTAAGGTCTTCCTTGGCAATAGATGTATCTCTGTGTATCATGTCTGGAAAGGTTAATTTACGAGATCGATTGTAAGATGTTGGGTGCCTCCATAATACAAACGATGAAACAAGTTCATCTGTGGCACGTGCACAATGCCCAGCGAACTGAACAAGTCTCTTTTGAACTAAGGTTGATACTCTTGGTAGGTCTCCATATATCATTTCTAAAGTTGGGTTGTTTCGCCATGTAGATCAATTACTCTTCTGAGAAGACGAGTATAACATCCATCTAAACGGCGATGTTGTTTTGCTGGAAGAGTCCAAGTTTCAGATCCATAGAGTAAGATTGATTCAATAAGTGGGCGAAAAACTTGGATTTTGGTCTTACGATCAAGATTGTATTTCCAGATCTTATCCATTTTGTTACAAGCATTCCATGCTATGCTTTTTCTGATATCAAAGTCTTTTTCTGAATACTTGATGTGTGATCCTAGATATTTGTAGTCATCAACGCGTTTAAGAATGTTATTCGAGTATAAATGGTTCATATTAATCTCGTGGGAACTATATATTTTCCCACAATTAAATACTCTATAAACAAAATTATCAACTGTAACCTGACAGAGATACAAAGCTTAATTCACATTTGAAGATTTTAAATTTGATACATGATAAACGAGCTAACTGATGCCATGAGTTCCTAACTTTTATCTATGCTGATGAAAGAACTATTTACCCTTGTTCCTAATAAGTCTGATCAGATATTGGGATCAAATTTGAAGCAGAAATAAAAAAGTGTCCTACAATCTGTTGTTAAATAGAGTAAAAAATGGCTTGTTAATTTTAACGACTCAAAAATAAAGATGATGTCTTTTAAACATCTGAGAAAACCATAATTACTTTCTATCAGCAAGGCTGACTTTAAGCTTCATACGAGTGTCTCATTAGCCTCTTAGTACTAACTTATGCAGTAAGGAGACATTGATTCAATTTCTACATCTGGAGCTTAGATAGATGATTCACATGTCTTGGTAAACATTTTTTTCATCAGAAACTACCTTTCATGTTTATAAGTCTACAATTCGACAAAATTTGAATATTGCTTACACATATAGTCTGGTGTCTATGCTAGTTATTTAGAGATTCTTGATAAAATGTAAGGATGAATTTTCAATATTATTAGTCCTGATCTGGCATCTCGTCGTTAGACATTTTTCTTACCCCCGTAATGCAACTTGCCACTGCTTTTTTTTTTTTAATTTATAGAAATTGTTTTCAGGAACTTTCTGCTCTAGTACAACAGCTTTGAATTTAAGCACAGTACTAGATTGGCGGATAGGTCTCACCATTTTACAGCTGAAAAAGCTTTCTAGACTGTGCTAAAAGTGTCTTCCGTCGAAGTAATAACTCGCGTCCTCGTGACTTTATTACCTTTCTCGAAGTGAAATTATAAAAAGAAAATGTGATTTTAACTTGATTGTTTTGATCAACGTTGGGAAGTTTGACTTGTTCCAAATTTTCAAAACTCTTATGACAAACTATTCAAACAATATTTTCTTTTAATAAAATCCCGGAAATATCAACGGAATTCATCACGAATGTTTCTGTCCAATAACGTTTCCTTCTTAAAACAATGTTAGATTCATGGATCGTCTGACCTAGTTCCGAAGAGCCAAGAATTTAGCTAATAATTCGCTAATCAAGGAAAGAAAAAAGTGTAGGAATGAATTTTTGATTCAGCAAAGAGAATAAGGAAACATTTTTAAAATTCATTTCCTTGAAAATAAATTCTATTTTTCTCTCTGACTGTAAAACTCTCCAGGAAAATCTTTTGCATGACGCAGACAACTATTTTGATTGCGTGACTCGAATGTTGCAACAAGCCATGTCAAGCGTTATATGCTGTACAAATTGGTGGCTTGCAATTAGCCAGCATGTTCGCGAAAACAAAAATGATCAATCACTTCACAAACAAATAATAAAAAAAAATACAAAACAAAAAATGTAACTTAAATAAATAAAATGTAAAAGACAAATGAACGAAGCCAGTCGACGAGTTTATTTTTGTTGAAAAGACACAATTAGTGATAGTTGTTTGCAAGTGTGGAAAAGTAAAGAAAAAATAAAATGGGAAAAAATGAAATAAAAGTAAAATAAATAAAAACATCCAAATCTGATGCAGTTTTTAGAATTGTCGAATGCTTTGTCTTGTCGTCTTTCCATGACTTTTCGGACTATTTCTCTGAGACTTGGTTAGTCAAAACAGAAGATTTCATTCACACTTTTTTTTAAACAGAGTCAAGCAAAAACTACTACGCAAGTATGTAAATATAGAAATCCATAGTTTTGACCCTTTCTGAAACTTTATATGAATATATATATACCCTACGAGGCCCATGTTTTAAAAGATGAAATATTTCATATCATTTTTTAGTATTTGTTGCCACGTGAATAAAGGTAATTGAAAATAGAATGGTTCTTTTATTAATACTGCACAAATGAATTTATAAATATTAATAATTATATATATTGCGGTTTAATCAATGTAAAAATGAAGATAATATATGGTGATTCCAACGAGTTCATCTTTGCTTGTATGCCTTGTAAAATTTTGCAATATAATATTGACAAAAGAACTATAAATTATTCATTTAGAATTATCCATTTAAAAATAATATGAAATACATAATTTCTTTAAAAAAAACTGGGGTGGCCTCATAATTATGCCAGGTACCATTATATATATATATATATATATATATATATATATACAGAGAGAGAGAGAGAGAGAGAGAGAGAGAGAGAGAGAGAGAGATTTCAATAGCCTTATCTATTCAGATTTCAATAGTCTTAAATACAGATATGAATATTTAGATTTGACGGTGGATGTCTTTAAGTTAACGTCCCTGCAATTAATCAGAAGATGGATCATGTGAACAGTTATAAAAAATCTAATGTTGGACAATTTTTCTTTCTTTTCATCAGAAATTAAAGCAATACGGTATTTAGAACGGCTCATGATTAAACAATTCATTGTCTCTTATATTGCCAATATATGTTTATATATATATATATATATATATAGAGAGAGAGAGAGAGAGAGATAGATAGAAAGATAGATAGACAGATAGATTTAAATATTCTTAGAAAGATTACAGATTTGAATCTCCTTAGATAGATAGATAGATAGATAGATAGATATGAGGACAGTCATAAAGATAATAACATAGATAGGTAGCTAGACAGAGAGACAGAGAGAAGGTTATGCAGACAAACAAACAAAAATTTTCAACAAAAATAAACTCGTCGACTGGCTTCGTTCATATATATATATAAACTCCTGATCAAAAGTTTAAGACCACTTAAGAATCTTTAAAAAGAAATATTTTTTTTACGGATAGATTTTAAACTCCTCCCACTTAAGGTTACCAATACTACAATCTAAAAGGTTATGGAAACAAAAAACTATATTCCAAACATTTTTTTTAGAAATTTACATTTTTATAAAATGAGGCGAGATACACATGATCAAAATTATAAGACCAGAGACAGAAATTCTACGAAATTGTACAAAAGGTGTATGAAAAAATTCAACAACCAAGTTTAATAATGAGGTCTACCTCCACGGCTTTTGATGACTTCAAAAATTCTGTTGGGCATGCTAGAAATAAGCGTTTCCATTAAGGTGCGGGGGATGTTGCTCCAGTTTCTGAAGATGGCTTCACGAAGTTCATTTTTTGTTGAATATTGTTTGCCATTTCGATAAACATTTCAAACATTTTCAATTGGGTTCAAGTCTGTTGCGCATGCAGGATGTCCCAAGAGATTGACCCCATTTTCTTGTAGAAAGATCAAGGTCAGTCTTGCAACGGGGATTGCAGCATTATTCTGTTGGAATAACCATCCATCCACACACAAACGATGGCCCACAATCATCAATGATGCTTTTTGTAGCATTCTAACATAAGCAACTGCTGTTTGACAACTCTGCACAACCTGAAGCTCCATCGTCCCTCTGTAAGAAAAGGCACCCCATACCATTAGGGACTCTCTACCACTATAACGTGTGGTGAAAATTTCAGGAGGCATGTTTTTGTTATGCCAATATCATCAAGACCATCTAGATTGAATTTTTTCTCATCACAAAACAGGACTTTCTTCCAATTCTGAACGTCCCATGTTTGGTATTCACAAACAAACTTTAAGTAGTCCACTTTGTGACGTGGAAGCAGCCGAGAACTTGGTTTAAACCTTTTATTTACCATGCCTTTTTGTCGTAAGTGTCGTCTGATGGTTACGGGACTGCAATCAGCGTCTGTGACTGCCTTAATTTGACTAGAAAAAAGTCCCACCTCTTTCATAACAACCCGTCTTATTCTCTTACTCAATGCAGGAGAAATTTTTGGGGGCCTACCAGAGGATTTTGCTTTTCCATAATTCTCACTGTTCTTTAGAAAGTTGCAAATCACAGTTTTACTGCGATTTACCTTAGCTGCGATCGCCCACTGTGATAATCCTTGCTTATGGAATTCTAGAATTCGAGAACGCTCAGATTTGGTAAATTTGCTTGCTTTAGACATGGTAACACCTTTACGCTGTGATTGCTAATCTCTAACTGAACTAAAAACATCGAAATTACCATAGATCTCACAATTTACACCCCTGGTTTATAATTTTGATCATGCTTAAATTGCCTCATTTTATAAAAATGTAAATTTCTAAATAAAATGTTTGGAATGTAGCGTTTTGTTTCCATAACCTTTTAGATTGTAGTATTGGTAAACTTAAGTGGTAGGAGTTTAAAATCTATCTGTAAAAAAAATTTAAAAAAAAAAGAAGATTTTTAAATGGTCTTAAATTTTTGATCAGGAGTATATATATATATATATGTATATATATATATATATATATATATGTGTGTGTGTGTGTGTGTGTGTGTGTGTGTGTGTGTGTGTGTGTGTGTGAATTTATGTCTGTTCTTATATTTATTTTCTGCTATATCCTGAGATTTGAATACAGGTCTCTGTTTTTTTTTTTTTGTTCTTTGCTTCAAGTCTTAGAGGCCTTGTTAAAATAGGTAATGCCGAGAGATGATACCTCCTTATTTAAGAATTGTGAGTCTGCAATTTGCCAGACGGGTCTGATTTATTTTCCAGATTGGATCGCCCGGAAAAATGTGGTGGTCAATTATATCTTAGAAATATTATTTATTTATTATGATATATCTTTTGATGATTAAAATGTTTATTCAATTTCTTTTGATATATAGATATTATTATTCTCTCATAAAATATGATTAAAATAAAATTATTTAATAATACTCTCGATTATATCAACAGATAGACGCTAATTACATTGTCCGATGTAACAATTAATTATCTAAATTATTTAAAGTTTACATTTCAGACAAATTTATTTTATATATATATATATATATATATATATATATATATATAGTATATCGAGGCAGCAAATAATTTTCTAAACATATGCTGTTAAATATAAGAGACAATGAATATCTATTATGTTTAATCATGAGCCGTTCTAAACGTCGTATTCTTGCTTTACTTTCAGTTGATAATAAAGACAAAAATACTCCAACATTTGGATAATTATTTATTGATTTTCTTCTAAGCTTTCGGCTCACATGAGCCATCTTCAGAGAGGTTGTTTAAACTGAAATATTATAACATCCACCATCACCGACGATTTTCTTTTGTGTTGACATAAATCTCCGCTTGGCAACGACAATAGTTACCAAAAATAATAAACGCAGTTCTTAAATTTGCGATGCGGTTTTATGACATCACACCGCGGGATAGCGCAAAATGACAACACAACCATGTTGTCAAATTCAAAGAAATATGTTATTTCCGGTTTTAAAGTTGATTTTATTGAGTGTTGGTTGTTTAGATTTGATGTACATGGCCTCCAGTATCTGCAGGTTCCTCTTACTGTGTGTATGAGTAATGATCACAGTATTGTTGACCAAAATCTGTCTGATATTACCTACATGTTTATGTTTTTCAGAGAAATGTTGTTTAATAGTACTCTGATCAGTACTCCATCCTCAAATTTCCATTAGATCTTAATATTAATAACAGAAAAACGCATTTCTTGATGTATTCATTGATTCTAGCACACATAAATTTACTACTTTTCTATATAGGAAACCAACTAGCATAAATCCGTGTCTTATTAATTATAATAGTGAATGCCTCCAATGATATAAGTTATAAAAAACGTACTTCAAAGCACACAAATGACATCTTCTTCCAAATCTATATTTTATAAAGAATTACACAACATTAAGCAAACACTAGTCAATAATGGATTTCCTAACTCTGTAATTGATCAACAAATTAAAATGTATCTCAACAAAATTAACAATAGCTCTATCAATAATGATAATATCGATAATAATGGTTTACATCAAAATAAACATAACACTATTAACTTATACTATTGCAACCAAATACATAATAATTATGAACAAGATGACAAAACTCTCAAAAACATAATACGTAGAAATGTTAAACCAGTGGAAAGTAATAATAAATCTAACTCATTATATATTATAAAAAGTTTAAATCAATTGACCTCATAGTCTATAATAACCCAACAACTAAACTAAATTCTCTACAAAAAAACCAATGTATTGTACTAATTTACATGCCCATTCAGAGATTGCATCTCTGATACTAATAAAAAACCTAGTACATATATTGGTTTTACTACAACCACGCTCTCCCGTAGACTAACATGTCATCTTTTTGATCAGAGTACTATTAAACAACATTTCTCCGAAAACATTAACATGTAGGTAATATCAGACAGATTTTGGTCAACAAAACTGTGATCATTACTCATACACACAGTAAGAGGAACCTGCAGATATTGGAGGCCATGTACATCAAATCTAAACAACCAACACTCAATAAAATCAACTTTAAAACCGGAAATAACATATTTCTTTGAATTTGACTCCATGGTCGTGTTGTCATTTTGCGCTATCCCGCGGTGTGACGTCATAAAACCGCATCGCAAATTTAAGAACTGCGTTTATTATTTTTGGTAACTATTGTCGGTGCCAAGCAGAGTTTTATGTCAACATAAAAGAAAATCGTCGGTGATGGTGGATGTTATAATATTTCAGTTTAAACAACCTCTCTGAAGATGGCTCATGTGAGCCGAAAGCTTAGAAGAAAA
The DNA here is from genome assembly GCA_037127315.1 of Ascarosepion bandense. NCBI lineage: Eukaryota > Metazoa > Mollusca > Cephalopoda > Sepiida > Sepiidae > Ascarosepion > Ascarosepion bandense. Next base: position 212,423 of record JBBBDQ010029005.1, read on the forward strand.
TCAATAAATAATTATCCAAATGTTGGAGAATTTTTGTCTTTATTTTCAACTGAAATTAAAGCAAGAATACGCCGTTTAGAACGGCTCATGATTAAACATAATAAACGTTCATTGTCTCTTATATTTAACAGCATATTTTTAGAAAATATATATATATATATATATATATATATATATATATATATATATATATATATATATATATTGTTTAATTACTTAATTTCTGGTCATAATAAGTTTAGACCAGTGCACATTTGTATTAAAAAGTGTTGAATAAAATTATATTGTATAACATTTGAATATTTTCAATTTCTAATCGATTTATTACGTGACCTAGGTTTCTACCATGAGTGGTGTTTTCAGACAATTAGCAACAACTGATTTTAAAGTTTAACATTTTTTTAAGAACCCTCACGTAACTGTATTTAACGTTCTGGTTGCAGGGGATTTTTAAACGCCAATATTTAAAATTGTAAGGATTGATGGCGTTTTCATCCATGGTTGTATGAACCTAAGTTATATGTTTTAGTATGATTACACTTAGTCATAATTTCTGTTCTTTTATTCAATACTTCGCTTTGTTAGGGAATAGCAACATCTTTAAATTTTCTTCCTGGCACAGTCTACATATTTTACCACCTTTGTAAGTCTTGGCTGTTTTTACTATACTCCTCGTTCTGTCTGGGGTCTTTCCATGTTTTGATTTTAATTACCACACGTGGCTAGCCAATTTTGTACAGTTTTTTTAAGTTTTCTATTTTGAATGCAGAACTGTGTTTGAACCACCTGGTACTAAATGTGTCTTGGTTGAACCCAAATATATTTTATTTTGGCCGTTTGAGTCCTGTACTTTTGTAAATGATTTCTTTTGTTTTACAAGTTCTAGAAGTGGACATTTGTTTTGCCACTGCAGTTGGGTTGGACCAGATAATGTTACGTTTTCTGTTATCGCTTTTTTTTTATTTGTCTGTTTGATTGAGAATTATACTGTAAAATGTTTTTATGCATCTTCATAGATATTTTTCTTTTCATCAGATATTGATTTGTTTCATGAATTATTAGATAATCTGTGTTGTATTCCTTTGTGAGCGTTCTAAAAAAGCGGTAAACGGTAAAATCAGTTATTGAAAATCGCCTGAAAACACAACTCGTGGTAGAAACGCAGGTCGCGTAATAACTCGTTTACAAATGGAAAATATTCAAAAGTTCTACAATATAATTGTATTGAACACTTTTTAATACAAATGTGCACTGGTCTAACCATATTATGACCATAAACTATCTAATTAAACAATCAATATGCCCTTGTCTTACAATTGGCAATGTTAACACTACTGTATGTTAAGAATAAACGCTACAGATTTTACCAAAGGCGCGAAAAATTAAACACTTAATGAACTCAAAGTAAAAGAATAAAACGAAAAAGGAACAACGATGCAGGAATTGAAAATATTACACTCGAATTCATTACTGAATGAATAATACATACTCACACACACACAGACACACACACACACACACGCGCACACACACACACACACATATATATATATATATATATATATATATATATATAAATATTTATTTATGTATATAAATATATATATATATATAAAGTCAAACTGATAACTTACATTTATATATATATATATATATATATATATATATAAAGTATAAAGGTATATATATATATATATATATATATATATATATATATATATGTATGTATGTATGTATATATAAAGATAAGTATTCAGTTTGACATTATAAAAAAACCAACAGTAATTTTATTAAAAATTATGTATTTCAATAATAACGCTACAAATTTCAACAAACGCAAAAAAAAAACAAAAAACAAACAAACATTGAATGCTAACGAAAAGATACAGGTACTGAACGCTAAGCAAAAATCCACAATGCAGGAATTAATAATATTACACACTCTAAAAAATATACCGATAACTAACCGGAAAGAATACATGCTTCAACTATTACAAAAAATTAAAAACGTCTTTGCCAGGATAAGATATAAAGCATTATTCTTCCTAAAATATATATGTAGCAGCGAAAAGGGAAAATAATGTGAGTAATTAAAATTAGAATTTTAAATTTAATTTTAAAACAACGAATTATCCCCCTATAATCAAAGAATAAATTAATTTCGAAAAAGACATGATTTCTATATTAAACAATATAAAATTTAAAAAAATCAAAAACAACTTCCAAAAATTATTAAATACTGAATTAAAAAATTAAAAAAAACACAAGACATCCTTATTAAAGGTGGTAAATCCAACAATATATATCAAATAAACCCAAGAGTATACGAAAAATGATATACGAGGAATTCGCAAAATCTTACAAAAAAAGTCTCATATTCTACATTGAAAACATCAATAAGGATGCTAAAATTATTACAGATAAATTAAATTTAAGCCCGAAAATATAAATCTTAACTGGCAGACAAGCTTTTCTTACAATCAAAGATCATAAAGAAGATTTTACTAACAACCTATCAAACCAAGTTATAAATCCAACAAAAACAGAATTGGGCAAAATAAGCCATCAAATAATAAAAAATATTTGTGAGTTGCTATGAACAGCTACTCAAGCAAACCAGTGGAATGACACAAGTGATTGCAGTTCTTGGTTCCAAAAAATTGAATGAAAAATGAATATACGTTCATTAAATATAACAAAAACTTTTACCCATCAGTTTCTGAAAATGGTTTAATGGAAGCATTTAATTTGGCTAAAACTACCAGCTGAAGATATTGACAGACTCTTACATTGCCGCTAATCAAAACTTTTTCTCAAACGTAAAACTTGGATCAGAAAATCAAATAACGGCACATTTGATGTACCACAAGTATTCTATGACGGATCAGAATTGTCAGAATTGATGGGCACATAAATTTTAAATAAAATTATCAAAATAATCCACATTGGCAACCACGTATTATAGAGATATGACGGATTAATGATAGCACTAGACAATAAAAGAGAAAATGGTAACATAAGAAAAGATTTTTTTCAAACTATTCAAAGAAGTAGATTTTGATATAACAGCAGAAACAAATAGAAAAGTGGTACAATATTTAGATGTGGAATTTAATTTAAAAACTGGCAATGTCTCGCCATACTTGAAAACAACACTAAGTTAACATACATAAATACATAATCCAACCATCCAAAAAAGTATAATTAGACACATTCACAAAGGAATAGAACACAAACTATCAAATAATTCGTCAAATAAAACAATGTTTGATGAAAAGAAAAATATCTATGAAGAGGCACTACGAAAATCTGGGCATAAAACATTTTACAATATAATTCTCAAACAAACAGACAAATAAAAAAGCGATAACAGAAAACGTAACATTAACTGGTTCAACCCACCATTTAATATAAAGACCAAATTAGGACAAATAATTTTAAACTGATATATAGACACTTTCCAAAAGGATCAGAACTAAACAAATTTTACAACAGAAACACAATCAAACTATGTTCTAGTTGTACTAGTAAAATAGATATTTTCATTAAAAAACAAAACGCCAGAAACATAGATAACAGAATAAAAAACAAAACCACTAATGAATAATGCGACTGCAGGGCAAAAATAAATATCTATATCAAGGACTTTGCAACACAAAAGAAATAACGTACAAGGTAAAGGTACATATCCAAATGGCTAAAATAAAATATATTTGGGTTCGACCAAGACACATTTAAGTCTCGGTGGTTCGAAAACATGTCTACATTTAAAATACAAAACTTAAAAACTGTACAAAATTGGCTAGCCACGTGTGGACAGTAAAATCAAAGTACGGATGTGACCCAGACATAACGTGAAGTTTAGTAAAAACAGAGAAGCCTTACAACGGTGGGAAATATGTAGACTGTGCCACCCAAGAAGAAAAGTTAAAGATTTTGCTATTCCCAAACAAAAGCGAACTGTTGAATAAATGAACGGAAATTATGACTAACTGTAACCATAATAAAAATAACTCTTAGGTTCATACAACCATGGATGAAAACGCCATCATTCCTTGTAATTTGAAAAAAAAAGCGTTGAAAAATTCCCTGCCGAGTGAACGTTCAAAAAAAAAAAACATCATCATGTGAGCGTTCTTAAAACAAATATTAAACGTTAAAATCAGTTATTACTAATTGTCTGAAAATACCACTCATTTTAGAAACCTAGGTCACGTAATAACACGTTTACAAATGGAATATCCGCAGACAGATCTGTTTCGCTGTATCACAGCTCATCAGAACGGTTAGACTCCGATTGCTTCTAACCCAGGATTGGAACTCGACCGCATTGGCATCAGTCGGCGATTCTACTGCTGGGCTATGGGCGTTTGGTAGAAGAAGGCAGACTTTTTAGCATGTATATTGTCTCTATACACGCTCAATAGCCAGAGTGCTCTAATTATGAATGAGCGATGCGTGTATGCGAGAGTAGCTACTGTTTATCAAAGTCTACGATTCTTCCAGAGTGCTCAATCAGGGTGTGAGAGCGTAAATATTACAAGCATAGATTTAAAATATGAAATAAATCGGTTGTTAATTCCATTTTGTTAATCTCGGAATATATATATATATATTAAATAAATTTTCCGAGGTTGACAAAATGGAATTAGCAACCGATTTATTTAATATTTAAAATCTATGCTTGCAATATCTTTAACAATTACTTCACCCCATACAAGGCAGTATTGCCACTGGTGCACAGAGGCTTACATAAGAGGAAAATGATCAGAAAGAGGAACATGTTTTAGTGGGTGTCAGAGAATGGGTAAGATAATGATGAGTACACATGTGTGGAGACAGCTGCATGCGAGTAAATTGGAAAGGGAGAATAGCATGATACAAGGGTATGTGACGTTGCATTTAAATTCTTGGAGAATCTAGCTGTCAATGAAGCAATGAAGCAAATTTATACAGAAAAGGTACCAGGGAGACGAGCTAAAGATATACTGAGAAGTAGCCGTGAGAATATTTGTAGAAGAGACAGGGGAAGTCTATTATGTCGGTGAGCAAATGACTAGTGTTGAACTAACAGGCTGGAATCAATTACATTGCATATCATCCATTGGATTTTGTCAAAAACCGAGAGATGAGTAGCACGGGCCTTCTACCTGATGTTACACCAATATTCAATCTTGAAAAGGACTTTCAATCCGTAGTGGCCTGGGGTAGGAAATGTCTAGTAAATTTCAATACTTCTCAAACAAAGCTCTTATCAACTATCCACCATAATCGCATCTACCTCCCATTAGCATGGAACAGGCGTGCCTCCCAGAGAGTAAAACACTACGCCTCCTTGGCCTTATACTTTCGGCGGACCTCAAATGGAATGACTACATCGAATCCGCCGCTATGAAAGTCGGCTCTCTGTGCAGGGCCCGAAAGTTTTTTCCGCCTGAATCTATCCTGTACATATACAAATCTACCATCCGCCCATGTATTGAATACTGCTGCCACATCCGGTCGGGTGCCTCTACTACTCTCCTTGGGCTTCTTGACAAAATACAAAGGAGAATCTGTAACGTGGTTGATACTGACTTGGCAGACCGGCTGCAACCACTTTCTCACCGGCGTGATGTGGCTTCCTGTGCCTCTTCTACCAGTACTTTCATGGCTTCTGCTCCGATGAACTTAGAGCATCGGTGCCGCCTAGGCACGAATTTACACGAGATATTATAGTAGCAACTAGGTCCCACACTTTTAAAGTTAAACAGATAAGATGTAACCGTAATTTCTACTCCAACAGCTTCTTTTCTCGCGCTTCCCGCCTGTGGAATTCCCTTCCACAAGTCTGCTTTCTCGACAGCTACAATCTCCAGGTGTTTAAATGTAGGGCCAATAGACACCTCCTATCACACTAACTTCCAATTATTCTCAGAACACTCTCATCTACCCAACCCTCATTCTCGGTATCCTTACCCGCCTATCACCCACACTCTGACATTTCCTATATTTACCCATCCTTTGTCCACTCTATGTAGCTCCCTGCGCAATAGTGGCAGTGAAATGCTTTGCTCGGGGTAAAACGCTTATAAAAAATAAAAGATGGATTCAGACGAGAAAAACTTCCTGGACCTACACAGTGAATAGACATTTCTAGCAGCAGATGTATCTTCTGGTTCAATGTAGTCATTCCACTTGAAATCGGCTGAGAGTGGTAGGCCGAGTAGTCGCTGAATTTTGCCTTCAGGGAGACTAGTTTGATCCATTCTGAAGTGGGATAAGTTCAATTGTCTATGCTGATTAAGACATATCAGCTTCGTTTTGAAAGCATTAAAATGTACGAGCCATTTCTTACCCCAGTCCATCACAGATCGGCCGTCCTTTTCAAGATCAGCAGCAAGGTTTGCTTTGTCATCCTCAGCAGATTTCTCAACGAGGCAGGAGTAAATAGTGGTGTCGTCATCGTGTAACACTGTCGGCTGGTCCTTATGTTTAACCATAACCAGGGAATCTAATTCAGGGTTGATGCTGTCGCACAGAGCCACAGTTATGACGACGCTTTCGGGTCGCTAATCGTGATGATCTCATCAGAGCAGCTTGTCTTCAAGACGTCTATTACAACGGTGAACTTCCCTGCCCACGCTTTGTTTTTTGATCTCAGGAAAGACACGTTGAAAGCCCGGTAGCCGTTTATCTACCACCTCAAACCAGACCAAACACACGTGTACACTTGTGTTGATAAAATAGAATACGGCACAAAGAAACAGAATAGCGAGAGAAACCCATGAAGAAGTCCAAGAATAGAAGCTGAATCTTTGTAACCTAGAAGTCGAATCAAGTAAATAAAAATAGCAAGAATAAAGTTAGGGGCCGTGTTTGGAGAAGACATGCGGGGCGAAAGGCGTGTCCTGGTAGGAAATCAGCTCTCAATGCGACAGAGTGCCCAGTTAGTAGCTGCGGGGCGTAACCTCTAGGTCAAAAAGCGACTCGAGCTTGTCTGAAACAGTCACCCTACTTATATTAATTAACAAGAAAATAATTAAATAGAGAAGCCATGAATGATGACTCACAGCAGGGAGAAAGCAAGAAGAATGGAAAACGGGAAACTACACAAGGAAATGAGGAGAAAATACAGACAAACTAAAGAGGAATATTTAAAAACAAATATGCGGAAGTTGGGTGATAAAGCAGACATGCATAAAGAAGTAAGAGAACGGACAGGACAAAAAAAAACTGCTCCTGAACAGGATGTATAAAACCCAAGAATAGAACTATAATTTTGGAGAAAGAAGATATAATTCTGCGATGGAAAGAATATGTAAAAGATCTCATCTACGACATAAGAGAGCAACCGATAATACACAAAGACAGGAAGCAAGGAGATAAGAGATAGAAGTTGGCATTACATTTAAACTCCTGGAGATTTTAGGTGTCAGGGATGAAATTATACAGAATGAAGTTCGACAAACGGCAATTGCGAGAAAAGTAACTATTATAGTAGGAAAGACAGTTATATTTAACAATTTTAAAAGGAAAAAAGATGGGGCCTTGCTGCTAGTCTAGTTTCCCGAGTAAATTCGTGTTGAGCTGACACCCGAGAGCTAAGCTGAAATGAAGAGAAGCCGTTAAAATATTTGTACAAGTGACAGACAGAGAATAATGTGAATGTTACAATCTGTAGTATTCTTTAAAATCTTGCTGTATTTGTTCCTCTCATTATCTATCTATGTGTAAAAGGCGAGATGTTTGTCTGTGTGTGTGTCTGTCTGTCTATATGTCCTTTATACAAATCCACAATTTTTATCTGATTCTCACCAACCTTCAGGTAAATATTCGTTAGGCTTTCGGTCAGGTCAGGGGCTACTTATCTTTTCAGATTCCCCCCCCCCGATATCGGAAATTGATCAAGGTCTGATCAAGATCAGTATTTCAGCCCTTTTATCGTTGTCCTTCATGCAGAATTTGCTCTAAACATTAGTAGATCTTCTCAGACGACCCATTTTTCCCTATATCGTAAATCGATACCCCCAATATTCTCTCGAGTCTGAACCAAAACCGATATTCAGCTACCACTATGGATCATTTTCTCCAATTTTACTCTCCATGAGAACAGTAAGTTTTCATGGATTTACTTAAGTTAGTTTATCCTTGGATGACTTATCGGGTCTGATCAAAATCGGTCCTATTAATTTGGTTTTTGCTTCGGGTTTTGCTCTAAGTAGTTATAATTATAGTTTTTAGTCTTAGCCATGATACCATTCAAAATTCAGTTTGTGACTGAAAACTTCTTTGACCGATACCGGAAATCATAATTTGACCTACATCCATTCATTTTTATTTCAGTTTATTGTTTCGCTTTGACGGGAAACAACTGTTGCTTTTTATTCTTTCGGGCCAATGTCCAAAGATACTGAACTCCAGGTTCATAGATTCGTTTTAAAGCTTTCATTACACCCGAGCAACGCCGGGCTATACTGCTAGTAGAGTATATAAATACTATATTTGAGTTCACAGATACATGGTTTACTCTAGATGTTAATTTGAACTTTAATAAAAAATGATAGAAAACGTTAAGAATTCCCAGAAAATAGATGAAACATTACTTCAAACTAAATGGGAAAAAACTTTTCTAAAATCCTATACTTTTCTAGATTAAATGTTTATCTCAGTAGACAAAGGCTTATTTTTTTCTCTTATCTATTATTCACAAGCAATGAGATGTAATGAGATAATTAGATTATTCCATAATGCTGAAGAATGAAAGACTAAGAAATATTTGGTTCACATCTCATAAACCGTATATAAATGCAGATTTATCTATAAAAAGTGTTTAGCATCAAAATGGTACTTCAGGAATATGGATATTTTTATCAGATTCGCAAAGGTCGTTGTGCTTTTAGCTTGCAAAATGATTAACAACGGAATAAAGCTCTTTTTTATTATTTGCTTCATTAACTTAATCTCTGATCTACAATATCGAATATTTGCCTATAACTAACTCATCTAGTCCAGTACTTCTGTATATGTATTAAAGATTCTAGATGAAAAACAAATAATAACATCCAATGTTATTGGTCCTGACGTGGCATTTCGGCTTCAGTGAAATTTGCGGACACATTTTTCTTTTTTTCTCTTATTTCGTATTCGCAATTGCCGTAGTTATTTATCTTAACGTGTTTCTATTTAAATCAACTTTATTTGTATTTCTTTAATTAGATTGTCTATACAGATATCGGCAATGAGAAATCGAGCAGCCGAGTTCGAATTCTAGTTGAATTCTTTACATTCACTTAGGCGCAAAAACATTTGGAAATGTATTAATCCATCACTACTTCCTCCAGCTATGAGTTGAATAAATGAACAGATTGGGTTCTATAACCTTGGATGGAAACCAGTATACCACAGAAAAAAAACTGCAATATGCTGCTAGAAAACCTTTTGCTTAGTAAATCAAGGATTAAAATAGACATGATCGCCTAACCGTGTATCATGTATGGCACTTAAATAACTGATGCTTAATGAGATGTTCTAATACGAGAATATTTTATATCAGGGTTTCCACAATTACCGTTTTTTTTGTGCCAATGTGTATGGGTGACTTTGCCTCTGGACAGTTTTCTAGCTTTTGTTACTTTAAGTTAAATTTGACCCTTCAAAATCTTATTATTTCATATCTACTTCATATGTGTCATCACTCTTAAGGACGTAAGCGAACGTGGACTTCAACTTGCCCCTGTTCTCTGTCGCTCTTAATATTTTTATCTGGGTATCTCTTCCAAACTATATAATATACAAAGACAGATACCACATAGCAGGATATTACTCTTTTCTTTATTTCTAATGTTATCTTCCTGTCTCTCAATATTCTGGTTATCTTCTGAAATTTGTCCTTGATTATGCCAATTCTGCGATCTATCTATCCCTAATTTCGTTACAAACGTTATTTGTTGTTTCTCCTTGTCCCTTGATTTATATAAATCCGAAAGAGAAACGCCGAATTCGAATTCTAGTTCAATAAGTTGCATTTATTTAAGCGCAAATAACCTTTGAAAATGTATTAATCCATCACTTTCTCCTCCAGCCATAAGTTACATAAAAGGACAGATTGGGTTCTATTGCAGTATACCACGGAAAGAAATGGCAACATGCTACTAGAAAATCTTTTGCCTAATAAATCATTGATTAAAATAGACATAAAACTTTGTTTTCCACCTCAAGTGTATTGAAAAGGTACAAAACCGGGGTGGTAAATATACCTACGGAAAATTCACTTTTCCCTCTTTGTGTAAGTCTTACCAGCTTGAAATGAAAATAATATCAATTATCTATTTCGACTAGGCCTTCCCCTCTGTATTGTTTGCTTATCCATACCCAAAACTGTAAAACTAGCAGGTAGCCAAAGACAGGAAATTCTCACATTCTAATTTGACCTGGGACCATGCAATTGTCAAAACTGAACGATGATATTATGTCTACGGTTTTCTAACACAAATCCAACTAATTAGTTTACTTTTCCCTTCAAAAGTAATTGTATTTTTGTTATTCTATTCAGTTTTAGAGAAATGTCCTCCTATCTTTAAAATCAATAAAAAATTAACACCAGCCATCTGGAAATAGGGTCAAAGCGTGCAAGATGTATGGCACTTAACTGACTGATGGTTAATGAGATATTCTAATACGAAAATATTTTATGTCAGTGTTTCCGCAATTATCCTGTTTTGTGTGCCAATATGTATGTGTGACTTTACCTCTGGACAAATTTCTAAATTTTGTTACTATAATTACAATTTGAAGCTTCAACATCATGTTATTTCATTTCCTCTACTTTATATGCGTAATCACCCTTCAGGACGTAGGCGAACATTGACTTCAACCTGCCTCCGTTCTTTGTCGCTCTTAATATTTTTCTCTTGGTATCTCTCACTAACCACACTCCGTTGTCCATTTACTCAAGACCAACAAATTTCTCCTGACTCCTTTTGCATTTTATATTGCAATATCAACTCTGGAAAAAAAAGGTTACTGGACATTAGGTTTATAACTCCCAAAAATTCAGTTGTTCTTGTCCTTAAGGACACATGGTACAGTGGATATAGACGTTGGTTAGTTCCTGACTTGTCTCTTAGTTTTGTGAGTTCAATACCAGAATACAGCAGTGGTGAACAAGTAACTTGCAAGGTTAGAAGGATATGACTAATGACTTCCAAACGAGGCTTTACACAGGGAATGGAGTGCATATACCCCAGTGATCGAAGTTTCTAGCATGTGCAGAAGGCCGAAGATTACCACGGCCGAAACGTCGTACAAATGTCAGAAAATATTGAGGAAAATAGTCCGAATAATGTAAATACTGTACGCTAGTCCTCTTTTCTCTGTTTCTAATTTGATTTTTTTGCCTTTCAATATTCTGGTTAGCTTCTGAAATTTGTCCTTGTACATGTCAATCCTGCGATCTATTCATTCATAATTTCGTTACTGACGTTACTCGTTGTTTCTCCTTGTCCTTTGATTCGTATAAATCATTTGTGTAATATCATATATAGGAACCCGTTTCTCATTTTATATCTAGAAAAGCTTAGCCTGAGTTAACCTTCTGCTCTTAATATTCTGTCAATTGTTCTAGAATCACATTTTTGTCGCTTTACGACACTTTTTCATTTGGGAGAATATTTACTAGCATTAGTTGCCATGTAGGATATGAGATATTGCAGAATGTTCAATTTTTTTATGTATTATTTGCATAGATTCTAGAAGACATCTTTTATTATTTCTACAATCCTTCGAATATCTTTATCGTTTTTCCCGCCATATGTGACTACACGCAATAAACAATAAAGCATAATTTTTTCCGTAATTATGCAATGTTATTTTCATTGATTAAAACTAGATATAAGAGTGCGTTTAAAGAAATATCAAATATATTCATGTATATACTTTACATGTAAGTAGGCACGAACAGATACGATTTTTGTTTTTATTAATTTGCATTAATGTTTGTATTAGTATATATATGTCAGTCAGTTAAGTGCCATACATGGTGGTACTCACTTAGGCAATCCTGTTGTCAAAACAGACATGACTGATTGGGCATACCATTTTCAGGCAGTAGGTTACTCTTACTTTCTGCGGTAGACTGGTTGGTAACAAAAGCTATAAAACCTAATTTGTTCAGCTGTTTAACAAATAGCTGGAGGGAGATATGACGGATTAATAGGTTTCGAACGATTATTTGTGTGTAAGAAAATGCAACGAATTCAACTGAAATTCTAACTCGGCTTTCAGTTTGCTCGTTCCAAATTAGACAAAAAAGTTGTTAATAATTATCTCCATATTATTTGTGTTGCGGTTAGTGTAATCAGAACAACATGGTACACAACTTGATATTAATAACCTAACCGGGAGGTCTATGTTCATAGTTACTTCAATCGGACTATATTTATTGGAACTATTACCTTCGAATTTATCTTTCGACTACAATCTTTAAAAGTTTAGTTACAACGTCAATCGTCGTCAACCGTTTAATTGAATCCTGGTACTTTTAAAGTCATTTAACGTTATTTTCTTTGAGTAACATCGTCTATAGATCTTTCATACTTTCTTACCTTTATTTGATTTATGTATTTGCCTGAGGCGATTTAATTTAAAAACTAGCAAGAATAAATTATTAAAAAATATTTTTTCTAATTTACACCCGCTAGACACCTTAATATATATATATATATATATATATAAGTGAATACAGAACGAGGAAATAATTTTTACAACGTCCATAATATTAATTTAAAAGAGTGCTCGATATATAATATATAAAGCTGTGAATATTTATTATACATTATATTTTAGAACATGTACATAATTTTTTTATATATCCATTACAAATGGTACAGTTGTTTCGATATTGAAACTTCAATGTCTAATCAGGTGTTGTGGCTAGGAATTCCTGATGAGACATTAAATTTTCAATGTCGAAACAAATGTACCATTTGTAGTGGATATATAAAAGAATTATGTACATGTTCTAATATATAATTTATAATATATATATATATATATATATATATATATATGTGTGTGTGTGTGTGTGTGTGTGTGTGTGTGTCAAACGGAAATATAATGATACACGTAAAAACAGATATATCGGATCCTACTTTGAATTCACTTATTTATATAAGTGCGTGTGTGAAAGATGTTCTATTGCAGAGAAGAAAACGAACTAAATGGCTTCACCAAACAAATATGTAATGATGGAAAACGTGGTTTCTTATCAACCGATAGAGTGCTTTCGAGTGATGTGTGAAAATTCATGCGAAACACTAGGAACAGAGGTGGGGAATTTGACATTTAAAGAGATAGCAGTTTCATCGATGCATTCCGTATTGTCAAATATAGATTCAATTCGAAATAGATAAGATACAAATTTCTGGAAATTAATAACTTGTGTAGTAAATACACTGAGGACGTTCAAACGTCTCTGCAATACGATCATATGAAAAAGACAGCAAAAATGGTTTTATAAGAATATTATTTGCTTATATCAGAAAAAGAAATACACTTAAAAAGGGAAGTATGCATGTTTTTCACAGGCTTAGAATATATTTGATGAGTTCCGACACAAAGAACTACTTCAACTGCTAGGAAAACTTGACGTACTTCGGAAATATAATTTAAGTGGCATACGTGATAAACGATTGGGCGATTATGCTTTTGAAGAGACATGACTGACTGGGCAGAATATTTTCCCGCAGTAGGTTAACTTGACATTTTGTAATCGACTGATTATCTACTAAAGCTAGAGAACCCAATCTGCCAGGCTGTTTAACCCATAGCTGGAGGGTGAAGCGGCGGATTCATATCTTTTCCAAAGTATTGAATGCAACGAATTCAAATAGAATTCGAACTCTGCTCTCCGATTTCCCTTTCCGAGCCTATATTCACTTCACCAAAACTCACATCTATATATATAAATATAACATAAACATTTGAAAAAAATTCCTAAGTAAGCAAAGCACTTTATACGGATAGAAATTTATTTAGTTTGTTGTATAGCTTATCAACCAATTTACATGTTATTTAATGCCAGAAGTTATTTTTAGAAATTAATAATTTATGAAAATACTAATAGGAATATAACTAAATCAACCATAGATCGAAGTTAAAAGAATGAATTCGTATCTTTCTCAAGAATATTTACGAGTAAATGATGTAACGAATCGAACTTGAATTTGAACTCGGGTCTCCGGTTTTCATTTCCGATCTTTCATTACTTACCCATACACCCAAGTTTTCACCTCCTTGTATTTCAAACCGGTTAGCCACTGAGATGCAATACAAAGATACATCTTCTCAACATATTTATTTAACCTGTAGAGAACAAGAATTGCTACAATGTGTTTTTCGGAGATAATTCTAAAAAATAATATAATAGTATGAGCTAATGATACCCTGTTGTTGACAGACATTAAAAAAATTATATGTAGCTCTAGTCCAAGGGTCGTATCTGCGAAAGCATATTTACCTGCCCGCGAGCCTGATTAGCAATGACTCTATTTTTATATCTCTATTTTTTATGTTATCTTTCTCTGATCCACCCAAACGAGTTGGAATACTATGATCGCAAAAACACGATCAAAACCCAATCACCCCCATTTCTGTGTAAAAAATAAAAAAATAAACATAAAACAAAACCTGAGAGCCGATTTGACCGATCGACCGACCGGCGACAGATATTAGGCTGGCACACCTTCAATTTCTTTCATTCCTTCCTCAGCGATCCCTCATCGCTTACCCCTGCCACCTACCCTATGTAAATTGCTGGAATCTTTCAATGGGCCATGTTCTTATCTTATCATACATAAGTGTATATGTTTGCAACTATTTGTACTCGTATGTATGGGTATATGTACTTCGTTTTTGTTTGATGTGTGTGTGTGTGTGTGTTTCGTTTGTGGTACAATTTTCAATAACAGTTTCAAACGTACACGTCATAATTTCATCCATTTCACTTCTGTTATTTTTTTTCACTTTGAAGTATTTTGACGTTCCTTGAGAAAAATTAATTTTTGTTGGATGTTTTTTAATTTTAGATTTTCTTTTGTTTTTCTTAGTTCTCAATATTTAGTTATATTATGGTTTGAAATATTTAGATTGACAGGGGTCCGCATTTGTAATTTTCCTTGATTTTTCGTTAATGGCCTTCGTCTGGCCCGCGACCCGTTATTATAACACGATCCGGCTCTTGGGGCCGAATGAGTTTCTGACCCCTGCCCTAGCTAATTTAAATAAATAACTGTAATTTCTAAAATGACATGTTACTGTTGTAACACTCTGAAAACCGAGCTAATAATTAAAGACGTCAAAATCAAGCCTGTACTCGCATTTAAATTTCTAGGAAGGCTTTGAACAAATGAGAGAAATGTGACATGTGAAATCGGAAAAGCGTCTTTTTAAACGCTCAACAAGTATTAAGTAACAGGAAAATGTCATTAAAAACAAAGAAATTATGAAATACTATGCAATACTAATATGGCAGAAGAATGGGAATAACATAGAGGGAGAATATAAGAACCAAAGATATTGTAAGGCAAATGAATTCATAAAAGAATACAAAAAGGTCACGTTTAGTTGTAATTCTTCTTCTTTTATGTGCCATGTTCCTTCAAGACGTAGGTGATCCTGGCTTTCAAATTCTCACTTTCCCTGGTAGCTATTATCAATCTGTCTTTTGCTACCCCACACAAAACCCGCTCTTCCATCCACCTGCTCAGGCCATTCAGATATGTTATTTGCTAATTTCTCCTGTCTCTCTTTCCCTCTATCTGACCTGTGACTATCAGTTTCTCCAAGCTTCCCTTCCTCATCCCAAGAACTTCGGTTGTCTCTTCTTAATTCAGTATTAATTTCATTTTCGTTTCCATCCTTTCTAAAACCTCGTAATTGATTACATGCTCGATCCATGATATTCGCAGCATTCTTCTCTAGAAACACATTTCAGTTGCCTTCATGTTTTTCCTTCATCTTTGATGGGATTCTCTAGCATGTAATGCCATATTGAAGGACAGACATCAAATAGCAATCCAGAACACTTTTCTTTGTTTCTAGCGAAATTTTCCCGGAAAATGGTATTTCTCGTACAAGTAATGAAGAATGGAGACTCAGTGGAGTAATGGAGAGCAATTCTGTTTGAGGAGTCGGAGAGCCGAGTTCGAATTCCAGTCTAAGTCATTACATTTACATCTCTTCTCTCACCAGCTATGGGTAAGCAGAAGAACAGACTGCATTCTATAGACTTGGGTGGCTATAGTTTGAGAAAGAAAAACTCTGAATTTAAAAGCAGTATTGAGGTGGAAACAACTCGCCTGGAAGTTAAACGGCTTTTCGTAGGATTAATAACTCTACATGTAAAACAAGACAAGTTACAGAAGCATAGACGACAAAAAATCAGCCCAAAAGAGAGTGTAATTGCTACCGATCGTCGCTGACTTATGCTCCCCTGGAACTAATGAGAGAGAGAGAGAGAGAGAGAGAGAGAGAGAGAGAGATTGAAAAAATACGACATCACTGGACATGTTGGATACGAAAATAACAGTCGGAAATGTCTAACACATTTGTTAAAATTGTGGGCAGTACAGGGAATAGAATGAATATTAAAAACAAAACAATTCTACAAAGATAGGAAGTTGTTGAAATCGCACCCTGAATAGATATGAAACCTAAAAGAAGAATATTTTGTAAGGTAAATGTTGCATTTATGCTACTTATAATTAGGGACCGGTGGTTTATGAGACGAATTACAATAGACTATATAATATTTTCTCGAAATATCTTTTGCTTCCACTTCGAAATTGACTTATGGATTGAAAGTGGAGCGGTTTACCATTGATTTCTAAGCGTTTCAATCAAAGATTTTTAGTCTTTGAGATTGGATGAACGTAAGTGCCTTTAGGTCATACACAGTTGGGTGACCCTGTCTCGAAAGAGATGTATCTGACGGGACGGAATATTTTTCTAGCTGTTGTTTGTAAGAGTATAAGTCCAAAACTTTCTGAGACTGGATTATACTTAAGGTTAAGGAGTAAGATTACACTGCTACCTAATCTATTGATGATAAAAGAAAAATCATATTTGTAATTTTCACAAGGGAATTTATTTCAAAAGGGAACGCAATAGATTAATCTGAGATCAGAACACTGCTGAAATTTACCATTAAAGCAAGTCTCCCCGAAAGCAATAGACTGCGCCTCCTTGGCCTTACCCTTTCTTCTGAAGTGGAATTATTACATTGAATTAATAGCTAAATCCAATGCTAGGAAGGTTGCGTCACTGTGTAGGATCAGGGATTTTTTTTTCCGCCTGAATCCATTTTGCAAATATTCAATCAACCATTCGACCGTGCATGGAAAAATGCAACCATATCTGGTCAGGCACCACTGCTGTTGATCTCAGTGTTCTCGACAGGCTCCAAAGGAAAATCTGTAATGTGACTGGTCTCGACTTGGCAGCTCGACTCTAGCCACTTTCTCATCGGCGGGATGTGACTTTTCTCTCTGTCTATTCTACAATTATTTTCATGGCTTCTGCTCCTAAGAACTTAGGTCACTGGTGCACACTCCACAAGACTTTACTCGGGCAACCTGATTGGCATCTAGGCCCCACCATTTTACATTTAGATCAACCAAATGCAGGCGACAATTCTCCTCCGTCAGATTCTTTTCTCGCGCTTCCCGCCTTTGGAACTCCCTTTCATGCTGTTCTGACGGCTACAAGAATTTAATCCTAAAGTATTCTTCCATGTCTTATCCACTCAACTCCAGTCCTTTCCACATCACCCCGTGTTTCTTGTTCTTTTCCATTCTGTCTGCCTTCGTAACTGTCTTCATTCCTGTGTTCCTATCTTTCTCTTGCCTTTTCTATTTCTTCCGCTATTGTCTTCAATACTTTCCTGTCTAAAACTTAAACTCTTATGTAGCCACCTGCACATCAGTGGCGGTATCGCCTTACTTGCGGTGAAATGATTAAAAAAATGTTATTCTTTACACAGTTCACATATTCCTATTTGAGAATACAAAAGCTTATTATCAAACGTTGGCTTAATTAAAATGCGGCAACATGCAATTGCCCGAAAAATACTTTTATTCCAACCAATACATTACAGATGAAGTTACTTCGAAGCATTTATCATTAGATCTATGCCTTTGTTGCGTAGAAAAATTTGCTGAATAAACTAAATGCTAAAAGGAAATGCCGACTCACAGTCGAGAGCGTTTGAAGACCGACGGAAAGAGACGAATCATGGGAGGTCCTACACGATCAATAGAATCGATAACTCAATGGAAAAGAAGACTTTTCGGTGTCCGTTCAGCAGAAGTCGACTGCGTGAATAGATCCCGAAAACCTCTCGGCAGAAGGCGGTTAAGTATGGTCCGAAGACGGGTCAATTGTGTCTCGGCTTTGAATTGAAGTTGAAAGACTGTGGCCCAGGAGGTGTTCCATCAAAGATGCATCAAAAGATTACAAGACACAAGAAGCAGTAACATGTCAAATAACAGACAGTGAAGAAAACAGGTGTTTTTGACATATAGAAAGAAGATGGGTGCTCTTTACAGGAACAGAAGTTTGTGGAAAGGACATAGAAATTTATAACTGAAGGTTGGATTTGTATTGGGGAAGCCTATAAAGAAAGATGTAATTTATTCTAATAATAATGAGTAGTAAAGTAAACAGAGGAACTGACTTGTTAGTAAAATATCGTAAACTAAAATGCAATAGATTATTAATCAAAAGGATAAAGGGAGACTTTCACAAAATGCTCTGTTTTTGTTTATTAATAATGGATAGTAAAGAAATCATTGAGAAGCCTGTCATACTAAGCTATTTCCTACGAACAAAAAAAGTTGTTATTCAAATCGGTCTCTCAGATGTGTCAAAACACGAAAAGTATGGGTAACCCAGGGAGGATCGAGGTCACTACCCAGTTTTAATAGGTTAAAGCGATACATGGATGTGCGTTGTGGCGCAGCGTATATCGACTCGGAACGACAAATCGGGGAGCCGAGTTAGAATTCCAGTTGAATTCATTGTATTCACTTACGCACAAATACGCTTGGGAAAGGTATTAATCAGTCTTTTCCCTAGAGTTGTGGTTTAAATGATAGAACAGAGTTGCTTCTATAGCCGTGCCTGAAAACTAGTCTACCGCAGAACGCAATGGCATCCTTCTGCGGGATAACTTTCTGTCCAGTCAGTCATGCCTCTTTCGAGACATGCTCGCCCAAAGCTTGTATTACGTACAGCACTTAACTGACTGACTGATGGCGAGACATACTTGAAATCCATTACACCACGTCGAGAAAATTGTAGAGGCTTTAACAGAAATTTAAAAAAGAAAATTAAATTCATTGCCAGTCTTAACGGCAGCAGCAGCCATAACATAAAACAACAGATGAACTCGTTACGTCATCCAAACCCCGGTGAAGGCTAGGCTTTACCTTTGCTAAGGGACAATAGCTGTTGGGGGAAATTTCAGAGAGAGTTGTCGTGAGTTCAATCTCTCTGTCAGGTTTTGTGTACCTGCACTCAATGAAGCACAGTTATTTGGTAAATCTTTAGTAAAAAGATTTATAGTAATTTTTAACATAAGTTCTTTAGTTTCTAAGTCAAATGGAGTATCTTTTTTATAATGATGTTAATCCGTTAGCTACATTAATAACAAAACGCTAAATATAACTCAAAATAAATCTCTTAATATCGGAATATGGAAACTTTTGAAATATTACATAACACATCGTAGAAACAAGAAACATTTAAAATGACTTGTTGTGGGATCTCCCATTTTTGTACATGATAATGGCCGAAACTGAGTACACATATACTCCTGCCATATAAAGTTGAGAGTAATCGTAGACATCCGTGCGAATTATCGGAGAGTACTGAAACTGATACGAAAGTTACCGAGATATACCGACGTTACCCAGAGACTACCGCATCATTTGACTAGCTCTGAATTCCACTCAGCTGGAATAATATACAGGATATATTATTTCCAACGACTTCACATCAAGCTTTGTGTATATTTATTTCTTACTAATATTATTCCTGGATTTACTAACCTGCATTCCATTTTGTATATTAGGTTTAATTTAACCTACTTTTCTATCTCCATATCTGTTTTGTTGTTCATTATTTTTTGCGGCTCCACACCCGAAATCTACAACTTGATTGATGTCCATTCATGTAGAATATTAAGTGGTGAAATATAAAATGTATTAAGGAATAACATATATAGAGTTGCAACAAAAGCTTTTTGTGATTTTAGTAGGAGTAGTTTGAAAACAGGATTATATTTCACGTGATAAATGGATATGCACATGCATAATCTGAAATATATGACTCGTGTGTAGAGTGTGATTTAAAAGTTTTTTTTTCATATTAAAATTGAAAACGGAGCAAATCAGACTGCTTTTTTGTCGCTGGATGACGTCTTACTTATTTACTTTAGGAATAAGTAGCACCATATACAAGGTTGAAGCGACATTCAATGTAGATTGTTACAGAAGAACTAGTAATAGACTGAGTCGATGAAGACAGATTCGGAATAGTACGGTTATCCCTGAACTCGAACAGCATAACATTCAAGTGATAGAGTAAGAATCCTCTTGGTATAAAGTTCTATAAAGTAGCTAATCGTGAGAAGGAAATGATCGAATAAAATAGGAATTGTGGTTAGGTACACCGTATATGATATTGCAGTCTTTGATCGTAAATAGTAAAAAATGGCAGAAAGAAGGAATGTAGTTCATTTGAACACTTGCTATGGAAATAACAATAGATCAATTCATCACTCAAATAGCTGCCCAGGTAATAAAAAAAACACTACTAATCAATTAGATATAAGCGCTCTTCATGAATATGGTGCCGTATCTGTTGACTGTAATTGGGTCGCTGATTTCCGATGTTGGATATTTTGTAGAGTGTGATTAAAGTTTTTACATTAAATGTGAAAATGGAGAAAATCAAAATATACTTTCTTCGCCAAATGAACTTTTATTTATTCTAAGAATAATAATCACCATATACAAGACTCAAGAGACACTAAATGTAGAGTCTTACATAATAAGAGGTAGGAGACGTTGTCCATGGCTATAGGGACGAAATATTACGGTTTTTAACGAAACAGTGGAAGAAGAAAGAAAAACGTTAAGAAATTTCTAAACAAGATCTATCAAAGGAAAACACTCTACCCTCGTATATTGAATAAGGGGTTTATTTAGGTTACCCAAATAAATATACCTTTGAGGAAGGATCTACACGAAAGGACAAGATGATAAAAAACCATAAAAATGTGCCCAGTAGACCGAATATAATTAGTGTGAATAATAAAATAAAATATTTGTACAGAAATTTGTTCAACTAGTATTTGAGTGAGCTTCATGATTCCAACCTCCAGTAATTTCTGCTGGTGATGAGGCTTAACCAAGTTTATTAGCTTCTGCTAATAGAAGAAGCTTGGTCAAGTTTGCCATCAATTCTTTAATATACCCAAACAGCGATTCCATGACTCTAACATCTGATATTTAGGAAGGATATGCCGTTCTAATCTCTGGCAATATCAGATACATTATACGTAGACAGCCTTTTCCCAAGGATATTTTCACTGTAATTTTTCTATAAACAATGAAATTGTGATAATCACCGAACAACCTCAACTTTAACTCCAATTACCAAATACCTTATGAATGTGTCAGAACATTTAAGCAGTGATTTGCAATGGAGAAGTTTTCATACTTAAATTAAAAATGGTGTCTATTTATGTTTCCGACAATAAGTTAAATGCTGTATCTGACACACGCTTCGGAAATCATGTCTTTTTCGATCCATGACATGATTTTTCCGCATTTTGCCATTTCTTTCTTTGGTAAACCGGTTTCCAACTAAGTCTATAGAACTCTATTTGTCCTGCTATTCAATACAGACGTGATACACGCTTGGGCGATCATGTCTCTTACGATCACTGACAATAAATTCCCGCATGTTGTCATTTCTTCATGCGATAAACTGGTTGCCAACCAAGGCTATAGAAACCTATCTGTCATGTTATTAAACATATATCTGAAGGGAGAAAAGATGAATTAATACATTTCCCAATGATATTTGCGTGTAAGTGAATGCAGCGAATTCAACTGAAATTCGAACTCGGATCTACCAATCCCAATCTGATATCTATTACATCACAATTCACATAGAAATGAGATGAGGTATTGTAAATATTTACACTATTCAGACTGTCCTTATTTTTATTATCATATTCACAACGTTTCTGGCGATATACTCTTCTTCGGATGATATATGCTGTAATTTTGAACGAAACACTTGAATTGGTTAACAAGTGTATTTTGTTCTAGTTCAACGTGTCACACCTTTTCTGGATATCGCAATTTTAATATTTCTCTTCGTTAACTCAATTCTGTTCTCAACTATTATAGCCAGGCATTGGAATGCCACTCGATTCTATCAATCAACGATTTTATATTTATAGACATTAGTGAATCGATTTTTGGGGATTTATAACCCTTATTTCTCAGTACCACTTTTTACAAAGGCTCATATTGTAATTTTTGTTATTATCGATGACTGGTACTTTCACAGAACGTCCGTACTCAATCTGTCAAGGTTTTCATGTGTAAACGCAGCGAGAATCTTACAATGAACAAATACAGCTCCGTATTCATAAATCGCTCTTATATCTGATTGGGCCGAGCGGTTTTCTCCTAGTGTTTACTCGACTATGAGATTGGTGAATTAATTTTGATTTTGGCGCAGACAAATATTTGGAAACCTCTACTTAATCTGTCGCTATTTCCATAGCAAGAGTTCAAACAAATTACTTTCCTTCCTTCTTCCCGCCATTTCTAAGCTTCACGAATAAGAACTGCCACGGCACGCACATTGTACCTAACCACAATTTGTATTCTCATTGATCATTTCCTTCCCATAAATAGCTACTTTATGGAACTATCTCCCAAGAGGATTCTTATTTGATCTCTTCAATGATATCATGTTTGAGTCCGGGGATAACAGTAATATTCCGTGTTTATCTTCAGGGAATCCGTCTCTTACGTGTTATTTCGTAACAATCTACATCAAGTGTCGCTTGAGCCTTGTACATTAATCTTATTCTTAAAATAAATATGACGTCATCTGGCGACGAAAAAGCAATTTGATTTGCTCCGTTTTTACATTAAATGTAAAAAAAATTAAATCAAAGTCCACACACCAATCGTACATAAAAAAATTATACGATAAAACTCAAGAGTACATATACAATACTGTGCAAAGTTATTAAGACAATAACTATTTTATCTTTTATGAGGAATCAAAATAAATTTAAAAACACCCCTGTCCTGTTTTGCACACTACCGGTAGTATTAGGACAGGGTTGATTTTCCTGAAAATCTAATTGAAATTCTAATACAGGGTAAAAAGCCAAGTTAATTGCTAATAAATATTGATTATTTAAAACTTGGTGTAAAAGAATTGTGTTAAACGTAGTTAAATTTATTCTTTCCTATTTTCTATTAAATAAGTTATTTTGAAACTACTGTATTGAATATCTATGTGATATTTTGGATAAAAAGATTGATAAATCTAATGTCACTTCACAAGACACACTTTGGGAACAAATACAAGCTGCTTGGCAGGAGATACCATTAGATACATTGAAGAAGCTTGTGATGTCAATATTTGACAGAATGAAGGTTGTAATTAAAACAATAGGCTATTTGTTGAGCAAATCAAATAAAATCACTTTAACTAAATAGTTTATTTTCTGTCAATATGCCTCATAAAAGATAAAATAGTCCTTGCCCTAATACTTTTGTACAGTACTCTATGTATATCCATATATCGTTGCAATGAAATCCTGTTTTTAAACTATACCGTATTAAAAATTACATCGAGCTTTTATTCAAACACTGTATATTTTCTTCCTGATATTAATTGGATTTCAATCTTTTACAATGTTTCCATGTTTCCACGATGTTTTTATCTAAAATTTCAAAGACTTGGATCTTGTGGTCGACTCCATCATCTATTCCGATATTAAGAGATTTCTTTTGGATTATATTTGACGTTTTGCTATTAATGTATCTGACGGATCAATATCATCATAACAAACACTCGATTCTTGCTTGAAACGAGAGCAAAAGTACCAAACGTGTCGGAAAGTATAGAACTATAAATATTTTCACTAAAGATTTTCTAGATTTGACGCATATTGCTGGGCTTAATCAGCTAATATAAACATATGTTACGATAAAATATTGGAAACTCTCATTTAATAATTGACACAAACAGATATCACGTGACTGTCACGGGAGGTCGGGGACTGCAAACCCGTCAACTGTTCAACCATTCGTTAAAATTTATAATTT
Organism: Ascarosepion bandense; assembly: GCA_037127315.1. NCBI lineage: Eukaryota > Metazoa > Mollusca > Cephalopoda > Sepiida > Sepiidae > Ascarosepion > Ascarosepion bandense. Next base: position 236,830 of record JBBBDQ010029005.1, read on the forward strand.
CAGTATGTCGATTGCAAACTCCCGATGAACTTTTTACCAATCTCTACAAAATTGAAATCTTCAAGTCTAAGACTAACCGTTATTTTTTTCTGCATAACCCCACGTCCTTCACTATTAAATTGCTAGGTAAAACTTAAAATACAAGGAAAGAACAACATTTGACGGCTAACGAAACAAAATATAATGCTATCTTGTTTTTAAAAATCTATTCTGGTAATCCATCTCTTCCTTTCAGTTATGGGTTACATAACAAGACAGATAGGGTCTATAGCCTTGGCTTGCAGTCTACCGCAGAAAGCAATGGCAACATACTGCGGGAAAATCTTCTGCCCAGTCAGTCATGTCTCTTTTGAGACATGATTGCCCAAGCGTGTATCACGTATGGCACTTATCTGACTGATTGAGTTTCGTAAATCCACAATGTTCTGAAGGATTTAACGTAAAAATCAGGGTGTCTGTGTCACACACGGGTTTTCACTTTAAAATAATGTGTATGTTGCAGTTAATATCATTATCGTCTAATTATTCAAAATTTCTGTAATTTTGATTAATAGGATAAATTAATAGGATAAATACATTAATACAATGATATTATTAATTTTTAAGCATTGAATAATTGATATTTTATTGATATGTGTTCGAGACAATTATGAAATTGGCGTTTCTAATATTGCATGAAAATAATAGTTGATTACTTCCAGCAATATGCATGTAATTTGGTGAATGTTTAGTGAAAACATTTCTAGAATTATTTTCTGGAATATTCTTTATTCTCAAGCAATGTTCAGAGTTTGGCTCTCGTTAAATCCCAATCGAGTATTTGTTTATAATGATGTTGATCTGCCAGTTACATTAATAGCAAACGACAAATGTAATCCAAACAAAATCTCTTATCGGAATAGATGATGGAGGTGACCACAGGATCCAAGCCTTTGAAATATTAGATATCACATCGTAAATCCAGGAAAACCTTCTAAAAGAATGAAATCCATTTAATATCAACAATAAAATATACTGAGTTGGAACAAACGCACAATACGTGTATAATAGGCGTAGTTTAAAAACAGGATTTAATTCTATACGATATATATATATATATATATATATATATATATATATATATATATATATATATATATATATATATTGATTGTTTAATACTTAGGTTTTGGTCATAATAGGATTAGACCAGTACACATTTGTATTAAAAAGTGTTCGATACAAATATATTGCAGTACTTTTGAATATTTTCCATTTTTAAACGGGCTATTTCGCTACCCAGGTTTCTACCATGAGTGGTGTCATCAGGCTATTTTTAATAATTGATTTTACCGTTTACTGTTTTTCGTTTTAAGAACGCTCTTGTAACGGTGTTTTATTTGAACGTTCACGTGGCAGGGAATTTATGAACGCGCAATTTTAAAATTAAAACGGATTATGACATGATCTTCCATGGTTGTATGAACCGAAGAAGTATTTCTTAGTGTGGATGATTTTGTCATAATTTTCGTTCCTTCGTTTCTAAGAGTGGATGAATTTAGTCATAATTTACGTTCGTTGGTTGTCGGGGATATCATAATTTCTGATATTTTTTCTTGGCCCAGTCTACATATTTTCCTACAGTTGTAAGGCTTGTCTGTCTTTACAATGCTCCACGTTATGTCTGGGTCTTTTCCATATTTTGATTTTAATTTCCACACGTGGTTAGCCAATTTTGTATAGTTTTTTTAAAATTTTTCTTTTTTAAATGTAGACCTGTGACTAAACCACCTGGTCTTAAAGGTGTTTTTGGTTTAGCCCAAATATATTTAATTTTGGCCATTTGGGTCATGTACCTTTGATCGCTTTTAATGCAGTGTATTGGGGTCATCGACATCACATTCTGTTTGAAATGATTACTATGTTGGGAATGAAGAAAATTCTACCGCCACTATAATGTAAGGTTAATGGCTTTAAAAGATAGGGAGCTCTGATTTCTGTTTAACATTACTTATTTGTTTTCTGGTATTTTCGAGATATTTTTTTATATCTTAATAACAAATATACATTTTTTTTTCACCGGTAGGACGATTCTGAGATCCAATTACAACGCAATCTTCAGGAGGTACATGTGTATATATATATTATGCTGTTTTTAGCGAAGTGTGTTGGTTTTTAAACCTCTTATAATTTTGGTGAAAAAGCATTAAAATGACACGGCGCGAGAAAACAGGACAAAACCAAATTTGAGTGGAAAAAGAATCTAAACTTATTTATAAATGGAACTTTGTCTGTGTGTGTGTGTGTGTGTGTGTGTGTCTGTCTGTCTGTCTGTCTGTCTGTCTGTCTGTGTGTCTGTGTGTGTGTGTCTGTGTGTGTACCCTTTACCTATAGACTCCAAAACGACTGAACCGATTATCTTGAACATTTACACAGCCGTATTATAAGCGTCTGCGAGTGCTCTGAGCTAAGTTTTGTGTCGAGGTACCCATGATAAGTATCGAAAATCGATAAGCAAGAAAATTGAGTTCTAGAAGGATTGGTCCGATTTTAATCAAATTTGATAGACTCATAGAAAAAGACATAAGAAACGATATTCAGAAGTTTCAAGGTTGCAGTTCTTACAATAGTGCAGAAAATCGATGAAATTCAATGCTGGCATGTTTGAATCGTCTCTTTTCTCTGTCAGCATTGAATGAATTTGAGATCTTAAGGGTTTGGGGTGTGGATGTATTCTGAGTTTTTTTCCTGAATAGATTTCTTTATTACGTTTGATTTGTGTAACTTTAGAAGTCCGCAATAAATTACTAGTTTTTGAAATGAATTCTGTAAGGAAATATATTTCTTTTTTCGTTAACATTCTATTGTGTGTAAGGCAGAGCTTGTTTTTTTATTCTTGATGTAACTTTTGTATCTATATTTTGGTTGATTTCTTTGTAGTTGTTTTCTTCTCCTAGTATGTTCAGAATGTTTGTTTGGTAATAGTTTTTGTTCATGATAACTACAGCCCCGCCCTTGTCTGCTTCCTTTATTATTATGTCATTGTTATTGCGGATGTTTTCTAGGCTAGTCTTTGTTTGTATGTGAGATTCGTATGGGTGTTGGGTTCGTTCTTAAAGCCTGTATCCCAGATTTTTTCAAAGAATGCGTTCATTTCGTTAGAATTATAGATTTTGTTAGGGCAATATTTGGATTTATTTTTTACTTTTGAATTGTAAATAGTAAAAAATAAATCCAAATATTGCCCTAACAAATTTCATTTCAAAAACTCCTAATTTCAAAGGTACACGATTCAGACCAATTGTAGCGGGACCAGCCTGCCCAACAAGGAGACCGAGCAATCTAATAGAGAATTTATTACAACCTTACACCACTAAAATAAAAAGTTACATCACTCTTAGCAACTTTTGACGTTAACAGCCTGTACAGTAACATATCCCATGAACAAATGAATTAATTCTACAAAGTATAGACATAATTTTACATAATTCCTTCCAATTTAACAGCAAAAATTATATACAAATGATAGGCACCGCAATGGGAACAAAATGGCACCTAAATACGCAACACGCAACACTCACCCTAGCATATCTAGGAGAAAACCTCTACTCCCAAATAGGGCATAAATATGGGGAAAATATAAAAACCGAATTCACAAAATCGTGGAATAGATTCCTTGATGACTGTTTTATACTTTGGAAACCATCATGGGGAGATAATAACGAACTACACAACACACTGCAACAACTACACCCCAAAATTAAGTTCACATTAGAATATAGTTATAAAGAATTAGCTTTTCTAGACATACCAATAAGAAACGAGAGCAACCACATCATCACAGACATTTACCACAAACCCACAGACACCCAACAATACCTCCACTTCAAGAGTCACCATCCAAAAAGTTGCCTAAAATCCATCCCCTATTCCGTAGCACGACGAATTTGCACGATAGTGAGTGATGAAACCCTACGCAAAATACGTCTAGAGGAATTACGAAAAACATTAAAAATGAGAGGGTATCCCACACCACTAATAAAAAAGGGCTTCCAACTAGCAAAAAAGATACCATTAGAATCACTCCGGAACACGAAAAAACAACAGGAAAAAATAGAAAAAAACGAAAACATACTAGCATACGTTTCCACTCACAACAAAAACATCCGGAATTATTCGCTAGGATTAAAACCCACATAGAATTACTCAACAACAATGAAAAAATAAAATAAATCTTAGGGACAAACAAAATAATCAATAGCAAACGCCAGCCCCAAAATTTAAAAGACATCCTCACCACATCAAAATTTGAACAACAACAAACAATACAGGGGGGGTCACAAAATGCAACAAAAAAGATGTGGGGTTTGTAAAATAATAATAGAAGGAAAATATTTCCAGTTCGAAAACGCAACTACATTCGAAATAAAATCGGATTTAAGCTGTAACTCGAAAAATGTAATTTACGCTCTGAAGTGCGACAGATGCACAAAAATATACATAGGAGCGACACAATTTTTAAATTATCGTATCTCACTTCATAAGAGCAATATCAGATTATCACGTAACAGGAAATTATATATCTCTAAACATCTACATGAATGCAGTGACGGCCTCTTTTCAGTCAAACCACTTTATCAAAATATTAATTATGAGATTTTATTAATGCAGGAAGAAAGATTCATAAAAAAATACAAACCTTTGCTCAAAAAAACAACATAAAAAACATACATACTGAAAAACATACAGAAACACGCATACATATACCCATAGATAGATAAAAAAAACAGACACACCAATCTCAAAAGCAAATCGAATTCATACTAAAGTAATATATAAATAAATAAATAACACCCACACACGCAAACAGACACATAGAGACACACACACTCACAGAACACAATCCAACTATCACACACACCGAAAAACACACAGAAACACGCATACATATACACACAATAAATAAAAAGAAACACCCACACACACAAAGAGACATAAATAAAAGAGGTCCTCACAAACACACACACACACAGACCAACACACAGACACGAATATCATCAAATCTATAAGATAATAAATAGACGCCAGAATGCCTTAACAAAAATACTTAACCCTTTCATCTGTTTATTTACTTACTGGTTAACCCATTAGGACACATGCTGACAGAGGAAAGAGACGATTCAAACATGCCAGCATTGAACTCCCATTTTTCTGATTTATTTTATTTTTTATATATTTTTATATATTGTATTATTTTTTATAATATTTTTTACTGTTCTTATTTATTTTTCACATACTTCCTATTAACTTTAAACAGAATGATCAGATATTCAGAGATACCCAAGTATAAAACCACGAATTTGTTCGCCTGAAGAGAGTCAATTTTAGACTCGAAACACGTGTAGCGCAAATCATGAACAATTAATACTTTATAATTTGTACAAATACCAAAACAATAAACATATATTTTAAAAAAACGTTCACGGCTTCTCACACATTTGATGTTTGTGTGTGTGTCTGTTTATCTGCCTGCACGTATTTTTTCATCCCTTTTATTTCAGTTTTTGCTTCGGGTTTGGTTCTTAGGAGGTATAATTGTAGTTCTTAGTCTCAGCCATGATACTATTTACTCAGAGGACTTATTTAGTCTTCAAAATTCAGTTTACGACGAAAAACACTTATTTAATATCGATGCCAGGAAATCAAAATTTGACTTACATCCATTCATTTTTCTTTCAGTCTACGGTTTCGCTTTAACTGGAAACAAGTATTGATTTTTAGACTTTCGTGCCAACGTCCAAGGAGTCTGAGCTCCAGGACCATGCTTTCATTACACGCGGGATAGTTACTTTATAACAGAAAAAAACAGATGAAAGTAAGAGAAGATACAAATATTGTGTTTAAGAAATGGTTGCAAAAAATGTTTTTTGAAAAAACATAACTGGACTCAGTAGAGTTCATTCTGTTAACATTTCTTCGTTTCGTTGAAGAGGGATTCCGTTTTTTGATGCTTTGCTCCAATTTTTGGGACATCATCGAACCTATGCTCTCTTCTTGGCTGCTCTATTTTCGAAAACAACATAACTGCTTGTTGAGTTTCACGGAGCTAGAATTAGTCCGTGTTGACTCGGTGAAGTCGTAGTGAGAAAAAGACAAGAGCTTGTCTACTTTCAGCCCAAGCCGGAGGACGGTAATCAAGACCCCTACAAAGGAAGACAATTCCCTTGTCTTTAAAATTTTTCCAATAGTATATATATATGTGTGTGTGTGTTTGTGTATACGTGCGCACGCGCGTGTGTGCCTTTCATTAAATAATAGTGACATAATATATCTCTTTTTATACTATTCCTTTACAATCTCTAATTATCTTCTTGATTTTGAGTTAAAATTCATTAAGAAATCTTTTGTTAACAGAAGAACTCTCAATTTCCCCCGAGATCATGTTCTGGGCTAAAGTACCAAAACAAATTTAATTTTACTATAATCGTTGACTGAGATTTTGCAAACACGAATATGCTCTAATATGATTTTTTGTAGACAAGCATTTCCAGTCCAAAAGATGTTAAATTGGCAAATATTTTGTAAATTTGAAAATGGTTTTAAATGTTACTGAACTCAAATAAATTTTAAAACATTGCTACTATAGAAATAATAATAATTGTTGTTCAGTGTTGGATACTTGCTTTTCATATTGAGTTTATAGAATTGTAAGATTTTGTTTATTATTTTCGTTGAGTATTATATTGGTGTTTTCAACATGTATTTTCCTGTGAAAGCTGAATTGAATCTGCTTTTACATTTTGTGAGATAGAACTTCTATCTGATAAATAATCTAAGATTTTTTGATTAGGCATTCAGCATCTAACGATATTTAAAAATTGACACATTTGGAATTTTACCATCTGTAACAATAGTTAATTTTGAAATTATTATGAGAACGTGTGTTCAAACGTCTTTACAAACACCTCCATCACAACGATCACATTTACATTTAGTTGGTCTTCGCAATTGAACATTGAGGATGATCTCTGTGAAGATTGAAAGTCATTTTGTTGACCAAAACTACGGCGCTTTCTTGATGAATTTTCTTTTAACATCAAGAAGAACATTAGACAGGATAAATTAGAAAAACTTATTACAAAAATAAAGAGATATAATATGTCTACATTATTTGAAGGAACATGATTGAATGATTACATTCCGTTTCTTTCATTCTCTTTCTGTGTGTCTCTCTCTATATAGAGAGAAAATCCTCTCTACCTCTCTGTATATATATATATATATATATATATATATATATATATATATATATATATATATATATTATAAAGGATTTTCGATTATTACCATGGATAATACATATTTCACCGCTTTGATGTTCTTAACGCGGCTCATCAGATCCAAACAACCATTTCGACCATTTTGATCTGACGAGCCGCTTTAAGAACATCAAAGCGGTGAAATATGTATTATCCAAGGTAATAATCGAAAATCCTTTATAAAATATTACTCTGTTAAATTAAGTAAATGAATTTAACATTGAGTTCTCTCGAGATCGTCTCTTTTGGAATTTACCCGGATTACATAGCAAGTGTACTATGTTATATATATATATATATATATATATATATAATCCTGCCGAATGACATATATTTTCGTAATAATAATTTAATCGTAAATAATCAGGCTGGTGGAAATAAATATATAATACTGCTTGATTATAAACATGATATCTACTTAAACACTACTATCGATCAAAAATAATGTTTAAACAAATCATTTCAAATTGTCGGTTATTTCTAACCACTTTCCTTAATCTTCGTTAGTTTCCGTAACATGTTTACATTTGCTGACATTACGATATATTACATAGCAGATATGATTATTATTCGAAAATTTTGTTATAGGCTTAATTTGACTTCGTTTAGAGTGATCGTCATTCGTCGACAAGAAGTCGAAGACACGCCAGATCAATTGGTGGCTTCTCCTAAAGTATTCTAATCCTGCTGAATGACGCATATTTTTGTAACACAACATTGTCGTAAATAATCAAACCTGCAGAAATAAATATATGATAATGTTTGTATTTGAAAAGAACTTCTACTTACATACGAGTATCGATCAATAATAAAGTCCAAACAATTCAATATATATATATATATATATATATATATATATATATATAGTCATCCACAGACAGATCTGTTTCGCTGTATCACAGATCATCTGTACGGTTAGACATCTGATTGCTTTTTAACCAGGATTGAAACCCGACCGAATTGGCGTCAGTCGGCGATTCTAAAGAAGGTCACGCACACACGTGAATGCACACATACATGTACAAGCACGTGTGTGTGCACACACACAAAAATTACACGCACAATCACACACACACACACACATAGATAGATAGATAGATAGATAGATAGATAGATAGATAGATATGAACAGACTGAGATAGATAGATAGATAGATAGATAGATAGATAGATAGATAGATAGATAGATATGAATAGTATGAGATAGATAGATAGATAGATAGATAGATAGATAGATAGATATGAACTGTATGAGATAGATAGATAGATAGATAGATAGATAGATATGAACAGTATGAGATAGATAGATAGATAGATAGATAGATAGATAGATAGATAGATAGATATAAGCATGTGAGAGAACAATTTCCTCTGAATGAATCCCTTCTTATTCAATCACTAATGCTTAACCGAGTCGTTCCTCGTCATTACATAGATGGGGATCTCTTGTCAATGCCTAGCATTTAAGCAATGGTGAGGCACTTATCACTGTGTCATGCTACATATGTTAACGAAACCTCCTGTGATTTACTATCAGATTAAACTCATATACAGTATAGAGAGTCCCTAATTATCTCCATTAGTTATTGTAATTATTATAATGCTTCCCGAGGTTGGGTGTATATGTATATCATGCGACGGATGATATCTTTGCCAAGTTACGCAAAAATGAGATTCAAACCAGCATATTATTTTAGCAGATATGTTTACCAAAATTACACGAAATATTTTAAATAGTAAAGAGTAAATTCATTCACTAAAGTATCCATTGACGGTCTCCAGTCGATATAGGAATCTCCAGTAACCCTGCCTGACAGTCCCCTTTTTTAAATTTGACGAATTAACAGGGATATTTTACGAACGCCTGGCTGTAATTTTTCGAAATTAGTGTGTAGTGTTTCAATTATTTTAATTTTCATCTATTTTTTTTATCAACTTAGAATGTATTTGTAGGTGTGATTACATCTGGAAATTAATCACAGCTACTAATACAAGCAATAGAATTTTTGAATAACTCCTGTCTGAGATTGAAAGTTTCTAGAAAAACTATAGACTCGCATTCGAAAATATCCTTGTTCGTAATTTTAAAAATGACAAAATCAGTTTACATAAATGCACTATTATATAATTTGAATGCAATAATATTTAATTTGATTTTTTTCGTTTAAAATTTAATGACAAATGGTGTAGTTCATGAATGACTCTTCCCCCAATTATCGTCCGTATATCAGAATGCCGTATTGATTATATATATATATATATATATATATATATATATATATATATATATATATATTATAAGCGTTTCACTCCGAGCAAGGCATTTCACTGCCACTACTGCGCAGGGGGCTACATAGAGTGGAGAAAGAATGGTTAAATATAGGAAATGTCAGAGGGTCGGTGATAGGCAGTTAAGGATACCGAGAATGGTTAAATATAGGAAATGTCAGAGGGTGGGTTGTAGGCGGGTAAGGACACAGAAAATGAGGGTTGGGTAGATGAGAGTGTTCTGAGAATAACTGGGAGTTAGTGTGATAGCTGTCGAGAAAGCAGACTTGTGGAAGGGAATTCTACAGGCGGGAAGCGCGAGAAAAGAAGATGTTGGAGTAGAATTTACGGTTAACTGTAAAAGGGTACACGTGTGTTCTTTGATTATATGTTGCGTATCTATAGATGTTTATGTATTTATGTGTGTGCGTGTGTGTATTAGCCTAACTGATGTAATGATGCATTTTTCTTAAATGTTCACTTTTAAGGAAGCTGTCTTTATTTTTATTTCTGTTCTTAGTTTTTTGGGGTCTTTATTTGTGAATTTCATTCGTGTAAACTCTTCTGTACAATAAAGACTAAGCTGACGATGGTTCACCTGAAATAGGCCTACACTTTCGCTTAACGATGGAATAACGTGGCTGTCTTACTTTTTACACACACACACACATATATATATAGTATTTGTGTCTGTTTCACTGAATAATATAGACATGGTGCCTCTGCTTTTTTATATCGATCCTATTCAGTTATCTAATCTGTTTCTTGATGTTAAGATGGAATTCATCATGAAGGCTTCGTGGGATTTCTTTTTTTTTACACAGGCTCTTTAGAACTTTTCTCAGAATATATTCAAGTGTAAATTACAAAGGCATCACATAGTAAAGGCGATACAAAGGCATCACATAGTAAAGGCGATACAAAGGCATCACATAGTAAAGGCGATACAATCTCCATTATATTCTAATAGTCATTTTATACAAATGTCATTTTAAATTTCTAATAACTCCTGGCCAGCTCTTTTATATTGGAAGGATTGTTTTGTAGAAAAATGAAGCTATAACTACAATGGATAAATTTCAGATTGTAAAAAATTATATAACAAG
>JBBBDQ010029005.1:250000-307773 GCA_037127315.1 Ascarosepion bandense
GTTTTCTTTTCCTTTTTCTATCAATACTTTTCTGCTTCTTAATCGTTTGATTAGATGATTCATGACTGGGTAATCACATTTCAATTCTTTAGTTACCAGTTTAACATGAAATATCTATTCAAATGTTGGCCAAACTAAATGTGTTGAATTTCTTTTTATAAGCACACTGTATTCATCATGCTCTATGCTTGAGAAACATAGGGATTGTTGGAAGAGAAGAACTGAGTAGAGTTATTCAAACCAAGTTCTTTGAAAACGGTTCTAGATCTAGTATCGGAAACGAAAGCAGAACAAATACGTAAGGCGCCTGGCCAAGTCATTTGAGTGTCCCAAGAAACACTTCAATTGAGTGTTAAACGACGAAAGCACGATTGGTAGAGACACGTCGTCAATCCCTCTGACAAAATAACTATGCAAGGGACAGTCCGGGAAAGACAGGGATGTGATCGATACACGAAACATGGCAATGGCTTGATAACATCAAAGAATGGTAATTATGGATTTTCTGAATCTCTATTCCACATCTGCTTATGAAAGCTTTAGAGATGCTTCAACGCTCACATCAGAGCTTCCAACACCCAAGGGGATGAGACACCGTCGATCAAAATACTATATTTTCTTGATAAATAATTTTTTGTTTCAGAGAAATTAAATTTTCATACGTTTTAATTCCTATGTCATAATATATATGGATACATCTTTCTTTGTTTGTTTAGAGGAATATTAACCGCTTATGGGTCATTAAAAGGAAAACTAATTTTCTTGGGATCATTAATAATTTCATTTAGAGAAATGCATTGCTGACATTGTTTTTTCACAAAGTATTGCTGGCAACGTCTTTTCTTTTCTTTTTTTTAAAAAAGGTTTTTGTTTCTTTTTTTTCTATAAAAATATGTCTCTTTTTTTACTTTACAAATGTATTTTTATTTTTCATATTTCTTTGAACTGAGGTCGTGGGTTAACGCTTCACTTATAGCTGGGACGTAGGAACAACAGCAATTAAAATGTTTCCTCGCTCCTCAAAATCTCCCAGTCAAGTGTCCTTGCTGCCGGATGTAGCATATTGCAATACCAAAGCAGGAATGAATCTTTAGAGAGATTAAACATATTCTTATCATATTTGAATACTTTTCATTTAGATTTGCCACATTAATGTAGATTTTAATACTTTAAGGTGTTAATTATTTTAGTATTTCTTTGTGGAGATAAACAGTCATAATTATATATGGCTTCCTTCTTGAAATTCTCGCTTTGTATACATTATGTCTTTACGTTACATCTTTTGCTATTGTCTATTTGCAAAGATGCTTTAAAATTTATTTGGAATTGTCATGCTTTTGTTTGTTTCTTTTAATCCATACACATCGGCTAGAATGTTTGAAGAAAACGACCCTATGCAGTGGTGCACATTTCTAAATATGCATATTTTATCGATATATATATATATATGTTTTTAGTATACTTCCTTTTATATTCTGGGAGGTATGCTTCCTGTTACATACTAGTGCAAGAAATAATTCTTAACACTGGAAATATAGGAATATAGATTTATTATACCTCAGTACAATAAACCAAATACACGTACACCAACGAACAGTTAACAAGAATAACAATCAAGAAGACAATGTCTCTGTATAGGAGGTATGCGTCCGTCTTGTGAAGAATGCTTCTCTCTAGTGACGTCTAACTCTCGTCTAATGACGATGGCTCTCGACTAAGGTTGATGACTCTCGTATAATCACGATGGCTCTCGTATAATTACGATCACTCTCCTATAATGACGAAGACTCCCGTATAATCACGAACTCTCTGTAGTTCGTTCTAGTCCCGGTCTTTTATAACCCGGGCCATACTCATTCCGGAGTAGGACAGGATATTTCAATACAACACTTCCTGGAGTCACTTTGTGTTTACTATTGTGAAGAATTTATTGTATGATCACCTTCAATGAAAGCAATGTCAACCTACTGCGGGATAATCTTCTGCCCAGTCATTCATGCCTCTTTCGAGACATGATCGCCCAAGCGATCACTTAACTGACTGACTGATATGGTCAGACAAATTTGCTAACAGTTACACCACTTTGAAGAAAACTACATGTCGTCATGTTTTTATATGCAGCGAGATACTTGTTACATGTTTTCAATTAACTTTGAATAGATTTAATTTTAATGTGTCCTGACGAACAGAAGGAAAGATTCACAAATCTTTCCGGTAATAACAATTAAATAAAATGGTCATATTCTATTCCGGGTCAAACACACTTCCAAAATATATAATTTTAATTTTGTAGTTAACCCGGAAAAGGAATATTTATACCACTATTGTTTTAACCCCCCCCACAGAAAAAAAGAAACTTGAAATGAAAATAAAATAAGTGCAAACAAAATCGTTTGATATGACATTTAACCAATAGTTGCAGTCATTGTAACGGTAGGTCATTGGAATTAAACGAAAAGCGAATTGCTACTGACAAATCCGAAAATTGTATTCCTCATGTTGCATTTGGGCAGACCATTTCTTAGATTCCATAAATTGGCTTGTCTCCAAAAGCATACGAGGCAACCTATTTGACTGTTTCTTAAAATGAGTTACCCAGACGTAAGGTTGGTCCGAATCCATATTCTGCAGGATTTAATTTTCTGGAAATATCTGTCTATTAAGGAACCGTCGTATTTCTCATTGAAACATTTTCCAGCTATGACAGTTAAGGGATATCGAGCGGGCAAACTGAAGGGTTGATTTCAATGAGTCTGTGCGACATAATCAAACGATTCTATAGCTTCTTCTAGGATCAGACAGCAGAAACAGATAATTGGCGATTGTGAATTCCGTCGGGCAAGACTAGAAAGGTGCAGATGGAATGACTTGCTAAAAGAAAGATGAGAAAGGAGATTAGAGCGATTATTATGAATTTGATTAAGGAAATTAAATTAGACACAAAAGGATAGACATATTTTATTTGTGAACACTGTTATACCAATAAAATTAAAACGAGAAAATAAAAGAATATATATATATATATATATATATATATATATATATATATGTGCATGTGTGTGTGTGTGTGTACATATATATAGTACTAAGCAAAAGTATTAGAACATAAACTATTTTATCTTTTATGACGCATCAAAACAAACTTTAAGATCCCACCTGTCCTAACACTTTTGCACATTACAGGTAGTGTGCAAAAGTGTTTGGACAGGGGTGATTTTCCTAAAAACCTCAAAGAAATTCAAGTGCAGGTGAAAAGCCAATAATTTGCTAATTAATTTTGATTATTTAAAATAAATATATTAAAAAAATTATATTTACTTTTCCTATTTTCTCTTTAAAAGTTTTTTTGAAACTACCCATTATTCTATTATCCTTGGATATATCTGGCTTTTGTCTTATTCACCCTCTCGAATTGTTAAATCTACTGCTACTCAGTAAGACACACTTTGGGAACAAATACAAGCTGCTTGAAAGGGGATACCATTAGATACATTTAAGAAGATTGTGATGTCAATGCCTGACAGAATGAAGGCTGTGATCAAAAGGCTATTATACTAAATATTAAATTTATTTTGTAAGAAGTATTTTTCTTGTTCAAGGATTGTTTTAAGTAAATCAAATGAAATTACTTTATTTAAATAGTTTATTTTCTGTCGGTATGCCTCATAAGAGATAGAATGTTTCTTGTCCTGATATCTTTGCACAGTAGTGTATATATATATATATATATATATATATATATATATATATATATATATATTCTAAACATATGCTGTTAAATATAAGAGACAATGAATATCTATTATGCTTAAACATGAGCCGTTCTAAGCATCGTATTTTGGCTTTAATTTCAGTTTAAAGTAAATACAAAACTTCTCCAAGATTTGGATATTGTTTTATTAAGTTGGTTATAAGTTTTCGGCTCACATAAGCCAACTTCAGAGAGTTTACAAGGATGTTAACACAAAAACATCCACCATCAGCGACGACTTTAAATTGTGTTGACAAAACACTCCGCTAAGCAACGGCAACAGTTACCGAAAATAACAAACGCAGTTCGCAAATTTGCTATGCGGTTCTATGATGTCACACCGCATGAGACCTGGAAATGATAACAGAACAATATATTTAAATGCAATGTAATGTGTTATTACCAGATTTAAATGAGATTTTATTAAGTGTGGGTTGTTTGGATCTAATGTATATGTAATATCTACTGCTGCCTCGATATATATATATATATATATATATATATATATATATATATATATATAAAATAAAATAAAATAAATTCTCAATATTCAAAAATGTTGAATGAACATTTCGGCATAAAATCCCTAGGAGATATTTTACATCTCCTCAGCAACGGTACTTCTTTCAAAATGGAAATAAAACTAAGAATAAAAAGAGAGAAAGATAAAAATAAAAATAAATAAAAAATAAAATAAAAATGACTGTTAACATTTGAAAAAAATTATCGTCACAAACAATTACGGAAGTAATTCATGTCTAATTTTTGATTTTAACTTTTAGATAGGGTTGTAAGTGAGGAAATGGAAAATTTGGTTTCGTCTAGCTTACAAAGGAAGGGGTTAGGAGTGGTGTTAAATTGAGAATGAGGTTAAACAAAACGGAAAGGGGAGGGGAGGTAAGAAAATAAAGACGAAGAAAGGGAAGAATAGAAAGGAAAAAAGAAGAAAAATTTTCATATTAAATATATATATATATATATATATTTATTTATTTAAATAGAATATGAATGATTATCTTGAAATAAAATGAAACTGGTGCTACAGCGGTCTGCTGAGAATATCAGGGAACAAACATGTATGTAACGAAGAAAATAGAAACGAAATGGAAACAAACTTATCGGTCAAGACACATTTAAATTTTCTAGGGTATAATAATGAGAAAAACTGGCTTAGGAATATTTATACTCATTGGACAGACTAAAATCATGAATGATTTTTGTGCTAAGAAAACAAACAATGTTTCTTACCTAATGTGATGTTCCTTAGATTTTCATCGTTATCTACAGTTATCTGCTGGGCTGAAATTGCTCATTATGTTAAAAAAAATATCAGTATACGATCTTAGTTTATCGCAAGATTTCGTTACTAAAGTTCTCAGAAACCGAGAAATTAAGGCCAGCTACTAAATAAACAATGTTTTATGCAAAAAAAGCGGGCTTTTAGACAAAATTAAAAAACAAAACGATATTTTCCTCGTTTATCATCATATTTACTAATAATCTTGCTCAGTAAGACTTTTTATGAGTTATACGCTAATATGAGTATTAAGGTTAATTTATTACGTAATCATTTAGATAAATCCTATTAGCATGGACCAGGCTATCTTCCCAGAGTGTAAAACACTACGCCTCCTTTGTCTCACACTTTCACCGGTTCTCAAGTGGAATGACTATATCGAATCCTTTGTTAAATCCGCTGCTATGAAAGTCGGTTCTCTGTGCAGGGCCCAGAGGTTTTTTCCGTCTGAATCTATTCTGCACATTTATAAATCTACCATCTGCCCGTGCATTGAATACTGTTGCCATATCTGGTCGGGTGCCCCTGCTATTCTCCTTGGGATTCTCGACAAGGTACAGCAGAGGATCTGTAATGTGATCGATACCAACTTAGCAGACCGCCTGCAGTCTCTCTCTCACTGGCGCGACGTGGCTTCCCTGTGTCTCTTCTATAAATACTTTCACGGCTTCTGCTCCGATGAACTTAGATCACTGATGCCCCCTAGGTTCGAATTTGCACGAGATACTAGATTAGCAACTAGATACCACCCTTTTACAGTGAAACCGATAAAATGCAACCGCAACTTCTACTCCAACAGTTTCTTTTCTCGCACTTCCCGACTGTGGAATTCCTTCCACAAGACTGCTTCCCTGACGGTTACAATCTCCAGGAGTTTAAATGTAAGGTCAATAGACACCTCCTAACAAACTAACTCGCTTCCATTCTTTCAAACACTCTTCCCACCCACCCAACTATCTATCACCCCCATTCTGACATTTGTTATATGTAACCACTCTTTCTATTTACCTTCCCCCATATAGCCCCAATTGCAATAGTGGCAGTGGAATGCCTTGCTTGGGGTGAAATGATTTTTAAAAAAATGTTCGAATAATTCCGGCGATGGAAGGAAAGCAATTCCATCGGGATATCCAAACAAAGAAAGAACTCAACCAGGGACGGTGGTACAAACGAATTATAGCTGCCTACTACTGGAGTATCGAAACGGATTTAAGCAATATTGAACATGACAAACAATCAAGAAAGAAATTTTGTTTTTAACATAATTCATGTTCAGAAGATTTTATTTCTGCTGTTATTTTCTTATATGATTTGATAAAAGTACTTGTTGCTGTTGACATATTCAATCGTGTTATTTTTAAAGGTTCAGGGTTTGATTGTTATTGAAAAATAGTATTTCCTAATAATATTTGTTGTGTTAAATACGAACTAAGAAATTTTTACAATTTTGCTTTGAGAAATATTTACGTCGATTAATATGTTATATATAGAAAACAAATGAAACAAATGGTATTTTTTACAAAGATGATTTATTCCTATACAGCCGAAATAATTGCTAACTAATTAAAGTAACGCCATTTTCAGATTCAACAGCAAAATAAGTATTTGAAGCAACAGCATTATTTCAAATTTACTTTTTTACCTGTATTATCTGATCTGTTTTCTTTCTTTGTCAACCATTTGCAAGTAATTTACAACGAACTCATATTTGGATAATATATTTTTGAAGATGTCAGTGTAGAATGCGCATTGTGGTGCAGTTGATATCGACTTAGAACGAGAAATCATGTAGCCGAGTTCGAATTCCAGTTGAATTCCTTGCATTCACTTAAGCGCAAATACCCTTGGGAAGGATATCAATCCGTCTCTTCCCTCTAGTTATTGGTTAAATAATAGTACAGGTTGGGTTCTATAGCCTTGGCTGGCAACCAGTCTACCGCAGAAAGCAATGGCATCCTACTGTGGGATAATCTTCTGCACAGTCAGTTATGTCTCGAAAGAGACATGATTGCCCATGTATCTCGTATGGCACAACTGACAGTATGAACATATTAATTTGAAACATAAGTAAAGCTTATACTGAGCATAAAGTGGGCGATCGATTTTCTATTATGATGAAGTAATAAACTGATCCCCATTAATTAGTAATTATGAATAGAATTCGTTTGTTCTCCTTTCAGCTATACTGTGAAAAGCAGGATAGAAAATCTTCTACCCAGTTCGAGACACGATTACCCAAAGCCTGTATCACGTATGGTATTTAACTGACTGAATTATATAGTGATACTAAGAAACTTATAGTTCTACTTAGTAACTTATAATTTTTTTTTTTATAAGCGTTTCACCCCGAGCAAGGCATGTCACTGCCACTACTGTGCAGGGGGCTACGTAGAGTGGAGAAAGTCTGATTAAATATAGGAAATAACAGAGGGTGGGTGATAGGCGGGTGGGGATACCGAGAATGAGGGTTGGGTAGATGAGAGTGTTGTGAGAATAGTTGGGAGTTAGTGTGATAGGAGGTGTCTATTGACCCTACATTTAAAAACCTGGAGATTGTAACTGTCGGGAAAGCAGACTTGTGGAAGGGAGTTCCACAGGCGGGAAGCGCGAGAAAAGAAGCTGTTGGAGTAGAATTTACGGTTACATCTTATTTGTTTAACTGTAAAAGGGTGGGACTTAGTTGCTAATCTAGTATCTCGTGTAAATTCGACTATGTAACTTAGTTCTACTAAGTAATTTATTGTTGGGTGAAAAAATGTGTGAAAAAATGTGCATTTGCGCTGAAGTAAATATAACGAACCATGCAATTGTAAAATTAAGAACTTCAGTTAATATTTACGTAGCATTATCCATTACACAAAACTAAAAACCTAGTACTTGGCATACAAAGGTGGTGACTTTTTAAAAATTTTAACAAGTATGACGCTGCTTTCTTTGGGCGTTCTTACGAAAACTGGAGTTTCTGCGCTATATGGCTGTAATCTTTAAAGAAAGAGTAACATGAGTAAATAACTTTTAATTCCTGAGAAATCTTGGCTCAATCGATTAAGGACCAAGGTTTAGGGATGATAAAAAAAATAATATTTATATGAAGCTTGAATCAGCCAGATATTGTACGGATGCATTGTCTCAGACTTTTTGAAAAGGACACCCTACAAAGAATAACTTCTAGATTCCTCATGCTTGATTAGTCACAAGTCTCTGAGAATTATTAAAATGAGCAAAGTGCTTGAACTGTATAGAACACCTGCTTATGCGTTTTGCTGTTACGTATATCTGCTCGGAATGAGATATCGGAGAGCTGAATTCGAATTACAGTTGAATTCCTTTTATTCATAACTAAGAAGAAATGCCTTTAAGAAAGGTATTCATCTATGAGATGAATAGCATGTCTGATTGGGTTCTGTAGCCTTGGTCGATAGCCAGTCGTCAACATAAAGAAATGACAAACCTACTGTGGAAATAATGTTCTGCCTAGTCAATCATGTCTCAAAAGAGACATGATCGCCCAGGATTGTGTCAGGTATGACAAAACCTGATACAATACATAATAAGAGTAGATGTGTTTATATTTTTATTACACTGTACTTATAAGAAATATGATGTTGTTATGATGGTATGATGGGAAGTTTAATTGTATACGTCCAGTGTAATACATGTTGTATTGAAAAGACAGTCAAGTGAATAAGAGATGCGTATTGATATTGCATTTAAATTCCTGGAGGTTGTAGCCGTCACGAAAGTAATTATACGGAAGAGAGTTACGCAGGCGGGAAGTTGCGAGAAAAGAAGCTGATGAAGTAGAATTTTCGGCTGTATTTAGTTGATCTAAGTCTAAATGGGTGCGACCTTGTTACCAGCCTGGTTGAACGAGTAAAGTTTTGTGGCGGGGCCACTAGTGACTTAAGTTTGTAGGAGCAGAAGCCATGAGAATATTCGTAGAATAGACATAGGGAAGTCACATCCCGCCGGTGAGAAATTGGCCGGAGTCTAGCTGCCAAGTTCTGACGTATCACATTACAGATTCCCTTTTGGAGCCTGTAGAGAACACTGAGATGAACAGCAGGGGCGGCTGACCATATATGACAGTAGTATTCTATGCACAGACGGTTGGTTGACTTTTATATGTGAAAGATGAGTTCAGGCGGAAAAACAAAATTCCTGGCTAGACACAGTGACCCAACCTTCCTAGCAGTGAATTTAGCTATTGATTCAATGTAATGATTACACTTGGATTCGAAAGATAGGTTATATAGATAAGATGCAGTATATTGCTTTCAAGGACACTCACTTGGTCCATGATTATTGGAGAGGTTGCCTGTGAAGGTTGACGCTTCCTTTTAACAGACAGTAAACGGACGCAATAATAGGTGCTTCCAAATTGTTTTGTTAATCATTTTACGAGAGAACAATCTGTCATCTGTTTCTTCCGATTTTGTTTGCCTTGCTTTAAGGGTCGGATTAATGAGAATTGCAAGGGCCAAAATAACCTATTAAGAGCTAAGTACATCATGACTACAGGGTAGAAAAATTTCCAGACACAGAAGTAGATTTTTTCTACAGAAAAGTGGCTGAGATATTTTGGCAATTATGTCCGTATTTCTACCAAATAGCTCATTTCATCAGACCTTACAATATTCCTTCCATTTGTTACAAAAAATTTGCCAGAATAATAATTTTCTTTAACTGAAGAGAAGGATAAAAATAGAAGGATAAAATAAAAATAAAATAAATATAAAAAAAGAAGGAAAAGAGAAAGAGGAAAAGAGTGTCAGGACTAACCATTGACGTCTGGTCTGTCTGGGATTGCCCAGGCCCTCGTGAAGAGGTAGACCTGTAAAGGAATTTCTAATTCTTTGGATACTGGTGTTTGTGTGACCCCATAAAGACAACCCATCCATTTATACTAAGCAAGTTAGTTTTAGAATCATAGAAATTTACAAGCCACTTCTTTCAACAGTCCACCACTGAATATAGATCCGTCTTAAGATTAGCAGCGATTTTATGTTTGTCCGCCCAGATAGATTTCTTACTGATGCGGGAGTAAATTATGGTCTCATCTGCGTAGATGCCTACATATATTCAGATTATAGTAATGAAAATGTCTTACGAAGTAACCCAGAGCTGGATTCATAACTTTCTCAATTATTACGAATACAACTTGAATTGAAACCCGACTCGCCAGTAAACAAATTAAAGTTATTATTCATTACATCATCCGCACATTAGAACATCTACCATTTTCAAGTGGTCCCCTATCATGGCACTGACCAGGCTCAACGTTGCCTAATTTCGTTGAACTGCTATTTTAAAAAAAGATTTTGAAGAAAGATTGAGCGTATTTTGGTAGGCCATCTAAAATGAATAATTAGACAATTATTAAAAAACAAACTATGCAAAATATACCACAAAAACGGGAAAATTTGGCTGTGAACCCATAATCATGTCAGATCGCATTAAAAATGATCTCTATTAGCCCCATCAGTCGATCATTTCTCGCTATCACTCTCTGTTCCGAGCTTGTCCGTTGTCGACGATGCTTCCGTAACTGACTTTTCATTTTTTGTAAACCTCTTTACCTTCCGGGCAAGAAACCAATTTATCCTGTTATTTGTCCATTGCAAGGGATGAAAAGATGAATTTATACATTTCTCAAGGTTGTTGCACATAAGTGAATGTAATGAACTAGACAGGAATTTGAAATTGGCTCTCCAAATCTTCAGTCCGCTATCCATTGCATCACCATTCCTCTATATAAAAATGATGGTAGAAGAATATTTATCAAATATTCAGTCAGTTAAGTGCCATACGTGAAACACGCTTGGGCGATCATGCCTCGAAAGAGACATGACTGACTGGGCAGAAGATTATCCCGCAGTAGGTTGACATTGCTTTCTGCGATAGACTGGTTGCCAGCAAGGCTATAGAACCCAATCTGTCCGGTTATTTTACCTATAACTGGAAGGAAGAGACGGATTAATACCTTTCCCAAGGGTATTTGCGCGTAAGTGAATGCAATGACTTCAATTGGAATTCGAACTCGGTTCCCCGATTTCTCCCTGTATAACTTTTCATTTCTCTCTACCTTTGCAACTGTCATCACACCTGTATTCCTATCCTTCTCTTGCTCCTTTTTAACTGGTTCGTCTTTCTTTTTACTCTCCTCCTATTTAATCTTTTTACTCTTATGTAGCCCCCTGAACATCAGTGGCGTTACCGCCTTCCTCGGGGTAATACGCTTAAACAAAAAAATGACTTGACGCAGCAGAAATGTGGTTCTACAGACTCATACTGAGAATACCATGGGTAGAACATGTGAGCGACGACGACTTTTTAGAGAAAATTGAAACAAAAAAAGAAAGTCATACTTAAAATAAGAGGGAGGTTGTTGAAGTTTCTAAGGCACGTCATGAGGAAGGAAGGGTTGGAAAATCTGATAGTCACAGGATAATTTGACGGAATGATAGATAAAGAAAAACAGTGCGTAACATCCATGCGAAATTGAAAAATATGGACAGTAGAAGAGGATTTGGGAAAAATAATAAAAACACAAAATTTATTAAAAGCTAAAAGGACCATGATCGCCAACGTACTGAAATAACACTTCAAATAATTGACAGATTACAAAGAATGATCAATTCTTCATCACGACGATGATTTTCTCATACAAAACTTGCAACAAAATGGTTCCCTGTGGAGAAATTTGGTGAACTCATAGAAGCCTGAACAGCACTACATTCAGATCCGAATTTAATGAAACCATTGTGTTGGAAATTGAAGAAAAGCCTGCGCCAACATATCAACGTAATCCCCAAGAATTGGGGACTGCTCCGAAAAAAACATTTAGAAAAAACACCTAATTGCTAAGCCTAGACGGCGCACTATTCAATGCATTCGAATTGATAAAATTATTAGAAGCAAGTTTAAATAAAGCTATAATATTCCAAACTCTATACTTCGATGTTTTCACTTCTCTGTAAGAATAAGGATAATTTATAATTGAATAAATGAACTTATTCAAGTGAGGCTACTGTTGCAAATTTTTAAAACAATGGAAATATCTGAAATTTGTGTGTTAATAAAGCATTGCTTTCTGATGGGAAAATGCTGTTCAAGTAAAGCAATGGCTTGATAAGTGTTATTCGGTATGAGCTGTAGTATGCTGGCTTTAAACGCGGTCGTAAAGGCACAAATGATGCTGAAAGCTCAGGTCACACGAAATTGGCAGTTTTTACGAAAATGGCGAAAACATCTACAAACTCGTTTTAACCGATCGTAATATGAAGTTGCGTGAGAAAGCAGAGGACCTGAACATACCAGAAACAGTGTATTCATGATTTTGCATGAATATTTATCAATGAGACATTTGTCTTCATAGTTGGTGCCGCGTTTGCTCACAGTCAATTAAAAACAGCAACGAAGCCACTATTCAGAGCGTTGTTTGCAACTGTTTCAACGCAAAAAAAAGTTTTTGCGTAAATATATGACAAGAGATAAAACATGGATCCACCACTTCACTCCTGAGTCAAATAGTTTGTCAGCTGCGTTGGCAGAAGCAGGTGAAACCATCCAAACCGACTAACGACGGAAACATAAGCAGGCAAGTTTTTGACCTCTGTATTTTGGAATGCGCAAAATATTTCGTTCATCGATTAACTTTAGAAAAGAAAGAACCACTAATAGCGAATATTATATAGCATTATTAGTGCGTTTGAAATCGCCGAAAAATGGCCACAAATGAAGAAAAAAAGTGATCTTTTAACATGATATCAAACCGTGTCTCAAGTCAATCGCAGCGATGGCAAAACTACATGGATTCCACGTCGAATTGCTTAAGCATCAACCCTATTCTCCAGATCTTGCCACCAGCGGTTACTGGCTGTTTGTAGACCTGAAACGAATGCTCTAGGGAAAGAGATTTGGCTCTAATGAAGAAGTGATATTGGAAACTGAGGCGTGTTTTGAGGCCAAAGACAAATCTTACTAAAAAAGACATGGAATTGCTTGAAATGCATTAGAGTTAATGTATCGCTCTAGAAGAAGGCTATATTGATGAATAAAGTCGAATTTTGTCTAAATGTTGTTGTTTTCTTACATATTTCCGGGATTTATTGAGTGATGTGTTAAGTTGTTGAATACTGTCATAAACCATAGTAAATCATTACGTCTACAAGAAGATTTGTGGATCCCTCGCTGAACGAGATCTAACGTCAGAACCAGTAATGATTACACCTAAAGCATTGATAATGACGATTTGTGTTATTCAACTCATTTGTAATCCCTTGTAGTGTCCTCCGATTGATACGTCAACATTCTGAAATGTTTGTATTAGAAATTCCGGTGTGAGTACCAAGCAATACTGCATGCCGCTTTCTAAGTTCTTGTGGAGTGACTTTCGACATGGTGTACTCTTTCTCACTGATAGTAGCCAACTGAACCTACTACACTATGTTGTTGACAGAATCTTAAACAAATAGTGCGTATACGCAAAATTAAAATATAACAAGGCTACAATTTAACTAACACAGCGTCTATTTTGATATTTTTAACGATTATTGTAATTGTTACGGGACCAACGTTTTTTGGACCTGTTATTATGAATACCGGGAGATTATGCCTCTCGGGGCTGAGTTGATTTGGGTTGAGGCTAACACTTGGCAGTCTGACTGACGTGTGACATCCTTTGTATTTGTTCTTTTGTTAAATATATGTTTCACTAATAACTGAGTTCGTGTTTTTCTTCCGGACCTGTTCTGGGTCTACAACAATAATCATTATTTATTACTCGTATTTTGTTCTCGTCTTGACCTTTTGACCTTTTTTTCAAGCACCTAAACAAATAAATGCCCTTTTGCAATATTTTGAACAAATTCTTTTTGATTTACTCCCACAAGAAATCTGTATTTCGAACACTGGTGCATGAAAGTTTTATTCCATGTGTGAAGCCATTTCCATATGCTATCTAGTTATCTCCCTTTAACTCAACGCTCTAAGTTATTTTTTAACTAGGGCTGTAGCCAAGTATTAAAATAACAACTCTTTGTGTCAAGTCATTAACCAACGCTTATATCCACTATATGGGAACTAGTATAACGGCATGCTAGATAAAATCATTAGCTTCAAAGATTGCAATATGAGCTCTGGTGAAAAAATGAAATTATAAGTCCTAGAAATCCAAACACTGATATTCTCAAAAAAAAACAAAAAAACACGGCCTAGTAGATATAAGTTAGTAGGTTAGTTCTGGTGATTTGAGGCGAAGAGTACTGAGTTCAATACCTGGCTACAGTAAGGGTGAACAAAATAACAAATAACATGGAAAGTTGACTTAAAGGAAGATGACCGCATGGCATAAGAAGTGGCTTTGAACATGGGATGAAAACTACATGCCCCATCGATTGAAATGAAAGCCGGAGGGGACCATGGCCGAAACGTCTTTAACATGGCAATAAACAAATAGCATAAATAATTTAAATGCTACCTCATCTCAGAAGTATAGACAAACACAAATACAGAGGTTAAGGTGAGATTAGATAAGGTATCGAAACAAAAACAGATCTTCGGCGTTACAAAAATTCAACAATTCTGTGAAAAATACAATCATATGTTTATTTTTTATAATCACGTCGCCCCAAGCAAGGCATTTTACTGTCATTGTTGTACAATGGGCTGCATAGTAGGAAAGTTATGAGAAAGAGTGACAGATTATAGAGGGTGTCACGAAGTGAGTAAGAGAAGGATGAGAATACTGAATAGAGTGGAGTGGACAGAGAAAGTAGCATAAGAGAAAGGACGCAGGTTAGTGAGAAAGGAGATGACTATTGACTTTAAAATTAAATTCTTTGAGATTGTAGCTGTAGAGGAAGCAAGTAAACGGAAGGGAATTCCACAGGTAGGAAGTGTGAGAAAAGAAGCTGCTGGAGTAGAATTTGCGTTTACAATTTATTGGTTTCACAGTAAAAG
Source organism: Ascarosepion bandense (assembly GCA_037127315.1). Taxonomy (NCBI): domain Eukaryota; kingdom Metazoa; phylum Mollusca; class Cephalopoda; order Sepiida; family Sepiidae; genus Ascarosepion; species Ascarosepion bandense. The sequence goes on from JBBBDQ010029005.1 coordinate 265,012, forward strand.
GGCGGTACCTATTTGCTAATCCTGTGGCTCGAGTAAGTTCATATATAGGTAGTACAAGTTATATAAGTTCATCGGAGCAGAAGCCGTGAAAATATTTGTAGAAGAGACTCAGGGAAGCCACATTGCGCCGGTGAGAAAGTGACTGTATCTGAGCTGCTAAGTCAGGATCGATCACATTACAGATTCTCCGTTGGATTTTGTCAAGGACCCCTACGTTGATAGAAGGAACACCCGACCAGATACGGCAGCATTATTCAGTGCACGAGCGGATGGCAGATATATATACTATGTGCAGGATTGTTTCAGACGAGAGAAACTTCCTGGCTCTTCACAGAGAACCGACTTTCTTAGCAGTGGTTTTAGCTATGGATTCTATATATCATTCCACGTGAGATCTGCTGTGAGAGTTAACCCGAGGTGGCGCAGTGTTTTACTTTCATGGAATCTAGCCTGATCTATGCTAATGGGGATAGGAACAATTGTCTGTAATGGTTAATAGATAGCAGCTTCGTTTTGGAAGCATTATAATTGACGAGCCATTTCTTATCCCAGTCCACCACGGAGTGGAGTTTCTTTTCAAGCTCGGCATCGAGATTTTTTTTGTCAGCCTCGGTAGATTTTTGATCGTGGCGAGAGTAAACCGTAGTGTCGTCAGCGAATATGCCTAAAATTTAAGTTTAGCACTGAAATTTTTACTAGCAAATAAAACTATTCAAAGCAAACAATATGAACTCAGACAAACGTAGATTTCTTTTTATATTTAAATATGGTTGACTTTGTGGCTGTTATGTTCTATGTTTATCAATGTATTCCCAAGCCATTACTGAATATTTTGTCATTTATATAGAATATTATCAGCTTCTATTTTTAAGTTTGAATTTTCATGTATTGTATCCTTCATTTGAATAATCGTCATTTCTCTAATTCTTTCTGATTTCAAAACTTAATTTATAATATTTCTTCTTCTTTTATGTACCTTGTCCCTTCAGGACGTAGGCGGTCATGGCCTTCCACGTGTCCCTATCCCTGATGGCTCATAGCACGTTTTCTCCTGTAACGTCTCTCAGCCCCCGTTCTGTCATCCACCTGCTCAGGCTTTTTAAATATGTTATCCGCTTTTTTCCTCTGTCTCTTTTTCCCTCTACCTGGCCTGTTAGTATCAGGTTCTCCAAGCCCTCCTTCCTCATTGCATGTCCCAGGAACTTTAGTTGTCTTTTCCTGATGCTCACTATTAATTTACTTTTCGTTTCCATCATTTTCAAAACCTCGTCATTGCTCACATGCTCGGTCCATGATATCCGCTGCATCCTTCTGTAGAACCACCTTTCACCTGCTTCAAGTTTTCCCTTTATCCTTGTTGATATTGTCCAACATTCGCTGCCATATTGAAGAACTGACATCACATAGCAATCCAGTACTGTCTTCTTTGTTTCTAGTGAAAGTTTCCTGTGTCTTTATACTTAACTCACCTTCTGGAACGCATCTTTCGCTATGTCAATTCGGCTATAATACACACCTATATTTTTAGTAGAATAACATTAAAGCTTTTGCAGAAAATTTATAAGGATTCTTATGTGTATTTGTTTAATGTTACTAATATTTTAGATTTTAAATTAGAATATTATGTATGTTTTTTAATAGATTTATATGGTTACTAAATAATAAGGTAAATTGTTTTGTTCCCCGAAGGCTTTTACCCCTTCAAAACATCTTTATTTCCGTGTAAACGTAAATTCTGAACTCAAATCGATAATTATTTATTGACGAAACCTACCTTTTTTCAAGTTTACAACCAGAAAATATCGAAATTCATTTCTCTGTTTATCTCACCCCGTAACAACGCTTCAGAAAAATGACATTCACTGCAGAATGACTTCACGCGTAGTTTGCCATCTTTTCGACCAATGTACTTACTTTCTGCAATTACTACACGGAAAAAGAGTTCTGAAAACAAACAAATCGCGGAGTAAGAAATTGTCCTATTTTTTCTTGTCGGTAACAAGAAAAAAGGTAGGTTTCTTCAATAAAAAATTATTGATTTGAGTTCAGCATATACATTTGCACGTAATTAAGGAAGTTTAGGAAAGATTAGACGGGGTGAAGGGCTTCGGGGAACAAATCAAAAGTTTACCTAGGATAAAATAGGGGTATGTACCATTATGCATTATTAGCATTAGTTTAACAGTCTTAGACGATTCGGGATGCTTACACCATTTTTATTTATGTTTTTGTTTTATATTTATACATTATTTTTTTTTTACTATTATCCTAACATTGCGATTTGAATTAATTCAAATTCATCAAGCAATTTAATTATTTTTCGGAAATTTAATAAAAATAAGAATGAAGCTGTGTTCTTTTTCAGGTTGATATTTGCTTTGTCAAATATTGTACTGAAAATAATCAAACTCAAATGAATTCTGATGTATTTGTTATCCTCTTTTGTTCTCCATTTCTGCCGGTTGTTTCCAAAATCAAATATTAGAATGTCGATACCTCTGCTGCTTTTCGTCTTGCGTTGTCCATTCTCTTTAGGAAGAAATGGAAATGAAGTTTTTGCTTCCTGTAAATGTCAGATATTGTTTCTTCTTTTTCACTGCCTGTGTGTTTATAATTATACTTTAGATTATTTTTTGCCTTCCTGGAAACCATTGTTTTTTAATATTTCGACTCATATTAATTTACAGATTCCGGAAACCCTTTTCTCTGATGGATGATGTCTCTTAATATTTCCTGGACTTTGCACAAAACGTTATTAATCCTTTCAAAGCAACTGTTCAAAATTTATCAGGTGAGTTCAACAATTAAATCGGATATTCTAGGCTGTTTTAATATAATTTATTTTTGTTTGTTGATTAAACGAATTTGGGAGGAAATTTCAGATCACTTTTATATTAGCCACATTTTAATAAAATCAACAATTCTGAAAAATAAATTTTCCTCAGTAGGTATGCTGGTGTAAAATAATTTCTAGCTTAAACTTTGATCAAATTTATATCAAAATGAACAAATATTAATATATTTAAAAGGATAGTTATTACAATTTTAATGCTGTAGCATTAATAAAAAATCGAACATTTGGTTTTATTTCACCTCAAACAAGGGAATAAAGCCAATAAGGTGGAAATATTTCATGTCAGTATAAGAATAAAAAAAAGCATTAAGTAGAGAAAACGTTACGAATTCACCAATAAAGACTGATATTACATTTAAATTTTTGGTGTCGAAGTTGAATCGAAAGATAAAGGCTGGAAATGATTTCAACAACCAAGATATACGAGAGAAGGAAGTGTCAGATGATATCTTCCGGTTATATTTAATCCTTTCAACTGTAAATTGACAAAACCTAGCTGTCAATGAAGTGCTGCGTTTAGGTTTCTGAAGTTGAGGTACCAAAGCGTAAAACTCATTCGAACAATAAACAAAAAATATTTATATAAAATTCATGCTTATCTGGATTTTATTAAAATTCTTTACAGATATTACAGAAACGAAGCCATAATTAATTATTAATCTTCAATCCTTTGAAAAATGGTAGGTTGGAAACTATGCCAGATGGATTCTGGCGTAAACAGTTGAAACAGCATTTCTGGCAGCATAAATAGCACTTGTTGAATATAATCTTTCGACATTAACCCAAGTCACCTCAATCAAACATTCTCTATGGGGATAGAATCAGCCATGCAGACCAAATAGAAAAGCTTTTCTAAAACGATTTAAAGAGATCATTTTATTTTAGAGAAGTTGTATTTAAAAAGTAATTTCCTGCCCTAGTTTACAACAACTCGCAGTTCATTTTCTCATCAGTTATTAATTTGATTTTATTCAGTATCATGAGTAATAACAATTAGAGTAGATAGACTAATTGGAGTAGATAGATTAAATTATAACCCGGTTCACACTCCACCCACGTCTATTGAACAGGTGTAGAGGCTCATCCCTAGTTCCCTGTTTAGGATGTGGTTTCCGGCTTTCTCTCTTCTATTTTTTTTTATTCTTACGTAGCCCCCTGCGCTTCAGTGGCATTACCTCCTTGCTTGGGGTGATATGATTAAAGAAATATATATATATAAACACTTTAAAATATAATCTTCGTATATTTTTGTCTGAAATAATCCTGCACATCTACATATCTCTCATCCGTGCATTGAATACTGCTGCCATATCTGGTCTGGTGCTCCTACTATCCATCTAGGGGTCCTTGACAAAAGCCAACAGAAAATTTCTAATGTGATTGATCCTGACTTAGCAGCTAACTTACACGCACTTTCTCACCGGCGCAATATGGCTTCTTTGTGTCTCTTCTACAAATATTTGAACGGCTTCTGCTCCGGTGAACTTAGTTCACTGATGCCCCCTATATATGAATTTACTGGAGCCAGAAGTTTAGCAATTGGGTCCCACACTTTTAATGCAAAACCAATAAAATATAAACGCAAATTCTACTCTAATTGCTTCTTTTCTCACATTTCCCGCCTGTGGAATTTCCTTTCGTTTACTTGTTTCACGACAGCTACCACCTCCAATAATTTAAATGTAAAGTCAATAGTTGTCTCCTATCTCACTAATCTGCATCCTCTCTCTCATGTTCCATTCTCCGTCCACTCCACTCTCATCAGTTTTTCATGCTTCTCTTACCCACTTCTTGATACTCCCTATAACCTGTCACTCTTTCTCATAACTTTCCAGCTATGTAAACCCCTGTAAAACAGTGGCAGTAAAAGGCCTTGATTGGAGCGATATGATTATAAAAAATATAAGTTTTAATTTGGTTATACTATTTTTTTTACATTACATTTCATTAAAGTATGTCATGGACAAATTTAAAGGCAATCTTTGATATCACTAATTTTACAACCTTATCTGACCATATATATTGTATTTAAAATTTTTATGACCGAAAATTTCTGCCTTAGCTGTTGTATTTTATTCGAGAAACACCTATGCTTTGCAATGCTATGGCATTACCACATTATTTGCTTAGATTTCTGTCGAGTCCAGTTAAACCCATTGTGCTAACCATTAAACTTGTACTAGTTTATATCGTACATGTAGTAATTACTGCGAAACATGACATTTATTTATCTGATATGTAATATTGGATGTGCGTTGTTGTGCATTGAATATAGGCTCGGAACAAGAAATCGGGGAGCAGAGTTCGAATTCTAGCTAAAGTCATTGCCTCCACTTACACGCAAATAACCTTGGAAAAGGTATTAATCCGTCTATTCCTTCCAGTTATGGGTTAAATAACAGGACAGATTGGGTTCTATAGCTTTGGTCGGCAACCAGTCTACCGCAGAAAGCAATAGCAACCTACTGTGGGATAATCTTCTACCTAGTCAGTCATGTCTATTTTCGAGACATGATCGCCCAAGCGTGTATCACGTATGGCACTTAACTGACTGACTGAATATTGGCATAGTCAATCCTCATTCAAAAAGTTGAGTAGACAGTCAGGAAAATGTCGTTGGAAGCAAGAAAAGATTACTGAATTATTATGGGATGTCTGCCCTCCTTCCATTGCAGCGAATGCTTGGCAATTTCCTTAAAGATGAAGAAAAGACTCGAAGTTTTTAGATGCATCCTGGTGTACATAATAAATCAGAACGATTACTATGATATTTTCTACAAGCCACGGCTTTTTATTCTCCTTTGCAACTCTGCGTTGCACGTCTTCTTGCTTTTAGAGTTGTAAATAAGCATTGAGCAGCAGTCATTACTGCGGTATTTTGAGGTCCAGCGTGAATCCTCACGAGGCAGCTGATTCTTTTTTATCAATCAAGTGGTTTCTACTCGTCCATGTCAGCCACTTTGACACATCTAAACCTGTAGTGACTAGGTTTCACAAAGCTGTTCACAATTTACAGATATTCAAAACCACTATAAAAAACAAAAACAGACACTGTCAAATTTAGTAGAATACTATATATATATATATATATATATATATATATATATATATATATATATGGTATTCTACTAAATTTGATATATAATATATTAATGCAGGTTTCATTGAATAATATAGACAAAGTCTGTCTATTAATTTTGTGTAGGATCCGTTCACACCGTCAAATTTAGTAGAATACCATATATATATATATATATATATACATATATATATATATATATATATATATATATATATATATATATATATATATATATATATATATATATATATATATATGGTATTCTACTAAATTTGATATATAATATATTAATGCAGGTTTCATTGAATAATATAGACAAATTCTGTCTATTAATTTTGTGTAGGATCCGTTCACACCGTCTGATATACTTGATGGTGATATCGTTGAAAGACAACAAAAATCCCAGTAATTGTTGATTTTTTTATCGGGTTTTTCAATATATATATATATATATATATATATAATCATTATCAGTTATTGTTAAGAGTAAAATTATACAAGTAAACAGTTGTATCAATACGTGCTCAGTACAGTTTAACATGTAGACCTTTTAAATATTCTGAATAAGAAGATTATGCGATGACGCTACCATCTTTAAATATTTTCGGTGTCATCCGGCGTTATTTATTAACTGATCATTCAACGTATTTTAAAAGCATAACAGGGATTTTAGAACAATGAACGATTTCGTCAAGATTAGGCTAATAGTATACATACTTTCATTATGGTTTGTGAAAGCGCAAAATGTATTTCCTAATATGTATACATCTGGACACTATTTTGAACTTTCACTGAGAAAATCTTCTTGTTCAGAAATTTATACTTATGAATATTATTCTTGGAACAATCTGTAGACCTTACTACCGTTGCAATTAATGTTACTTCGGTGCCGGTCTACGCTTTTATTCAGGCCATGTGCTGCCCCCGCGTATGTTTTTAATCACATCTTAAGCATAAATTATGTTTTTAGAATTGCAGCACATATTTGTTTTTATTTTGAATGTAGACGTGTTTTCGAACTTGAAATGTTTTCCTTCTATCATTATGTTGCATACCCCACATTTCTTTTGTGACCCAGTGTGTTGTGTGTTGCTTGAATTTCGATGATGTTAGGATGGTTTTTTCTTAATTTTTGTGTTGGCTTTTGCTTTTTAATTATTTTAGTTGTCTTTAATATTTTTCTAATTAATCATTTTTGTTGAGTAAGTCTATGTGTCTTTTCATCTTTCTAATTAATTCTGGGCTGCTTTTATTGCGTGTGGAAACGTATGCTAGAATGTTTTCTTCTTTTTCATAATTTTTTTTTTTAGATTCCGGAGAGAGTCAAAATATATCTCTTCTGCCAGTTCAAAAACCTTTGTTTATTAGTGGAGTGGGGTATCTTAGTATTTGTAGTATTTTTGTAGTTCTTCTAGGCGTATTTTACGAAGCTTTTTCTTCAGCTACCAAGGTGCAAATTCGTCGAACTAAGTGGTAGGATATAGATTCTAGACAGCCTTTAAGGTAGTGACATGAAATATGAAGGTATTGGTGGGTGTCTGTGGGTTTGTGGGAAATGCATGTGATGATGATGTCTAACATTCACATTTGCAAATTTAGAAGAAGACCTATACAACTTCATTTTGGAGTGCAGTTTTTATAGAAGATTGTAAAGTTTTTTCTGTCTCCCCATGTTGAACTCTAAAAAACTAATCACCTAGATATATTTTACATGATTTAGTGAAATCTTTTTTTCCTCTCTTCCCGAAATTTATATCCTATTTGGTTGTATATGTCTTCTTCTAAATTTGATAATGTGAGTGATGGACATATTGGTGCAATTTTTGTCCCCATCGCGGTAATTGCTGTTTGAATATAATTTTGTTTTTTAAATTGGAATGAATGTTTGTCTATAATTATTTCTATACTTTGTATAATAAATTCTTTTGTATAGCGTGTGGGAAGTATTTCTGGTTGTTTCTCAATCCAAAATGTAATGTTCTGGTTATTTATTCTAAGTGACATGTTTTTGTAGAATTAGTTCACGTCAAATGTGACTTTGAGTATAACGGTCTTCTTTTTGTGGTTTGAAGGTTAGGAAATGTATGCTGGCTCTGATGAAGCTTTTTATTTTGTGGTGTATCGTTGTAATATTTTATCTATTAAATTGCTCAGTCTACTTGTCAGTTTCAATTTAAAATGACTAGGGTTTGGAGGGTGAGTATATTCCGATTTTTGTTTCTTGATATCTGCTTTAATTGTGTTTGATTGGTGTATCTTTGGGAGGACGTAAAATTTGATGGTGTTTGAAACAAAATCTGTAAAGATCTTTCTATTTTTTCTTAATATTCTACTGTGCCTAAAGCAGAGGTTTTTTTATTATTTATTAGGATGATTCCATCAATAGTATGGTTAATTAGTTTGTAGCTATTTTCGTCTTTCAGTACATTTTGAATATTTGTTTTGTAACAAGTTTTATCCGTAAGGCCAACAGAACTGCCTTTGTTTACTTTCTTTTTTATTATGTCAAGGTTTTCTGAGATTGTTGTGGGGTTTGTGATTGTTTTGTAAATATGTGTCCCATATTTTTTTTAAGAATATGTTCATTTCATTTGAATTGTTGATCTTATTTGGGAAATATTTAGATTTATTTTTTAATATTGAGTTATCAGTAGTGATGTCTTTCTTGTATAATGCTAAGCTAAACAAAAGAAAATCTGCCTTACACAAGTAGATTTTTCTATTTTTTGTTTAGCTTCTTGGGGAAAATAATTTCTATGAGTATACCTGAATATCTATCTAATAATTTCTTCGTGTTTTGTTGCGCTTCCAAGATAGACAAATTTCGATATTAAAGTTATTGTACGTGTTTTGTAAATTCGTCTGTTATTTTTTACCAGCCAACTATTCGTATTTCTATTCGTGTTATATATTATTGTTAATCTGGTCTTGTCTTCCCCGTCTACCATATCGAAGACTATTGTCAGCCTAATTATTTAGCCTTTCATCAACACTATGTAGTATTTGTATCAGGAGCTGTTGAAGATATTTCTGCTGATAGAAAACAACAAAAATCATCGATGTCCCTCTCTGTCTTTTCCGATTAACGTCAGAATATGTTACTAAAATCTGTTGTGAAAAACTATTGGAAGCCGATAAAAACATTGCCAAACTTCCCCAAAGTTCTTTCGTGTGTTCTACCCTCTTTTTTATTTTAATGAACTGTCTAAGAACTTGATCTGTTCTTAAATGAATATCTATGTGGATAACACTACAATTAATACAGGCATGAATATAATGAACCAAACTAAAGATTTGTTTGACATGGAAAGATGATTGTCTAATGAAATTCGAGAAGTTCTAAATAAAACAAGTAAATTTTCACCTCATCGATTCAGTATATGATTGCCTCTACTTTTATGCCCTATTTTAAAAATAGAAAATATTGCAGTTATTACTTGGCTGTGGATCCCTAGTTCTCACTTGCCGATCTTGATTTCAAATTCTCTAGATGACCATGTTAAGGAATAACTATTCCAATCGGTTTACCATAGTCAAGCTTCTTGCTGTTTTGTCCATATTTCCATTGTAAATATTCTGACGAGCTAGTATCAGCCTTGACATTTGTAGCTTGTACCCACCATGCCATGTACTGAAGAATTTAGCCTCCTCATTATCTTTGTATTTAATAAATAAGGTGTAATTTCCTCTTTGACAACATCTTCGCAAGCACTGATGTTTTTTTCGAAAAGACACCCGGCTGGATGTTATCTCGATCATTACCATCTGAACGCCTTCAGATCTAGTTTTAAACTTTTTCTTTCATACATATCCTCATGAACTGCAATCCTAACGTTCTCTCCTTAAGCACATAAACAACCTCTTTATCTACCCATCGAACTTAAGGAACCTTAATCTTTTTAGATCTACGGTAAAACTTTATCTCTTCTACATAATCTCTTACTTTTTTCTCATACTCACCGACAACCACACAGTAACCCACTGCTTTAAGTGGCTCTTAGACCTTGTGTTTGATGGACATTATTAAAAAGAAATGTTCTCCTAGATAACCCCTTTAGGTCTTTACGTTTTTAGCAGCGACCATTACGGATAATTTTATTGACATTATATCATCATTCAAAGTTAGTTTGTGACTATACATCGTATATAGCTATATATCATTCTCCGCCTGGATGTAATGAATATTGTAGTGCCAAATTTAAATTCCATCCGGGATAGTTACATTCGTTTGCACGAAAATATCATTGGGGAAGGTATTCATCCATATCCTGCCTCCGACTATAGGTTAAAAGTAAGAGAAATAACTTTTTAAAAAATTTCTAACTTCAGAATATAGTTAATGCAATATTTTCATCTCAAAATCCAGAAGGCTTACAATGTTACGCCTTTAAATAACCCACAAATTGCTGATAAACAGCAAAAATAAAAAAGAATCAGTCAATTAACACACTCTATATTCGTTTTGTTTGATATGTTAATATCTTGAATATAAGCGCTTTCATTCTGTTTTTGCCTATTGTCATTCGAATACAGATGTCTAATTTAATTATGTCTTTCATTATACTGATTTTACGATGGAGTTCGTTTTCAGTGCAACTGCCATATTTGATATCACTATAAAAATAATATAATGAGAGGCTGCAGTAATTCAACACGTTGTATGTTTCATTTATTTCTTCTCTAAGCTTATCGATGCCGTAATCGTCTATCTTTGGCACGATATCTATAATATTCTTAATTAACCTTGGTGTTATTTATTCCAGAAAACCTACACAAAGATTGTAATAATGTAATTCCTTCTACGTTTCATATATTAAAGGTTTTTCTTCTCTGTTTTCGTAGAGAAATTGTACAATAGGTTTGATACTTCTCCCTCAGTGTTGTTTCAAGAAAATGAAAAAATACCTTTTTATTAATTTTAGTTCTAACCAGGGATTAATTTTGAAGTAAATGAAATACATGTGCTTCGATCAATTTTAGAATGCGGCAGGTGAGTTATAAAAAATTATGTTTTTGTCTAATATGTTGAAGATGTAAGCCCTAACCACCCTTTCTCATCACTTTCCCCTATGTAACCCCCTAACCACTCTTTCACATCACTTTCCCCTATGTAACCCCCTAACCACTTTTTCTCATCACTTTCCCCTATGTAGCCCCCTAACTACTCTTTCTTATCACTTTCTCCTATGTAACCCCCGAACCACTCTTTCTCATCATTTCAATTAAAATTTCGAACGTGTTAGAAAGAATATATTTTTTTACAAAAATAATAACAACAAAATTTGGTATTTATTCTGAAAAATATCAGAAGCATTTTGAGTATAAAACTTTGTATTTATTATTTTTGAGGCCTTTTAACATCATGATATGCTGCTTTTTTGGCAATTGTGTGGTGGTACCAAAAGTCCTAGTTACTTTCTTCTGTTTGAATGCAACCTCCATCTCATAGATAATTAAAAAATGACAAATCTGATTTTCTCAACGATTTTCTATGAAACAATTATTTACTTGTATAATTTGTCTTTCGGTGCGTGGTTGAAAGAAGTATGCGTATTTTTTCTTTCTTTCAAATGTTTGTCTTTACTTTTTATAAGAGAGGAGGAAATTGCTAGAGTCAAGGATAATATTTTTCCAAATAAGTTTCTAAAAATATGTGAGCGTCTTTAATCTGGGCGACAGACATTTTGACTTCCCTCTGGACACGTTAATTAAACAAATGTTAACACTGACCGGCTATGCAAAAGACCAAAAAGTTCGATAATGTCATTGTAGGTCATTCTAAGTAACTTGTGAATACTTTTGGATTTTAAAAGGAATCAGTTTTCCTTTTCCTAAATTTGAACGGACGCGTTTCATTGTGAGATTTTTAATCGACTGCGGGCTAGTAAAGCAATAAATTTTAATCGCCCAATTCATTTTTAATCGACTGAGTCGATCGGGCGAGTGAAATCTCAAAAGATATATATATATATATATATATATATATATATATATATGTCTGTATGTATGTATATATATATATATATATATATATATATATATATATATTGATTGATTTATTGATTGATTGTTTAATTACATACTTTTTGGTCCAAATAATATTAGACCAGTGCATATTTGTATTAAAAAGTGTTCGATACAATTATATTTTAATAACGATATTTATTCTTGTAAAAATAAAAGAATTGTGGCAAAAAGCCGAAAAGGGGAGGGGAAGAGGCTGGTATTCACTGAATTATCCTAAAGCTAGCTAAACACTTTAACGACTCATTCACTCGTTACAATTTGCACAATCACCACAAGAATCCATCCATCGACTCCCAATCTTTCAAACACCATAATGTCACAAAGGGACACCTAACAAAGTGGGGAAATAAACCATGACAATATAAATGTATTTATATACAATATAAAATATATATACAATATAATATAATATGTACAATAATATGTACAATATAACATTTAATGAAAAATGAAATGATGTGAGGGGGATGAACCCAAAAATCAAACTGAAAATACAACAAATTTTTAAACTAAAATAATAAACAATGTTAGTAAGACCCATCCATCCCAGAAATAAGAGTGGCCGCAGTATTCCACCAAACGGCGAAATCAAGAAGTACACTCGCTAAGGGAGTGGGGAGGAGGGTAAAAATAATGGAATGTGACAATAAAGGCTGAAGCAGCCGAGATAAAAGGGTGTGGTAATCTCGACTTGGATCATAACAAAAGAGAAAGCCGGGTAGCGGAAAGGAACACATACATTCACATTAACTAGGTACACAAAAGAAAGCTACCCTAACCAGGGGAGGGTTCCAAAGGAATCCACCCCAATGTAACCGGCAGATCTAAAAAAAAAAAAAATTCAAGACTAGCCCCATTCACGCGAAACAGGCTCGCCACATTTACCCAACATTGCTGAAGTTTCTCAAAGTCAAACGTTTCCAATCAGTTCTAATCCTTACTTTGAGCTGATGCTCAAAATAGCGGATCATAATAGCGGATGTGAAAGACGCAGACCTCGCAAGACTTTCTTCCGATCGCGTCGTCCAAATCACCATTCGAGGCCTGGCTAGCAGCAACATGGAAAGGATCCACCTTAACCAACAAAGAAACCCCTCTAGCCAGCCGGTTTCCATATGCTGAATAGACGACACAGTTACCGTTTACCATTTTTCTCTTAAGAACACACTTGTAATGGCATTTTATTTGAACGCTCACGTGGCAGGGAATTTATGAACGCGCAATTTTTAAATTAAAACGAATTATGGCGTTTTCCTCATGGTTGTATGAACCTAAGAAATAGTTCTTAGTGTGGATGCATTTAGTCATAATTTCCGTTCATTCATTTAACAGTTTGTTTTAGTTTGGGCCATTTGGGTCATGTACCCTTTCCTTGTAAATTATTTATTTTATGTTGCAGAGTTCTTGAAGTGGAAACTTATTTTTGTCCCTGCAGTTGCATTCTTTGTTCGTAGTTTTGTTTTGTACGATGCTATTTAATGTTTTGGCTTTTTTTTATGAAACTACCAAAATTATTAGTGCAAATATAGCTTAGTTTGATTGTATTTATGTGGGAAATTTTGTTTAGTTCTGATTCTTTTGGAAACTGTCTATCAATTTAAAAATATTTGTTCTGTTTTGGTTTTTACCTCTAAGTTAAATGGTGAATTTAATTACATAATGTTTTGTTTTCTGTTGTTGTTTCTGATTTGTCTGTTTGGTTGAGAATGATTTTATAATATATTAAATTACAAAATGAAAAAATATAAGTATTGATTAAATAAAACAAACATAAGAAGATATACCCAAAATGAATATATATATATTATTTTAGTTAGAGAAACCAAATAATAATAATAATAATAATTATCGAAAGGCATTCGATAGTGTGCCACATCCCTGGATTTTAAAGACTTTAAATATATACAAGATATCGCCCGTCATCATCAATTTCATCAAACAGTGCATGTCTATATGGAAAACAACCCTTTACCTCAATCATATAAATGGAACTTATAAGTATGATGAAATAAACATCAAAAGAGGTATATTTCAAGGTGATTCTTTATCTCCCTTACTATTCTGCATATCATTAATAGCACTAACCAGTCAACTTAATAAGACAGAATGTGGTTATAAAATAGTCCAAAAGAAAATAAGCCATCTATTTTACATGGATGACTTAAAGTTATATGCTAAGAATGATAATGAGCTGAAAGGTCTTCTGCAAACTGTAAAATGCTTCAGCGAAGACATTGGAATGACATTCAATTTGTTGAATAAATGTGCTAAAGCTACAGTTTTACGTGGATCAATACAAGAAACATCCTCAATTAGCTTAGACCCTGCTCTAAGAATAAAAGAATTGAAACCAGAAGAAGCTTATAAATACCTAGGTTTAAATGAGAGTGAAAACATTCACCATAAAAAAATGAAAGAAATAGTGCGTAAAGAGTACTATAGAAGGCTAAGAATGATATTAAAAACTGAAATGAATTCTCAGAACAGAGTTATGGCCATTAATAGCCTTGCAATCCCAGTTGTCCAATATAGCTTCAACATCTTAAACTGGACTCTAAACGACATCAGGCGAATGGATTCTAAAACAAGAAAGCTTCTTTCTAAGCATAAGATGCATCATCCAAAGGCTGATGTAGACCGTCTATACATACCCCGTAAAGAAGGTGGAAGAGGTCTTATTCAGCTGGAATTGTCATACAAGACAACAACTATTGGCTTACTAACATACATAGAAACAACAAAGGATTGGATGATACAATTAGTAAGGTAACATGAAGAAAGAAAGAAAAAATATTCAATAATAAAAGAAGGCAGTAATACAAACAAGATTTACAGTTAGTAGATTCTGTAGAAAAGCAAAACAGAAGCCAAGAACCAACAATTGCGGCAAAAAATATGAAAATGAAAGCCAAAGATAAAGCTCTTGAATAGATAAAACGGAGCTGGCAAGACAAACCTCTGCATGGCCAATATCCAGAACGTGCCAATAAATACAATGTTGACAAAGTTAATACTCATCGATGGTTACGTGCATCTGGATTAAAGTCTGAAACTGAAGGCTTAATTATTACAGCACAAGACCAAAATCTTTTCACTAGAAACTTTCAGGCAAATATTATGCATAATAATAATATGGACCCAAAATGCAGGCTTTGTGATAAACACCAAGAAACAATAGACCACCTAATCTCAGGCTGTTCAGTGCTTGCTCCAAATGAATATAAAAATCGCCACGATAGAGTTGGGCAATATTTACATTGGGCAATGTGCAAACATTATGAAAAAGCTGTAAACAAACACTGGTATGAACATCACCCAGCACCGGTTACAGAAATAGAAGATGCAACCATTCTATGGGATTACACCATGTACACAGACAAAAAAATTGAAGCAAACAGGCCAGACATTATTGTTAAAAACCAGAAAGAAAAAAGTTGCCTATTAATTGATATGGCTTGTCGAGCGGATTGTAACATAGCAATCAAGGAATTTGAAAAACTGTCAAAATATAAAGACCTGGAAATTGAAATAGAAAAAATAGAAAAAATGTGGAAATTAAAAACAAGAGTTGTGCCAGTGATAGTAGGTGCACTTGGAATGATAAAAAATGGAACAAAACAACACATTGAAAGAATCCCTGGAAACCCCCGCTTAAGAGATATACAAAAAATTGTCTTATTAAGTACAGCCCACACACTAAGGAAAACTTTATCTATGTAATGCTAGGGATGATAGGGAAGATAGAAAAACATGAAATGGAGTCATAACAACACGCCACGACCTGCCTTAGGTCTCCCCGCAGACTTGATTGGTAGTGAGACCAAAGCAGAAATCGAAATATGATGAAAAATGACATAATAATAATAAAACTAGGTGTAAATGAGAGTGAAATAAGAATTGAAACCAGAAGAAGCTTATAAATACCTAGGTGTAAATGAGAGCGAAAACATTCACCATAAAAAATGAAAGAAAGAGTGCGTAAAGAGTACTATCAAAGCTACGACTGATATTAAAAACTGAATTGAATTCTCAGAACAGAATTATGTTCATCAATAGCCTTTGCCATCCCAGTTGTTCAAGATAGTTTTAACATCTTAAACTGGACTCTAAACGACATCAGGCAAATGGATTCTAAAACAAGAAATTTTCTTTCTAAGCATACGATGCATCATCCAAAGGCTGATGTAGACCGTCTATATATACCCCGTAAAGAAGGTGGAAGAGATCTTATTAGGGCTAGAATTGTCAAACAAGACAACAATTATTGGCTTACTAACGTACATAGAAACAATAAAGGACTGGATGATACAATTAGTAAAAGAACATGAAAACAGAAAGAAAAATATTCAATAATGAAGGAAGGCACTGAATATAAACAAGATTGACATTTAGTAGATTCTATTGAAAAGCAAAACAGAAGCGAAAAACCAACTACTGCGGCAAAAATATGAAAATAAAAGCCAGGAATAAAGCTCTTGAACAGATAAAACAACGCTGATAAGAAAAAGCCTCTGCATGGCCAATATTCAGAACGTGCCAATAAATCCAATGTTGATAAAGTTAATTCTCATCGATGGTTACGTGCATTTTTATTAAAATCTGAACGTGATGGCAGCGCAAGACCAAAGTCTGTTCACTAGGAACTTTCATGCAAATATTATACATAATAATGTGGATGCAAAATGCAGGTTTTTGATAAACACAAAGAAACAACAGATCATCTAATCTCAGGATGTTCTGTACTTGCCCCAAATGAATATAAAAATCGTCACAATAGAGTAGGCCAAAATTTACATTGGACAATGTGCAAACACTGTGGAAAATCTGTAAACAAACACTGGTATGTATATCACCTAGCACCGGTTACAGAAATAGATGTCACGATTATATGGGATTACACTATCTACACAGACAGAAAAATTGAAGCCAATAGGCCGGACATTATTGTTGAAAACCAGAAAGAAATAAGTTGCCTATTAATTGATATGGCTTGTCGAGCGGATTGTAACATAGCAACCAAGGAATTTGAAAAACTGTCAAAATATAAAGACCTGGAAATTGAAATAGAAATAATGTGGAAACTGAAAACAAGAATCGTACCAGTGTTAGTAGGTGCACTTGGAATGATAAAAAATGGAACAAAACAACACATTGAAAAAATCCCTGGAAACCCCAGCTTAAAAGCAATACAATAAATGTTTTTGTTAAGTACAGCTTACACTTTAAGGAGAACTTTGTCTCTGTAACGCTAGGGATCTTAGGGGAGACAAAAAAACATGGAATGGTGCCGTAACAACACACCACAACCTGTCTTATGTCTTCCCGCAGGCTTGGTAGGGAGTGCGACTATAGCAGAAATCGAAATATGATGAAAAGTGGCAAAATAATAATAATAATAATAATAATAATAATAATAATAATAATAATAATAAATTTTAATAGCAACACCAAAAAGAAACTCAGATTACACACATTATACATGCACAAAACTCTTCATAATAAATGGGCTATTCTTATAAGTACATTCTTTCATGTTTCTTTCAGGCATGGGGTGCCAGAAATCTATGAGATTGCCACTTTAAGATTCTTCTATGTTGACACTTATTTTTGAAGATCTTGAAAGTTACATTACAATCTACGTGAACTGACAGGTCAATAAGGAAGCATAATCTCTTCCTGCTGTCTTTCATTTTGATGTCTGATCGACTCGCTTTGACCGCTCTGTCTGTGTGTATTGTAAAGTCTCATGATATTTTTCTAGTTCCTACGTATGTGACAGGGTTTGAGTGATGTTCATATCAGTTTCTTTGCCGTTTACTTTGTATAAAAGTTGCATATTTTCTAATGTTGCTGTTGACCCACTCTCTCATACCGAGGTTTCTGTTTTGTTTTGTATTATTACTATTATTTTTATTCTGCTATTATTATTATTATTTTTGTTGTTAATACTAATGCCGTTTATTTTTGTTTAGTTTTTTTTGTAAAAGTTTCCTTTATGTTAATTCTATTTTTTTGTTTCTCGACAAAATCTTGTATATAGTGTTTAGAAACGAAACAAAGTTAAGGGATTAATTTACATCCTTTGATATAACAGAGGATAGGTAAATATATTTACGGGGCGTTGAACATCAAACGGTAATGATTGATTGGCAGAGAATCAATAAAATTATTCTACGAATATCGAAGCTTTCCATCCTTTGTGATATTTAAATATCATTTATTTTATTTTATTTTATTTTATATTTTCTCTCTTTGGAGTTTCCCCTTTCTTCAGTTTGAATTTTTTCTTTTTTTTTCTTCTTTTTCCATTAATCATACTTCAGACTTACTTTTCTTATTTTTTCAACTTTCTAACCTTTCTGATTCCGACTCAAATGTTCTTATTTCTTAACATGTTCTATACTTAGTATCGTAAAACAGCAATAAAGAGAAATGGAAGAATGACGATGAAGCTCTGTGTTTTAATGAGAAAATGCTTTCAGACTACTTAACTAAAAGTGACTGAGTTCAAATTTCGAAATCTTACCAGGCATTGATAATGAAAAATAGCACTTGAGAAGTGTGTAATCAACCCTGTGCCGACAGATTTTTCTTTAATTGTCTTTTTTCTTTTCATCATTTCACCCCAAGCAAGGCAGTAACGCCACTGATGCGCAGGGAGCTACATAAGAGAAAAAGATTCGATTGGAGGAGAGTAAAAAGAAAAAAGAACCAGTTACAAAGGGTGTTAGAAAAAGTAGCAAGTGAAGGATAAGAATGACTGTTGGAAAGTTAGAGGAAAAGAGAAGATAAACAGAGTGATATAGAATGAACTGGAGCCAAGTGGTTAAGATATGGGTATTGACATTGTATTTAAATAGCTGTAGGTTGTAGCTGTCAGGAAAGCAAGAATATGGAATAGAGTTCCACAGACGTGAAGAGCGAGAAAAAGAAGCCGGTGGAGTAGAATTGTCGGCTGCATTTGGTTGATCGAACTGTGAATGGGTGGGAACCAGTTGCCAGTCTGCTTGCACGAGTAAACCCATGTGGTAGGGACACCAGTGATTTAAGTTGGTCGGAGAAGAAGCCATGAAAATATTTATAGAACAGACAGAGGAATGTCACATCACGTAGGTACGAAAGTGGCTGGAGTAGAGCCGCCAAGTCGGTACTTATCACATTACTGATTCTCTTTTGGAGCCTGTCGTAAATACTGAGATGTACAGCGGACTCACCTGACCATATATGACATCAGTATTCCATGCCCGGACGGATGGCAGATTCGTATATGAGCAAGATGGATTCAGGCGGAAAAACATCCTGGCCTGACACAGTGATCCAACCTTCCTAGCAGTGGATTAACATAGCTGACGAAAGTGCTTCCATCATTAGCAAATAAGTTTTCATTAACATCGATAGTATTCCTTTCTTTAATGTTTCTCAGACCACTTTAAATTCCATGATAATTTTCTGAGGTTAAAAAATATAGTTGATTTCTTTCACATGATTCCCAGTAGGTCCATCGTCTACATATTTGCTGGGTAAAAAAGGCATATTCAGGGAAGACTAATGTCTTCCCTGAATATGCCTTTTTTACCCAGCATCGTCATGAAGAACCTATACCGGCAGCAAACCGCCTGCATGCTATCAGGAAATGGATTCAGGAAATATTGAAAAATATAAAAGTTTATAAAACAAAGATGTTTTCTCACCTGATTAATTCAAAATGTACAGCTAAACAATTCTGAGAAAACAAGAAGAACGGTCAGGATTCCTATTACGAGCAAAACCCCTTGGGAATGGTATTAATCCGTCTATTCCTTCCAGTTATGGGTTAAATAATAGGAAAGATTGGGTTCTATAGCCTGCGCTGGCAGCCAGTCTACCTCAGAAAGTAATGACAACCGATTGCGTGATAAACTTCTGCACAGTCAGTTATGTCTCTTTCGAGACATGGTCGCCCAAGCGTGTATCACATATGGCAATTAACTGATTGACTGATATCATTTTGTGTGATGTGCGTTTTAGTGAAGTGGATATCGGCACCGAAAGGTAAACTGGAGAGTTAAGTTCGTATTTCAGTCGCATTCGTTACATTCACTTAATCACGTATAAATCAGTTGATACTCTCCTTAGCTATTGGTTAAAAAGCAGGAGAGATTTGGTTCTGTTTTGGTTGATAACCGCAGAAAGTAATGGGAAATTAATGAGGGAAAATGTTCTGCCTAGTCAGTCCTGTGTCGAGAGAGACAGGATCGCCCAAGCATATAGCATCTATGACACTTAACTGATAATCAATTACTCGCAATACCCTTGAATATGGTATGAATCTACATATTCTAATTCAATGTATAGGTAATTCTTGCGTCAGTATCAACGATTATGGGATCCAAAAAAATCAAAACTTTCATGGCTTTAAACAAGCTGAAAATAGTTGATATACCGTTAAAACGAATCAATTGACTGTTTTCTGTCACTACATTATACTTTCTAATATTCTAATATTCATATATTCTAATATTCTAATATTCTAATATTCATAAACCAGTACGAAGTAAATCGATAACCGTAAACTTGCAAGATTCAAAATTTAAATTTCCTGTTAAATACTGCAATTATTGTAGCAAAATATAAGTTTAATTTTAAAATGGCTTTCAAATATCATATCAGCATTTAGAATGCTTTAGTTTTCTCCCAAATATATATGCATAATAAAATGTACATGCCGAAATTGTTTGCTAACAAACAGTGTGTTTTGATGCACACAAGGCATATATAGACGAGTCTAAACCAAGGCCTTCATCATGGGTAATGTACTATACAACACAAGTAGAGGGTAATTTGTTTTTCTTTATTAACAGGATGAGCAATATGGGTGTGAGGTGTGCCAAGGCAACAAAATGTTTTATATCGGTAAAGAAAGCTCATCTTGCTAAAACAATTGTGGCTGGGTATCGAGTTCAAATCTTACTGGCCCAAACTTTCACACTTGTGAATATTGTGACAAATATATATGAGTATTTGTGTGTGAGTGTACACATTTCAATAAAACAACTGACAATGTACTGCGGCCACGTTTTCTTTTTTAATTTTCTTCTTTTCTTGACGTAAATTAAGGAGAAACTGTCCAAATTTTTTTCAGATATATTCTTTTAGCTATTATTAAGGATATGTAGAGTCTTTTAGCTATTATCAAGGATGATAATATTTTCAGATATATTCTTTTAGCTATTGTCAAGGATGATATTTTTTTCAGATATATTCTTTTAGCTATTATGAAGGATGATAATTTTTCAGATATATTCTTTTAGCTATTTTCAAGGTTGATAATTTTTTCAGATATATTCTTTTAGCTATTTTCAAGAATTATAATTTTTCAGATATATTCTTTTAGCTATTATCAAGGATGCTATTTTTTTACTTTTAAACTTAATGGACGGATTCTCTTTTGGATGTATCTATAGATTTACGAAGATTTTAATTTCCAATCGCGGTAAGTATAGTGTGGTGATGTTCATAACCGAAAGAGATAGAACCAAGAAAAAAAAATAATTGGAAAATTGATACATAATTTTCTTTTTTTTAATCATATCACCCCGAGCAAGGCGGTAACGCCACTGATGTGCAGGGTGCTACGTAAGAGTGAACAGATTGGAAATGAGAAAGCCGGAAACCACATCCTAAACAAGAAAAAAGGGATGAGCCTCTACACCTGTTCAATAGACGTGGGTGGAGTGTCAAACCGGGCGATAGTCTAGCCTATCTACTCTAATTGAAAAAAAGAAAAAAGAAAAGAGTGAAAAGATTGGAAAAGAGAAAGCCGGAGACCACATCCTAAACAAAGAACAAGGGATGAGCCTCTACACCTGTTCAATAGACGTTTCTGTCAAGAAAAAAAGAAAATTATAAAAACGCATGAAAAATTAAATAAAAATTGATTGCTGTATTTTTTCAGTTGTATTTAATGAAACTTGTATGAAATAGGACTGTGTACCGATAAACAAAATAACTGAAATGAAAAAAATATTTATGTAGAATTTTTCAGGACACACTCTGTTACACACACGAGCGAGTGCGCACGGACGCGCGTGCGCGCACAAACATACACACACACACGCACTAAGGCACACACACTCACACACACACACACACACACACACACACACACACACACACACCACAATAAATACACACACACACATAAAAGGAATATTTAGTGTATTTAGTTAGCAATTTATTTAAGCTTATAAAAAATATAATAAAAAGAGAGACACAAAATCTAGAGTGAATACGCAATTAAAACCAGCAGAATAAAGTTTAACAAAAAACAAGTGATATTCATCTTCTATTGTTACCATTTGTGATTTCCCCGCCAAACATTTCCTTGCATTTACCATTTCTTGCCAGGAATCAATTTTAACCAAACATCGAACACATTTATTTCGTTGTTTACTTTTGGTCTTTTATCTTAACAACCTTCTCTAACGAGTTTTAAAACAAAACATAGCCATTTTCAATGTTTCCACGTCTTACAAAATCCTCACCTTCTCACCTGATTTACAGACAAAAGGAAGAATAACCGATGAAGAAAAAATCTAAATGCAGACAAGATCAAATGAAGTCACTCTTAGAAGAATCGTCGAAACTTTTAGCAGAACTATTGTACAAAATCCGTCAATATCTTTGACGTTTTGGAAAAGGGGAAGAATTCCAGGAATGGCCAATGCTAGAGAGGCTAATTACACTTTCTTTTGACATCGGGTATAAAGATAATCGATCATGTAGATAATCACATCAGAATTCGATCTACTAACTATGCGACTAATGTGTCTTTGAAAAGATAAAAGTTTCTAAGAGAAAATGTTGCTTACGAAACTTTCAAATTACTGTTGGCAAGTTCAAAAGTTTACGAAATATAACCTCCATATTGAATGTTCTCATTGTCTATCTGTTAAGACATTGCACCATCATTTGTGCAGTTAATAATTAATAGAGTAACGTGTTAATTCATAAAGAATTTTGTAGTTGGCACTTTAATTAAGACACAATTAATGTTTGACCTCTACTTTAGTTAATGTAGGTGTTCGTTAATGGAACCAATATTCAAAGTCCGAGTCAAGTTACAATAGTAGCACTTTGAATGCTGGTTTGAGAGAAGACATTTCTCACCTGACAAATATAAACTTGTAAGCATAATAAATATTGAGTTAAGCTTGCTCTCGGCAGATAATTTTTTATCTATTTTACATAACATTCCTTGTATTGGTGTAAAGGAATATCTTTTACAGTAGCCTAAAAAGATAAAAAAGTAGGACGCAGTGTGGCTTCCCTGTGTCTCTTCTACAAATACTTTCACGGCTTCTGATTCGATGAACTTAGCTCACTGGTACTCCCGATATACGAATTTCCTCGAGACACAAGATTAGCAACTAGGTGCCACTCTTTTACTGTGAAATCAATAAATTGTAAACGCAAATTCTACTCCTCAGCTACTTTTCTCGCACTTCCCGCTAGTGGAATTCTCTTCCGCATACTTGCTTTCCTGACAGTTACAATCTCCAAGAATTTAAATGTGAAGTCAATAATCATCTCCTGTCTCACTAATGCTTTTCTACATCCACTCCACTCTCATCAGTAATCCCTTCCATCTACTATTCTTTAACTGACACCCCCTGCAACCTCTCACTCTTCATAATATTCCACCTATTGCAGTAAAATACCTTGCTTGGGACTACACGTTTAATATATATATATATATATATATATATATATATATATATATATATATATATATATATATATATTATATTTTAGAACATGTACATAACTTCTCTATATATAATCTCTACGAAGGCATGTCCGTTTCTGCATCGGAGTACCAATGCTTCGTCAGGCGAATTTGGTACTGGGAATCCTTTTCATTTTTATTTATTTAGTTTTGTAAGGGTTATTGCCTGGGGTTTATTTATATTGTGATATTTCGTTGACAGTTGGAATTTTTTGTGGAGAGTGTTAGTGTGTGTTGGTGGGTGTTAACAAGATAATGTAGTCAGTCTGTGACCGTTGGAATTTATTAGTTGGTGCGGATATTTTTTGTTTATTTTTATTTTTGCAGAGTCTTTACAATCGGTGTAAGGTTGCATGTTTAATCTTAATATTGGTTTAGTTTTTTTGTCTTTGATTTTGATTTTGATTTTTTGTCTTTGATTTTTGATATCATTGTTTGGGAATCGTTTTCTCTATTCAATTTTTAATTTTAAATATTTGATTTTTAATTAGATCAATTTTTGGAAATCGTTTTCACTATTAAATTTATAAGTTTTAATTTTTTATTCTCATATAAATTTCTATTTTCATATCTAGTCTATATATGATTCGATTTATTATGGTTATGGTTATGGTTATTAACCTTACTGTAATTATATTTATGATTATAAATCTTACTCTAATTATGGTTATACTTATTAACCTCGCTCTAATTATGGTTATGGCTATTGGCCTTACTCTAATTATGGTTATTGACCTTCCTAATTATGGTCTTTAACCTTAATTTATAATTAATATTGATCAACATCAATTGTGGTTATTAACCTTACTTTATTAGTTAAAATGGTTCTACGCCTTATTTGAATTCTTAACTTATATTTTCATATCTATTCAATATATAATTCATCTTATTTTCGTTATGGTTATGTTTATTAACCTTAATTGATCCTATTGTAATATTGATTATTAACATTACTCTAATTATGGTTATTAACGTTACTAATTTTAGCTATTAACCTTACTTTCTAATTAATCTTAATTAATACCGATTATGGTTACCAACCTTACTCTTTTAGTCAATATTTCCCAGTACCATATCGCCTGACGAAGCAATGATACTCCGATACAGAAACGGACGCGCCTTCGTAGCAATTATATATAGAGAAGTTATGTACATGTTCTAAAATATAATTTATAATAAATATTCACAGCTCTATATAGAAAATTATATATCGAGCACTGTTTTAATGTTTTGGACGTGGAAAGAATTCTTCGTTCTGTATTCACTCGGATATATATATATATATATATATATATATATATATATGTGTGTGTGTGTGTGTGTGTGTGTGTGTGTGTGTGTGTGTGTGTGTGTGTGTGTGTGTGTGTTTGGTTTGTAGTGCCTTAAGATCATTACTTAGACCACCGGTTCACTTTAAAAAAATCTATTAGATTATGTATAACTCCAAATAAACGAACACGAAAAATTATATTTAAATATTCTAAGTCTTAATATTTATTTCACGTTCATTATTTCAGTGTTATTTCTAGTTTATCAATAAAATAATAAATACATTTCGTCCATTCTTTTCATGCTCTTCAACCAATTAACTTACACCAAAATGATGTTACCATGGCACAAATGGACAACTTTCTCATCCAATTATTTCCATCCAACTAGCAACAAGGTTATTAGAATCCCATTTTCCTGTGATCTTTCACATCTTTTAACTCCAAGACGAATGGTATCTTACTTTCGTGGCAATTATGATTATGTATTTAAGAAGCCAATAATAAAAGCATCACTAACTTAGTATCATTTGCTCATGAAAATGTTGATTCAATTCACGTGTTCAACTATGTCTGCGTCTATTTGAAAATAATGATGCCAAATAACACCTGAAATATACAGTACTGTGCAAAAGTATTAGGACAAGTACTATTTTACATTTTATGAGGCATCAAAATGAAATTTAAAATCACCCCTGTTCTAAAACTTTTGCACACTACCGGTAGTGTGCAAAGGGGAGATTTTTCTGAAACCCTCACTTAAATTCAAATACAGGGTGAAAAGCCAAAGCTTTGTAAAAATTATTTAATTAAAAAAGAAAGAGGAAGAGAGGCTTCGGAATTTAAATTGGCCCCCCACAAAGCCGTGGTCTCACTCTTATTAAACATCTCTGGGATATTGTGTGTAAAAAAATGGATAACTCTTATGTTACTTCGCAAAACCCACTTTGAGAACAAATACAAGCTGCTTAGCAGGAGATATCATTAAATGCATTGAAGAAGCTTTTGATGTCAATGCGTGGCAGAATGAAGATTGAGATCAAAGCAAATGTCTATTATATTAAATATTTTATTCATATTGTAACCAGTATTTTTCTTCTTAAAGCATTTGTTGAGTAAACCAAATCAAATTACTTTAATTAAATTGTTTATTTTCTGTTAATATGCCTCATAATAGTTAAAAATGTTATTGCCCTATACTTTTGCACTGTACACACACACACACGCACGCACACACACACACACATATATTATCTTTATATAATTCATTCGTAAAATTCGAAGACTACATTGACGTTGATATTATGTATCAATGTCAATGTAGTCTTCGAATTTAGAGAAAACTGCCTTGTCTTTAACACTGACTTTCTAAGTTGACGTGTATTTACTGCTAGAATAATTGTACTCTGTTTAATTTTTTTTGCGAATTCCACTAGAATAAGTTAAGCTTAATGATGCCGAATAAAATAAAAAATAAATTCACAGAAATTAAAAGAAAAGAGGCAAATAGTTTTAAATATATCAAATTTTAGAAATTCAAATTTATTTGATACGGGCAGTTCTCTGATAGATACATAGATATGGTCTTTCATTTTCATTGACCAATTATTTAAGTAATCACAAATAATTCGGAAGCATTCCTAGTAAAAAATACATCCAAACTAATTCAGAAAGAATTTCGCCTCTTACGATTGTGGGTCTAACAATGTGGTTTATTTTCTCCGCCACTCACAGGTATTCCACAAAACATTCGGTTCTGACAATAAAAGTAAACAATGCATACTACACGCTTTAAGTTATCAGTTTTGTATTCACGAATGATTTCATTTATAGCATAATTATTAAATTAACAATGAATTTACTGTAGCTTTTTATATTATGACGCCACATAACGTAAATATATGTATGTTATTTTAACAAGATTCTAGTGTAGCATGAATTAAAATACAAGACAAAGTAAAATATTTCAGTTTTTTATTTAATCGTTTCACCACAAGCAAGGCGGTACCGCCACGATGCGCAGGTGGCTACATTAGAGTAAAAGTTTAGACAGGTGAAGAATGAAGAGAAAGACGAACCAGTTAAGTGTTGTCAGAGTAAGGACAAGGGAAGAATAGGAATACAAGTGTGGAGACAGTTGCGAAGGTAGAGAAAAAGGAAAAGAACAAGATATACGGGGTGATGTATAAGAGACAGGCATTTACATTGCATTTAAATTCCTGGAGGTTCTAACCTTCACGAAATCAAGTAGATGGAAGGGAAACTGAGGAGTAGAATTGTCTGCTGCATTTAGTTAATCTAACTGTAAATGGGTAAAACCTTGTTGCCAGTGTGGTTGCACGAGTAAATCCTTGTGGCGTAGGCACCACTGAGTTTAGTTTGTCGGACAGAAGCCATGAAAAGATTTGTCGAATAGACAGATGAAAGCCACATCCCGCCGTTGAGAAAGTGGCTGGAGTCGAGCTGTTAAGTCGGGACCTATCACATTACAGATTCTTCTTTGGACCCTTGCGAGAACGCTGAGATGAACAGCAAGGATGCATGACCATATATGACAGCAGTATTCTATACACGGACGGATGGTTGTTTTGTAAAAGTATTATTGAAATAACTCGATAAATTTGCGGCAGATATTGCACCTTCGTAACGGGCCATAGAATTAAAATATATATATCATGGACAAATATTCAGCAAAGTCTTCCCACTTGCGACAATAAAAGTACCCAATATAGATTATAGGTCTATACCATTTAATACTACAAAAGTAAACTCATGTTGGTATAAAACCGGCTGCTTTGATTTCCAAACAGAGATAGTGCGACATTTGTGTATTGACCTAAAGACAACACGTTGCTGTACGGAACAACGACGACAATATTTTTGTTACATACTTACTAATTTATGGATACGGGCTCAGAACGTGTAATCGGAGAAATGAGTTTGAATTTTAGTTGAAGACGTTGCATTTCGTTTGGCACAGATACCGATTTGGAAAGGTATTAAGCTATCTTTTCCCTTAAGGTATATGCTAAATAGCAGGAGAGATAGGGTTTTATAGCTTGGTTGGCAACCTGTCTACCGCAAAAATCAATCGC
The DNA here is from genome assembly GCA_037127315.1 of Ascarosepion bandense. Lineage (NCBI taxonomy): Eukaryota > Metazoa > Mollusca > Cephalopoda > Sepiida > Sepiidae > Ascarosepion > Ascarosepion bandense. The sequence continues at coordinate 293,105 of JBBBDQ010029005.1, forward strand.
AACCTAGTGCGGGAAAATCTTTCTCTCAGTCAGTCATGCCTCTTTCAACATAGGATCGTCTAAGCATGTGTTATGTGTAGCACATAACGGACTGACCAAAGAATGATGCCGTTACTACGCCACAGAGTGGCGTAATATACAGACTCTCTTTGATTGTTTGTTTGTTCTATGTAATAAGAGGTACTATTTTATAAATATTCGCATACTAAATTCTTAATTTTTAATAGTAATTACTATAAAACAGAGAGGTTGACTAATGCGTAACAAAAAAATAATAATTTGATGATAAAGTTGACAATATTGTACTTTTTAAACTCTTTTATTTATTTATTGTGGTCACTAAGTTAAGTGCCATACGTGATACACGCTTAAGGCGATCATATCTCGAAAGAGATGTGACTGACTGGGCAGATTATCACGCAGTAGGTTGCCATTGCTTTCTGCGGTAGAAAGGTTGCCAGCCAAGGCTATGGACCCAATCTTGTCTTTTATTTAGGCCATAATTCAACAGAAGAGACGGATTAATGCCTTTCTCAAGGATATTTGTGCGTAAGTGAATGCAAAGAATTCAACTGGAATTCGAAATCGGTAACACGACTTTTTCTTCCAAGCCAATATCCACTGCACGACAAAGCCCATTTATAATAGACAATGGTCGTTAAGTCTCCATTTAACTAAATATATGCATAAAATCAGAACAGAAAACTGTAGTCTCAAGCATTTGAAAAAATGCCCTAGTTAAGCCACATAATCGAACCTAGAATATAAATAACTACATCATGGTAGTCGTGAATGATAAAGGAATATATAGCTAGTTTTAAACATAAAATAAATATATCAGCGGCATAATAAAAGATGTTTTGCCTAATTCGTTTTAGCGTTCCATACAGAAAGCAGATAAACAACAGGTCGATGTGATTTAAGAGTAGAACATCTATACTCAAGATTTTTTTTTAATCATTTCACCCCGAGCAAGGCAGAAATGCCACTGATGAGCGGGGGCCTCATAATTGTAAAAAGATTAATTAGAAAAGAGTGAGGAGTACAAACCAATTAGAAAGCAGCAATAGAACGCTGAGAATGCAGGTGCGATGACAGATACATAAGTGGAGAGAAAGGGAAGGATATACGGGGGTGGGGAGAGAGCTAGAGTCCAGTGGTTAATAGATGAGTATTGACATTGCATTTAAATTTCTGGAGGTTGTAGCCGTCAGGAAAGCAATAATATGGGAGTGAGTTCCACAGGCGGGAAGTGCGAGAGAAGAAGCTGCAGGATGAGAATTGTCGTCTGTATTTGGCTAACCTGACTGTGAATGGGTGGGACCCAGTTGCCATTCTGGTTGAAACGAGTAAACACCTGTTGAGGAGACACCAGTGACTTAAGTTCTTCCGAGCAGAAGCCATGAAAGTATTTAAGTAATGAAACCATTATTTACAAATCGTTTCTAAAACCTTGTTTGCGAAACTTGGTAATTCTAATTTCAATCCTGGTTTGAGTAGTAGATTAAAATTCAGTGAAAACCCAATTAAATAAATAACAATATACTAGAGTCATCTAATAAATTCTAAGCCTCATCGTAGAAAAAGAGACAGAGCTGAACACTTTTCTTCTAGCAACACACTACCGATTCTTTTAAAACTAGAACAATACAGACTTCTGAATTAATGTTTGTGCAGGTGAAGCCCATACAGATGCAAGGAAAATCTTAAGATGGACAAAACAGATGCCGTAACTATCATAATATATCTGTAAAATAGAATCCACACAAGGAAATCCATGAGCCATGGTCTGACACTTACTAAAGTGTCCAATTCTTATGCAACTGTGAAAAAATCAGTTAAGTATCATACGTGATACACGCTTGGCCGATCAAATCTGTTTTGAGATATGAATGACTGGGCAGAAAATTTTACCGCAATAGATTGCCATTATACTTTGCGGTAAACGTGTTGCCAACAAATGCTATAGAACCTAATTTGTCCTGATATCTGACCTATAGCTGGAAGGAGAAGTGACGTATCAATACCTTTCGTAATGTTATTTGCCTATTTGCCTGTAAGGGAATACAATGAATTCAACTGGAATTCTACCTCGACCCTCTGGTTTCGCATTCCGAGCCGATATCTAACTGTCCTGTAGATAGCTACGTCAATAAGTATTGTCTCTGGTTTAGTTCATGTGAGATATTGGGAATGAAAAAGATGTCTGCAAGTCTGGTCCAAAGAATGCCGACTCAAGCGAAGAAGCTGAAAAGAGTTGATTTGCTTCCTGGCTGAATCTAATAATTTCTACCGCTTATTAGAAACTCTGAGTTCACGATTTCGAACGCTAATTAACCCTTTGTTGCATACTGGTTTCAATTGCAACCAATATGCAGCAAAGGTTAGAAAAAGGTTTCAGTTGTAACCAATATGCAACAAAGGGTTAAAAAACAAAGAGGGAAAACGTACATTCTTCTCCACTGCCAAAAGAGCTCGTAATTACTACAGGAAAGTCAATGCCTTCTGTTTTTGCTATTCTGAAAGTGTAATCTTGAAAGACGACCTGGAAAAAAAAAGCTAGTAATAAACAGTACCGTGCATCAAAATTAAGACAACTAAAAAAAGCAATCAAGTTGAAAGGCAATGAGATGCTGTGTGCAGGTATGCTCTTGCTCCAGGATAACGTCCCAATCACAATTTTGAGATAGCAGTAGCTGAATCAGCCAACTCTGGTTTTGAATTGCTACACTATTCCTCTTAGTCTCCATACTTAGCTCCATCTGAAATCATCATGTTGCCGACTTAAATTCCACATGATTGTTTGCTATTTTAAAGACACTGATAGATCATAAATGCAGTGGCGGACGTCACTTTCTTCCGTGATAGGACTGCAATGTTTAAACAATTTTAAACTAAATGTATGAATGTTAAGAGAGACTATATTGACAATACTTGAAAAACTGGCCTGTATCTGCAGTTCCTTTCGGGGACTGATCATAACTTGAACGTTACACGGTTCTTTCGACAACGACAGCGGAACCAAACCAAATATAATACAGTCAATATCCAAAGTGTAAATAAATACAATATTTAGGTTTTATTTAATGTATATTTTAAATCATATTTACATAATATTAGAAACAATGACCAGAGTGAATTTTCCCAGATAATACAAGATTGATTCTCTGAATATAAGAAGACTACAAATATATACACTACCGGCCATAATTATTATGCCACCCCAGATTTTTTATTTTTAAAATGATGTATTTCATACTATTTTTATTATTTATTGCCAAGAGGATAATTCTAAATGAAAATAGAATGGTTCATTTGTTATTATTACTTTGAAAAATTGTACAAGGCAACAAGGAAGCCTTTGCTTCGGCAAGCCAATAAGAAACAGAGACTAGCATGGGGAAAAGACCACAAAAACTGGACGTCAGAACAGTTCATTTGATGCACCATGTTATTGTGCAGTATTAATAAATAATTTGTTTTAAAAAACTGGGGTGGCCTAATAATTATGGCCGGTAGTGTAAGTGGAAAAGCTAATTAGTTTTTCAACGTGTAACTGGGCACTGGTATACAGCACAATCTCCTAGTTAACTACTTCGATTGAAATTGTTCTTTCTTGTTGCATTGTATAATCTAACTAACCAAATGTTCGAGGCAGCGCAGAGTAATGACAAATTGCTGTCATTGAGCAGAGCTATTTTGAAGTTTTTCCGTTCATCAATCGAGCATTCTTTTGGATTGTCTTGAAACTCAAGAAATACTGTTTTCATTGTAATATAGAAATTTATCCTGCGTGTTGCCAAGATTTATTTTACATTTTATTCTGGTAAAACAAACATATTTAGCATCACTGAAGACTACACTATTGCTTAGAAGTAAATTCACTGCTAACATTTTAGTCTTAAATCTCGTTGAAAAGTATCAGTATATCAGATTTACTTTAGCAATATTACACACTCAAAACATGCATTTTGAATGCATTTGGTATATACTTAGTACTTGATGGATCTCAAAGAGAGAAATAAGACCAGCAATTGTATCATACCCCACTTGAGAATGATGTAACAAAAAGTCTTTTTTAACATTTAGAACCTGAGATCGTACGCCCAGGTAAACTGGTCAAAATTTTCTTCCAGCCCACGCTCACGCGGTAGCTGAGTTAAAAACTGGTTTTATTTAGTTTTAATTGGTCGTTTGCACCCCAGCCAAAAGGCGGAGAGATGCCCCTTCGTGGTGCAGTAAACATCGACTTGGTACGACAAATCGAAGTGCCGAGTTGGAATTCCAGTTGAATTATTTGCATTCACTTTCGCACAAATACCTTTAGGAAAGGTATTAATCCGTTTCTTCCCTCCAGTTATGGGTTAATTAATAGAACAGATTAGGTTCTATCGCCTTGGCAACCAGTCTACTGCAGAAAGCAATGGCAACCTACGAGGAGAAAATCTCTTGCCCAGTCTCTTTTGAGACAAGATCTTCCAAAGCGTGCATCACGTTTGGCACTAAACTGACTGACTGAAGATAATAGTTGGAAACATAAGTAAAGATTCTACTGTGTATAAAGTTGGGGATCGGTTTTCTATTGTTATAAAGTAACAAACTAATCCCGCACTAATTATTAATTATTAATACAATCCAACTCGTATCTCTTCAGCTATACTTTCAATAGCAAGATAGAACATCTTCTGTCCAGTGAGTCATGTCTCTTTCGATACATGGTGGCCCAAGCCTGTATCCTGTATCGCACTTAACTGACTGAATGAAGATAATAGTTACAAAGCTAAACATAAAGTGGGTATCGCTATTCTATTGTTATAATATTTTCTATACTGTTATTTAAAGTACAGCTGAAGAGAGAAGATGGGAATTGTATTAATAATTAGTAATTAGTGAGGGATCAGTTTATTACTTCATAACAATAGAAAACCGATCCCCCACTTTATGTCTAGTAGAAGCTTTAATTATGTCTCACTTTTATCTTCATTCAGTCAGTTAAGTACCATACGTGATACACGCTTTGGGCGATCATGTCTCGAAAGAAAGATGACTAAGCAGAATATTTTCTCTCCTGATATTTAAAGTATAGCTGAAGGGAGAAGAGACGGATTGTATTAATAATTAGTAATTGGTGGGGGGAAAGCTTATCACATTATAACAATAGAAAACCGATCCCCCACTTCATGCACAGTAGAAGCTTTATTTATGTTTCCACGTATTATCTTTATTTAGTCAGTTAAGTGCCATACGTGATAGACGTTTAGGCGATCATGTCTCGAAACAGACATAACTGACTTGGCAGAAGATTATCCCGCAGTTGGTTGCCATTACTTCCGGTGGTAAACTGGTTGACAGTCCAGGCTATAGAACCGAATCTCTCTTATCATTTAACCCATAACTGGAGGTAAGAGTTTTTGTGCGAAAGTGAATGCAAGGAATTCACTTGAAATTCGAACTCGGCTTTTTGATATCTCGTTCCGAGCTGATATTCACTGCGCCGCAACGCACGTTAAAAGAGGGAATTTTACTGACTAAATTAAAGGACGAAATGTTATAAAAACAGAAAAATGGCTGAAGGGAGCTCAGTACTGACAAAAGCAAAGGTTTAAATGTACTGAGAGCAGAAACACCGATTGATCAGTTCAGAATCGTTCAGGAGAGTCACGAAGTTCGAAAGTTACGATGAAGTCAAAAATACTGTGAGTGATTGGCTGAGACAGCAATCCCAATTTTTTTCACGCTGAAGGAATACTGAAGCTTGTGCACAGATGGCAAAAGTGTGAGACACTGCTGGGAGATTACGTTGAAAAAAAGTAAGTTTCTATCTGTATTAGATTTCCTGATACAGAAAAAATAATCTTATTTATAGAATGACCCTCGTAGAAGACCTCATACCGAAAGGTTCACCTTATTTAATGAATGACCCTCGTAGAAATCCTTATACCGATAAATTCACCTTATTTATTGAATGACCCTCGTAGATGTCCTTATACCAAAATATTCACCTTATTCATTGAATGACCCTCGTAGAAGTCCTTATACCAAAATATTCACCTTATTCATTGAATGACCCTCGTAGAAGTCCTTATACCGAAAAATTCACCTTATTTATTGAATGACCCTCGTAGAAATTCTCATACCGAAAAGTTCACCTTATTCATTGAATGCCCCTCGTAGAAGTCCTTATACCGAAAAAGTCACCTTATTTATTGAATGACCCTCGTAGAAGTCCTTATACCGAAAAATTCACATTATTTATTGAATGACCCTCGTAGAAGTCCGTATACAGAAATATTCACCTTATTTATTGAATGACCCTGGTAGAAGTCCTCATACCGAAAAATTCACCTTATTCATTGAATGCCCCTCATAGAAGTCCTTATACCGAAAAATTCACCTTATTCATTGAATGCCCTTCATAGAAGTCCTTATACCGAAAAATTCACCTTATTTATTGAATGACCCTCGTAGAAGTCCTTATACCGAAAAATTCACATTATTTATTGAATGACCCTCGTAGAAGTCCGTATACAGAAATATTCACCTTATTTATTGAATGACCCTGGTAGAAGTCCTCATACCGAAAAATTCACCTTATTCATTGAATGCCCCTCATAGAAGTCCTTATACCGAAACATTCATCTTATTTATTGAATGACCCTCGCACTTTAAATGAACCCCTGGTTGTAGACAGCAGATTAACGGCTAAAGCAAATTTGTAAATGTAATAAAAACAACGCAAAAAGCAGAATACAAATTGAAGCAAATTTCTAAGTACACTGAAAATAGAGGAATAGCTGAAGAGAGCAAAATGCTTACGAAAGCAAATATCTAAATGTACTGAAAACATAGTAGTTGCTGAAGTGAGAAGAATAGCGACTAAATCCATAGACTAGAAGTACTAAAAAGAGAACACAAGCTAAAGTAATGGTCTGAATAGAATAAAAACAAAGCCCTGGTTGAATAGAGAAAAATAACGATAAAATCATATGTCTAAATGTAACGAGAAAGAAACACTTGCTGAAGAGAGCAGAATATCAAATAATGTGAAGGTATGAATGAACTGAACAAAAATGACTGATGAATGCAGCATGGTGACTAAATCTATTGTGTAATTGTAGTGAGAAAAAATGGCTGGATGAAGAGAACAGAATACAGACCATAATAAAAATCTAAATATATTGAAAAGAGAAAACTTGCTGAACGATCGAAAATACCAAATATGCATAAGGTTTAAAGGTACTGAAGACAAAAGAGTTCAGTCAGTCAGATAAGGGCCATATGTGATACACGCTTTGGGTGATCATGTCTCTTTCGAGACATGACTGACTGTGCAGAACATTATCCCGCAGTAGGTTGCCATTGGTTGCCAGTTAAGGCTATAGAACCAAATATGTGTTATTATTTAACCCCCAACTGGAGGGTAGAGATGGATTAATACCTTTCCCAAGGTTATTTGTGCGTAATTGATTGCAAAGAACTCAACTGGAATTTGAACTCGTCACCCCGATTTATCCTTGCGAGTCAATATCCACTGCACCACATCGCATATCCCACTGGGTGTAGACAGCGGAATGCCGACGAAAACAATAGTTTAATTTCACTGAAAACAGAAAAATGGCTAAAGTGATGAGACTTCCTATTAAAACCATTGTCTAAATTTATTTAAAACAGACTAAGGTCTGAAGAGAGTAGAATACTAACAAAACTTACTGCCTAAAGTTACTGAAAACAGAACATTGTCTGAAGAGATGAGAATAGGACTATCGTATAGATATAGATTTACTTTATACATAGCAATTGCAGAAAAGTGTATATTACCGAGAATAAGAAAGTTTTTCTTTTATGTGCCCTGTTATTTCAGGACGTAGGCGATCATGGCTTTCCACATCTCCCTACCTCTTTCCTCATTGTATGTCCCAGGAACTTTAGCTGTGTCTTATGCTCAATATATATTTCCTTTTCGTTTCCATTTTTTTCCAAAATCTCATCACTGCTCATATAATATTCGCAACATCCTTCTGTAGTACCACATTTCAGTTGCTTCAAGTTTTTTCTTCATCTTCGATGATATTGTCCAGCATTCACTGCCATATTGAGGAACTGATATCACATAACAATCCCGTACTCATTTCTTTGTTTCCAGCGAAATTGTCCTGTTTCTTAATACTTTACTCAACTTCTGGAATGCTTCCTTGTGTTTTTGGATCTCAGAAATTCGAATGTATAGAAACTGCTGTGACCACAAAGTAAGGGGTCAGTTTATATATTGATTGCAATACGAAATTGATCCCCCGCTTTATATCCACAGCATCCTTCTGTAGTACCAAATTTCAGTTCCTTCAAGTCTTTCCTTCATCTTCGGTGATATTGTCAAGCTTCACTGCCATATTGAAGAACTGGCATCACATAGCAACCCAGTACTCTCTTCTTTGTTTCTAGCGAAATTGTCCTGTTTCTTAATACTTTACTCAACTTCTGGAATGCTTCCTTATGCTTTTGGATCTCAGAAATACGAATGTATAGAAACTGATGTGACCATAAAGTGAGGGGTCAGTTTATATATTGGTTGTAATATGAAATTGATCCCCCACTTTATAAACGCTGCATCCTTCTGTAGAACCACATTTCAGTTTCTTCAAGTCTTTCCTTCATCTTTGATGATATTGTCCAGGATTCAATGCCATATTGAAGAACTGACATTACATCGCAACCTGAAAACGAGAGTAAATGCCATCTAAAGCAAAGTTTTAGCTAACTGAAAGGAGAGCACCGCCTAATAAAGACCAGAATGTCAAGTAAAGTAGAGATTTCAATGGAATGAAAACGGAAAACTTCCTAAGGAAATCCCAACATCAACTAAAGCAACGGCCGAAATATACTGAAAACTGAACGCTGGCTAATGAGAAAAGAATATCGACAAAAGCAAATATCTAAATGCTGGCTGAGTAGATAAAAATACCGACTAAATTAGATGTCTAAACTGAAACAGAAATTTGGGTGAGAAGAGTAGATGTATTGAAAAAGAAATCTTGTCAGCAAGATTTTAAAAAAAACGAACTAAAAAGGCCTAAATTTACTGAAAACAGAAAAACTACAGAATACCGACTAAAAAGAAAATCTAAAATTACTAAGAATAGAACCTAAACTTATTTATAAATGGAACATTGTGTGTGTATGTGTGTGTGTCCGTTACCTCTAGACTCCAAAACGGCTGAACCGATATCTTGAAAATTTACACAGTTGTACTATAAGCGTCTGCGAGTGTTCTTAGCTAGGTTATCGAAAATCGATAATCGAATAAATCGGGTTATAGAAGGAGTGGTCCGATTTTAATCAAATTTGATACACTCATAGCCAAAGACATAAAAACGATATTCAGAAGTTTCAAGGTTGCAGTTCTTACAATAGTGCAGAAAATCGATAACTTACATATGTAAAAGGCAAGATGTGTGTGTGTGTGTTTCTGTTTATCTGCCTGTATGTCTATATTTTTTCAGCTCATTTTTTTAGTTTTTGCGTCGGGTTTGGCTCTAAGTAGGTATAATTGTAGTTCTTAGTCTTAGCCATGATACCATTTACTCGGAGGACTTATTTATCCTTCAAAATTCAGTTTACGACGAAAAGACGTATTTGATATCGATACCAGGAAATCTCAAATTTGACTTACATCCATTCATTTTTCTTTCAGTCTACGGTTTCACTTTAACTGGAAACAACTATTGCTTTTTAGTGTTTCGTGCGTACGTCAAAAGAGTCTTAGCTCCAGGACCATGTATTAGTTTTAAAGCTTTCATTACATCCTAGCCACGCCGGCCTATACTGCTAGTATTGGATAAAGAGAGCAGAATACAGATTATAATAATGTTTTAAATTTACTGTAAACAGACACATGCTGAAGAGAGTAGAATACCGAAAAATCAAAGATCTAAACCTACTGAAATCAGAGCAATGATTGATGAAGCTTTTTAGCGGCTAAAACGACGTCCAAATTTCCTGGCAACAGAATACTATCTAAATAGAGCAGAATATCGAAGGAAGCGAATGTCAAAATATCACTTAGTTAAGTGCCAAACGTAATACACACTTCGGGCGATCATGTCTCGAAAGAGACATGACTGACTTGGCAGAAGATTGTTGGTTGCTTTTTGTGGTAGACTGGTCTCTAGCAAAAGCTATAGAAAACAATCTGTACTACTACTTAATCCATAACTGGAGATTAGAGACGGATTAATAACTTTCCCAAGGGTATTTGTGCGTAAGTGAATGCAAGGTATTTAATTGGAATTCGAACTCGGCACCCCGATTTGTAGTTCCGATTCGATATCAGTTGCACCACAAGGCACATCCAACAAATCACAAGCAGAATAACGATTAAAGCAAAGTTTCAAATGTACTGAAGGCAAAACACTGGCTGAAGAGATCAGAATACCGAACATCGAAAGATCTATATATTACTGAATATATTTGAACACCAGCTAAAAAGTGCGGAATACTGACTAATACAAATGTTTGAAAGTACAGATAAAAGACCCGTGGATACAGAAAGCAGATTAACACCTGAAGCACTAGTCTAAATTTATTGAGAACAAGACCCCGATTGAAAACAGCAGAATACCGATTTTGGCAAAGAACTAAATGTACGGAAACGGAATTCTGCCTGATAAAATCAGTATACCGACTAAAGAATTTTTCTGGAAGTTCTGAAAACTTAACACTCGCTGATAAGATCGGAATACTGCAAAGATCTAAACCTAATGTGACAGAACACGGTCTGAATTGTGCAGAATACCGTCAAAGTCTAATATCTAAATGTACTGAAAACAGAACATTGGTTCATGAGATCAAAGAACCGACTAGAGAAAAGGTTTAAGCATACAGAAAACAGAACAAGACTAAAGAGAAGAGAATAAGCAAATATCTAATTTTACTAAAATAATGAACGCTGGCTGAGTAGATAAAAATACCGACTAAATTATATGTTAAAACGTGCTGAAACAGAGCTTTGGGTGACGAGAGTAGAAAATGAAATAAACGAAGGACTGAATATATTGAAAAACAAAGAATTGGCTGATGAAAGCAGAAGACCGACTAAATCGAATACAAACTAATGAAGACACCTAAATCCACTGAAAATAAAACTATGGCTGAAGAGAGAGAATGCCAACTAAAGCAAAGTTCTAAATATAATGAGAACAGAGCTCTAGTTGAAGAGAGCAGAAAACCTACTATTGTGGGATCTCCCCTTTTTGTATATGGACTCGATTGAGTATATATATATACTTGCCATCGAGTTGGGGAGAGAGAGAGTATTCGTAGAGATCCGTTACGGTTATCGGAGAGTGCTGGAGCCGATATGTAAGTTACCGAGAGATACCGAAGTTATCCAGATACTACCGCATCAGAAATCAGACTAGCTCTGAGCTCCACTCAGCTAGAATAATATAAACGGATATACTATTTCCAACGACTTCACTTCAAGACTTGTGTATATTTATTTCTTACTAAATTTCTTACTAAATTCCTTACTAGGATGTTCGTTGTGGTGCATTGGATATCGGCTCGGAACGAGAAATCGGGGAGCCAAGTTCGAATTCCAGCTGATTCATTGCATTCACTTACGCGCAAATACCTTGGGAAATGTATTAATCTATCTATTCCTTCCAGTTATGTGTTAAATAGCAGGACAGATTGGGTTCTATAGCCTTGGTCGGCAACCAGTCTACCGCAGAAAGCAATGGCAACCTACTGCGGGATAATTTTCTGCCCAGTCAGTCATGTGTCTTTCGAGACATGATCGCTCAAGCGTGTATCACGTATCGCACTTAACTGACTGACTGACTAAAAGCATTCCTGGATTTACTAACCTGCTTTCAAGTTTGTATATTACGTTCAATATAACCTATATTTCTATCTTCATATCTGTTTTGTTGTTCATTATTTTGTACGGTTCCTCACCATAACACCTACTAAAGCAAAATTTTACATGAACAAAAAGCAGAACACTAGATGAAAAGTGAAAAATAATGACTAAAGACACTAATGAACTGAATACAGAACATTGGCTGACGAGAGAATAATACCGACTGATGGAAGGAACTAAATGTGCCTTAAAGATAACATTGACAGAATAGAGAAGCATACAGACTAATGCAAAATTCTAAATGTGCTGAAATCACAACATTAGACAAAAAAAATTGAAAAACGACTAAATCAATGCTCTAAATGAACATAAGAGAAAACTGGGTGTAGAGAGAAGAAAGCAATTTAAACAAATATCTCAGTAAACTGAAACGCGCTCATTGGTTAAAGAGAGTTGAATACCGACTAATAAAAAATACTAAATCTGCGGAAATTTTATCTCTGTCTGAAGAGAACAGAATACCGGCTTAAGCAAAAATCTAAATAAATTGAAAACAATGTCTGAAGAGAACATATTTCCGAGTAAAGCCAATCTATAAAACAGAACACTGGTTGAAGATCTAAGAATAGCGAATATAGCTAAGGTTTACAAGGACGGAAAACAGAGCACTGGTGAAAGAAAGTAGATTACCGACTAAAGCAATGTTTTAAAAGTACTGAAAAAGTAACACTTATTGAAGACAGCAGAATGCCGGCTAAAGCAAAGGTCTTAATGGAACCAAGAAAAGAATACTGGCTGATAAAAGCAGAATATAGCAATGGTTTAAATAAAAAGAATATAGAACACTGTCTAAAGAAAATAGATATCGACCAAAGCAAAGTTTTTAAAAGTACTGAAAAAAAGCAACATTTATTGAAGACAAAAGAATGCCGATTAAATCAAAGGTCTCAATGTAACAAAAAATACTGACTGATAAAAGCTGGATACCGAACATAACAATGATTTAAATGTAAAGAAAACAGAACACTGTCTATAGAGAGTAGATTACCGGCAAAAGCAACGTTTTAAAAGTATTGAAAAAAGTAACACTTATTGAAGACAGAATGCTAGTTAACGCAAAAGTCTCAGTGTAATAAAAAGGAATACTGACTGATAAAAACAGAATACCAAATATAGCAATGGTTTAAATGTAAAGAAAACAGAACACTGTCTATAGAGAGTAGATTACCGGCAAAAGCAACGTTTTAAAAGTATTGAAAAAAGTAACACTTATTGAAGACAGAATGCTAGTTAACGCAAAAGTCTCAGTGTAATAAAAAGGAATACTGACTGATAAAAACAGAATACCAAATATAGCAATGGTTTAAATGTAAAGAAAACAGAACACGGTCTATACAGAGTAGATTACCGGCAAAAGCAACGTTTTAAAAGTATTGAAAAAAGTAACACTTATTGAAGACAGAATGCTAGTTAACGCAAAAGTCTTAGTGTAATAAAAAGGAATACTGACTGATAAAAACAGAATACCAAATATAGCAATGGTTTAAATGTAAAGAAAACAGAACACGGTCTATACAGAGTAGATTACCGGCAAAAGCAACGTTTTAAAAGTATTGAAAAAAGTAACACTTATTGAAGACAGAATGCTAGTTAACGCAAAAGTCTTAGTGTAATAAAAAGGAATACTGACTGATAAAAACAGAATACCAAATATAGCAATGGTTTAAATGTAAAGAAAATAGCAGACTGTCTAAAGAGATTAGATTACCGGCAAAAGCAATGTTTTAAAGGTACTGAAAAAACTAACATTTATTGAAGACAGCAGAATGCCGGCTAAAGCAAAAGTCGCAATATAACAAAAAACAGTGTGCAATGGTTTAAATGTAAAGAATAAAGAACAATGTCCATAAGGAGTAGATTTCTTTGCCCAAATGCGGGGTAACGATAGTTGGAATCTGTGGAAAATACATAGACCCACCTCAATCTACATTTCACTTCGGTTTTATGAATAATAAGAAATGTCCTATACGGGATACACATTTGGGAGATCAAGTCTCGAAAGAGACATGACTGACTGAGATTGCCATTCCTTTCTGCGGTAGACTGGTTGCCAACAAAGCGTATAGAACCCAGAGTCCTGTTATTTGACCATGGCTAGAGAGAAGAGACTGATAAATACCACTCCCAAGTGTATTTGCGCGTAAATGAATGAATGAGATTGACTCCATATAAATAGGCAACAACTTTACTATGTTTCCATAAGTTATTCATGGTTATTCGCAGAGGAAGATGTGAAGAGAAGACAGGAAAACTAAAGTTTCATACACTATATTTTTATAGGAAGTAGATCTTAGAAAGTTATCTATGTGGACATGAGGTTATCTCCATATTTATAATGAATGACGATGTTAATATGAAAGATTGTAAAATGGCAGTAAGAATATTAGTTTCTTTATTGGTTGCATTTCGCATTCCGTCTATAATTTGATTATATACCTCCGATCTTTTCCATTAAATGTGTTTGCCTTACTTATGTTATCACAAGACTTACACTGTTTTCTTCTCTTCAAGCTATGATCTCATTAAGTCAGCCTCCAACAATATTGAAGGTATTGTGTTAAGTGATTTGCATTTTAACGTTCCTACGATTCAAATGACACTTCGGTTTTCTTTCAACAGAGATTTTTTGATTAGTAATAATAAACATATTTAATAGCTTGAGACAATTTCATTCTTTGACTGACACCTCCCTTTTAGCTGTAAGAACCATTTTTTTTTTATCCGAGCAATATTTCAGCTGCTAAAATTT
>JBBBDQ010029008.1:0-275000 GCA_037127315.1 Ascarosepion bandense
ATATATATATATGTAGTACACTATCCTTTTAAGAGATTCTCTCTGGGTACATTCCATAACACTAATCAAAAATATATCCTGTAAATTCTAAGTACATACAGAACCCAGAATCAGTTACAATATTAAACAAAGCAATCTTTTGATCAGGGAAGAATGGAGTTGTTATTTTACTAAGCTTAACTTAGTTTGGCAAAAGTATGGGATACCAAAAGAGACTCAAACTCACTGCTCAATAAGAAGAATGGTTGAAAATAGCTCTATATTTCCTATTAACATCAGCAGTCAGTGTCTGATTGCAGAAAACAAATAAATCTTATATTTTGATTTTCAAAATAGATCTTCTACTTGGAAGATTGTATAATGCAAAACTTATCCAATCATTTCATGGATTTGAAATGAGAATCAGATAATCAAGCTCAAATTTCAGTCATTCATTTACATGCAAATTCTGAGAAATTTCCTCACCCTATTAGTTAAAAACAACTTGTATCTGGAAAAAATCATAGCTATTCTCAAAATATTGTGATTCTCTAATAATCACTTGCAAAAAAAAAATAAAATAAAATAAATTAAAATAAAGACACAATTAAAAATGTTTTAATTTTAAATAACCCACAAAGGTTTGATAAGCTGTAAAAAAAAAAAAAAAAAAAAACAACTTAATCCAACTGTAACTCCCTACTTGGCCTTGTGCCAGACTAGAAAGTAAAGGGCTAGAGATCTAGAAAGCAATAACGTTTGGTTATTTTATGTTTTTAATGCATTGCTAAGGCAAGATATTTAATACAAAAACAACGATTTTGCCAATATTGAATTATATAACAAAAAAGGTCAAAATGGCATTTACCTAAAATGAGAAAAAAAAGGAGGGAGGTAATGCAATAAATGTCATCCGAATTTATCTGTCATTTTGTTTCCTGATAAAAAAAAAAAAAAAAAAAAAAAAAACACAAGTGTGAAAAAAAAAGTAAAGAGGCAAAAAATCAGTCGTCATTTTTATTGAATGAAACTCCAAGAAAAATAAAAATAGTGTCACTCCCAAATTCAAATTTTATGAATTTAAAATTTAGTAAAAAAAAACTTTCACGATTGCCATATAAAATAAAAAAGCGAATAAGTGAGAGATGATAAATGAAATCTTTAAAAAATATGATCAGATTGTGACTGTATGATACACCTAAGTGTCATTAATTGAGATTCTTTGCGTTACAGCGTATTTAACACGAAAATTATAATTTCTAAGGGACTAGGTCACTCATAACAGTAACACCAATTGATGAGTAATAATAATAGCAAATATCAATACGTACAAAAAAAATTAAAAAATAAACCGAAAAGTTGTATTTGAATTATTTAGTCCAAATAACATAAAAAAAGTACCGACTTAAAAAAAAGATGTGACCTAATCTGAATTTAATTTTCATTTTTGAAAATTTAAAATGCAAACCTTACTAACACAAATACTCTTTTATTAGTCTCAATTTCGTCTAAGAAAAATATTTTTAATGTGTGAAAAGAGTGAAATATAGAAAAATGCATACTAAGAGCGTTGTCACGCTTCAAACGTCACTAATTCTTTTCTACATTAAAAAATGAATTTACATTTTTTAAATCACATTTTTTTACTGGACTTGATCAATTCATGTGCGTGTAAAAAATGTACCTCAAATATATTGGCAAAACCAGAAAAATGTCAGAAGTGCCATACGTGATACACGCCTGGGCGATCATATCTTGAAAGATACATGACTGGATTTACGGTACCAGAAGTAGGTTGCCATTACTTTCTGCGATAGACTGGTTGCCAACCAAGGCTATAGAACCCAATATGTCCTGCTATTTAACCCATAGCTAGAGGGAGAAGAGACGGATTACTATTTTTTTTTCCAAGTGTATATATTTATTTGCGCTTAAGTGAATGCAATGAATTCAACTGGAATTTAACTCGGTTTTCCGATTTCTTGTTCCGAGCCGATATCCACTGCAGCATAACGCACAGAAAAACAAAAAATTTAAAAAAATATTAATAAACTTAACACCTAATAATTGAAAAGTGAAGAAAAAAATCTAGCGAAATATTTTTAATGTGATTTTTTTTTCATTAAACATTCATATTTTTAATATTTTTTTAACTTGAAATTTTTAACCCTTATGAAACTTGATTGGAAAAAAAGTAATTGACCAATGATCAGGTAACTGGCACAAACAAAGTCCAGCTAGAGCAAGATATCTACTTACTATAGTATCGAGTCGACACATCCAAACAAAAACAAAATTATTTTATATATCATTTAAATTTTTTGGAAGCAATCAGAAAACGACATTAAAATCTAAACGCATAAATGTTTGCATCGATCTACTAAAGTTTTTTTTTTTTTTTAACCATAATTTTTTTATTCTCAAATGAAAGCGAACAAAGCTACATTTGAATTTAAATATTTATTACTTAAGTGGGGTTATCAAATAAAGTATGACATTCATTATTACAAGGACAACAAACGATACAATTTTTGTTATGTAAGTGATATTTTTTACACTTTTTACTAAAAACTAACTTAGTTTTACACAAAAAAAATATGAGTCTCTCTAAGAAGCATTTTTCAGATAACTTGATTGTTTAAACTTTAAAAAATAGAATTCTTAAGACATTTAATTTATAATTTTTTTAGTGGTCTTGTTTTGTGAAATAAATTTAAAAAAACTAATAATTTTCTTTTGAATCTGATCTACGATTATTTTTAGAGAGTGGGAAGGGAAATTTATTGACAATGAAAAAAAAAATGTTAAAAAATAGATGAAGAACCATGAAGGAAAACATACAAATTACAATTCCATCTTGTATTTTTTCAAAATAATTTAGAATTTACTTTATGCTTTTTAGTTTTCTTCTTTTTTTTTCTTTTTTTTCAGAGTTTAAAATTGACAGCTCTTCCTGTACTTAAAATTTAAGAAGGAATCAATTTCGTAAATTTGGTAAAACAGTATGAAATGAAGAAATGTTATCCAGTGTTAGGTAAAAATTATTAGTTTTTTTTTAATTTCAGAGACAGTCCATTAACCTTATTACGTAATTTTACTGTCAGATCTCTAAACAAACTACACAAAACAAAGAATACACAGTGTACTCAACTGTAAGTGTAAAATTTTTCTAAGAGACTTTCTTTTTCAACTTACATCATTTAAAAAAAAAAAAAAAAAAGGCTTCAGAATCGTATTTAATGAAAAAATATATTTTTTTTTTTTTAATAGCTGAGTAAACAAGTTAATTTGTTTGGAATCTGAAGACAATAACAAAAAAACATTTTTTTACTTTTTTGAGTCTCCCACAAACAAAATAAGGTATAAGTTTCAAAGATGTCCAGATCTCAATTGATGATAACTCCCTCCTTGAACTGAAATAGCAGTAGTAATAAGAACATTAAAAAGAAAAGAAAAAAGGCATATTATGAAAAATGTGAAGGATGAACATAGCTGAAATATTTTACACACAATCAATAACAGTTAATGGAATCTATGATGAGTAAGAAGACTTACAAATACGGTTCACCAGATCCAATGTAGAAAGAAAAAGCAAAGAGATTGTTTTATGATTTCTTTTTACACTGTTAAAGTTAGAAAATATTCTCTTTAAACGAGGAAAGGCCAAATTTGAATGGATTGGAAACATTGGATTGGAACAAAGAAACCAACCATCAATTTACAATACATCCGTTTCCAATTTGGGAGATATTTTTTTAAAATAATAAATCATTTTAAATCTCAGTTTCGACCCTTTTTATTATTTAACTAGTTAAGATTGACATTTTAAAATAAAAATAGACTGCCATCAAAATCAAGCGACAAAGTGTTTTTTTTAGACTTGACTAGAGATTGAATTTATTATTAGCCATTTTTTTTTTTTACTTTTTTTAATGAATCATATTTTTCTACCAAGAAACGAAATGCTTAATTTTCCCAAAGCAGAGAAAATTTAGTATTTACTTAACCACGAGTATATTTTTTTTAAATAATTATAATTTTTAAAAAAAAATACTATTTTTTATTTTTTTTTTTTTATGAAAATGTCAAACAAAAATAGTCACCAAGATTTTCAAGGAAAAAGCGGATTTTACCGCTGATTATCTTTTAGCTGAAGTCGACATGATAAAAAAAGGCAATTTTTAACAATGTGCATTGTTGAGATTAATTTAATAATTAAAAAAATTGCTTGCAATTATTGTCAATGACGAAGAACTTCGACTCAGCACTCCTTACTATTTGTTAGCTCTGACATTTACAGCAACACTCCTCTCGACTGACACATGCAATTACACATTGTTCAGTCACATTCTTATTAGGATATCATTTTAAAAGCGTTATTATTATACACAGTAAAAATCATCCCACAATTAAAAAGATTATAGTGAATCACAAATAGTTTCAAAATCTTTACGATTACTGACGATTCTTCACTAAAAGAATATTGAGGGATACATTGTGTTGAGAGAGATCTGTTTGAGACAATGAGTGAGCAAAAAAAAAAAAAAAACGACAAAGAGACTAAAGCAAACATATGAGCAGAAGTTTAATGTAATTTGAATTACCATTTACGATTAATTGTGGCTAGCAGATATTATGATAGGGTCGTTTTACTTTCTTTTTTTTTTTTTTGTCTTTGACAACCTGTCTGTAATTTTTTTTAAAATTTGATTTATGTTAACTGCTTAAAATAAAAAGGTGCAAACAAAATTTATTTCATGCAATATTTTTTATTCTGTAGAAAAATATAAATTCCCTTTAAGTTGGGTCCTAATGTCAACTAAGGATAGGTCAAATGAAGAAGCCACTTGAGAAATAGAATCTGTCACTTAGTTGATAAGTAAACCAGGAAGTGGGATGGAAAACAAATTTTTTAAAATAAATCCAGGACTTAGAAATTTAGAATCTTTAGGAAGTGGCTGAAAGCAAAATATGCAAAATATTGACAACAACAAAATAATTTCGAAATGAAAATAAATAAACCAATTTTATACATTCGCTATATGTTTACGTACGAGCTTAAAGAAAAATATACGGTACAAGTTGAAACAACAGCTGTTCAAGTATTCCGAGAGTTAAAGGGTTGACAATTGACAGTGACACTGACAGTAACTGTCTCATTCAATATGTTAAAATTATTTGGGGGAGTCGGCTATAAAAATAAGATTATTTTTGCAATAAGTGCTATACCTATGTTGTGTTGTGAGTATTAGTGAATTATTGTCTAAAATGAGAATGAGATCAACAAATTTAAAGATAAAAAGTAAAAGTTTTACTGTTCAGTGTAAAACATATGGCTCTCTTGGCTTTGAGTGTCTCAAAAGTAAAAAATTATCTAAACAAAAATGAAATTAATACATTTTTCTAAACGATGTATTTTTGCCTAATTTCTATAATTGTGTGTCGGGGTGGGGGGGCTTCCCAGTCTTTCATTCAATATTATCCTCTCCATATTGACAAGTGAAAATTTTCATAAGATTTGATATCCTGAAAGGGTGGGATTTAAAATCATGGAAGTGATACCAATCAATACAATCCTCTATTCAAAATTGATATTGTCTTTCTTTTTTAAATCATAAGTGACCTGATATAACAACTTTGTACAAATATTTGTAATGAACATGTTAGAATTTCAACAGAAAATTTATGGCCAATTGTAAATCTTTGTCAAGAACATTAAAAAGATTTCTTACCTTCTTTGTTTTGGTTTTGGCAATGCAGCTTCTTTCAAGTTTCACATCAGCTCCAATAAACTGTATTTTACAAGGTCCTATTTTGGTTGGAATGTACCCCTCCTGGTATTCCACAATGTCATTATTTGTAATACTAGATAAATCCAATGGGGTCAAAGGCTCTAATGCACCACTTCTCTTAGTTGGGCTAATATCATTAACAGTAACCCGTTCATTATCTAGAGTGTAGTCCACTATATCTTCACTCTGAAGAATCTTGTCAGGTGTTGGTGCTTTTGGCGCCTGCCTTTTCTTTGGGGTTGGGTAATTGGAAGACACTGCATTATTTGATTTATTCAAACCTGCTGGGTAATAAGTAATCCTGCCTTTGAGTTCATCCTCCTCCTCCAGAGCTCTTGAACTGGTCTTCCTAAGGATTACCTGACCAAGTTCCCCAGAATCACTCTTCTCCTTCCTCATCAGGATTGATGGTAATCCTCGGTTATTCAGTTCATTTTTGGTGCTAGTCCCTGTCTTGTTTTCTGTAATGGGTTCTGCATTCTCCTTACTTTCAGAGTCCAGCAGTTTGTCATTTTCTCGAGAGGTTAAGTTTAGTTTCATAGAATCAGCCACATGGTTGGCTGGCGAAAGTCTATCTAAAGATGGTGATTTTAATGGCGCAGATGAAGGGGTCAAGGGTGTCAATAGAGGAGTTGGTGTGTTTGGTGTCTTTGGACTAAGAATATCTTTGGATGATGAATCCAGCTGATCAAGGCTAGAAGGCTTAGTAACTTCTGCCCTTTTCACCGAGCCTTCTGTCTTTTTGCCTTTGTCATGTACATGATTAACTGAAATACTGTCACCACCTTTGACTTTTTCAGATGATGATGATGATGATGATAACAAGGAATCAGAAGAGGCTGAAGTAACAACTTTAGATGGAGCAACTGGAGCCTTGCCCTTCACTCGAGATGCCACTGGTTCATTGTTGTTGTTAGATTTGGAATTCTCAAACAAACTCCGAAACGATGAAACAGTGTTAGGTTTGGGAAGTTCATTATCAACGGTTTGTTCCTCTATAGAAGCTGCAGTGCAAAGTTGGTGTTTAATTTCTACATTAGGAGGAGACAACGGTGTTGGAGTGCTGACTGTAGGTGTTTGTTCAATGATCACAATGTCTCGTTCTGGTAAAATGGTACTAGCACTACTGTTGCTATCTTCAGCCTTGGTTTTTGGCTTAGTATCCTTTTTTGACTTAAGCTCCAAGGTCAGAGGTGAAGTCGGGCTACTCTTATCCATGGTGTGGTTCAAATTCTCGACGCTCACAGCGCGGCCTTCTCTTAATTTCCGCCTTGTGTCCGTCAGACGTAAGTCCCCACCATTGAATGGATGTGATTTTGGCCGACCATCCAACAGATTCTCTACGCTGGATGACCTCTTAGGACGTAATATAGCTACATCCTCTTTAGTACTCATGGATGCAAATTTATCTTTTAGCCGACTAACAAAACCGGATCCTGGTCGGTACTCCATATCTGCATCATCCAGTGAATTAATAAAGTCGTAACGATTGTTAATATTGTTGCAGTCATTACTACAGTCTAACTGACCACTTAAGTCCTTTTTGTCAATACGTTGTCCTATCATCTTTTTGCCATCTTTCACAAAGAAAGGATTGTCATGGACCGGTATGAGTCGATCATCATCAATCAATTTTTCGCCCCCATTGGTGCTGCCATCGGCATTTGGTGCCGTTGACGAAATCGAAATTGGACTCATATCCGGAGATTGTAGCAAATTAGTGTTTCCAAAAGAGTCGTTACTATTAGGGTCTGGGGCGTTAGGTGATCTTGAGAGAGCAGGGTTGGCTATGGTCAGTGAGTTGTTGTCATCAAACGAAACAGCCAGGTTGTTGATGTCATTATGTTTTCGTTTCTGCTTCCAAGCAGGGTAGGATGACGCTGAGACAGGAATGGAAGCCAAAGAAGATGTCGGAGAAATCGATGATGAAGATGAAGAAGAAACAAGAGGAATCGATGGAAAATGTTGGTGGTGCTGCTGCTGCTGCTGTAGTGATGTCGGTGTCGTCGGAGTTGGAGACGGATCTTCACCCTCGTAGAGACGTTTTTTCTCAACTACGATGCTCCTCCATTCAGATATAGATTCCATCCCTTGCCGCTGCCGTCTCTTGGAAGCCCGTGCCCTCACACATAAACACTCACTCACACATACAGACAACCACAATAAAAACACTCACACACTCTTCCACTCACACTCACATACATGCACGCACAATAGCGTTCCTTCTTTTTTTCTTTTTTTACCCAACCAAAACCACAACATATATCCGCATCAATTTTACAAGTCACACAATTATACAAGTCAGTTGCATAAAAATAAAGTAACGGCTAAGTAAGTCTCTACTCCAGTCTATATTTTCTATCACAAACAAAAGAAGACGTTTGAGAACAAAAACATAAAAAAATAATCTACGAACGTAGAAGAACGAACCTGTGCTCTACGTTTTTAAATAAATCCTTTTTTTTTTTTTTTACTTCTGTATGAAAAACGTAGAGGTTACTATTCTTTGTTGTATTTTAGAGCAAAGCGAATAAGACTTCTCCTTTCTGTGTAAGTGTGCTTTTTTTTTTGATTGCCTTCTCGCCGCTAACTGACGCCTAAACAACTCTTGACTGCTTTCCGTGCTTTGCCTACATTTAAAGTATGACGTCATCGACCAACCTGTCCCGCAGCAAATATCGACCAGTGTTGTTGAGCAAAAAAGAATCGTTTTTAAGAACAGCTTTATTTTCCCCTTATTTTTTTTATTATTTAAAAAAAATATTTTTAGGCTTTTAGATGGGTTCATTTTTGGGTATGAACCAAGATTAGGTAGGTACTCACTCACCTCAGATACAAAACACGCTTAGTTGCACACAGTTACACATACATGCACACACATTGACTGTCACTGTCAATTTTTTCAATAATTTTGCAAATTTTGTGTGTATGTGAGTGTTTAAAATCGGATTCGCGTAGAAAGCGTGTTGCGTTGTATGTTGGCATATTTTTTTTGTTTGTTTGTTTGTTTGCTGTGATTGCTTTCACAATCAATTTTATGAATTTTTATTCGAACGTTTTTTGTTTTTCGTTTTTGTTATTATGGTGCGTGAGTGTATTTATTTTTTCCCATAAGTGCGTGTTGTGTTTCTGTAGGCGATATTATGTGTCATCAAGGGTGTGTAATGTGTATTGTATGTCATTTCATTTATGTGTAATTTGTGTGTCTCTCTTTTTTAGTTTTTGCTTTTTTATATTTACATGTTGGACATGCGGGTGTGTTTGATCAGTAATGAATGAGTGACTAAAACTTAAAGTGTGATGATGTGTTTCGTGTATGTCTGCTGAAATATGTGTCACTCAAACAAAAATGCGTGTTTGCAATTGCAATAACGCCAGTATCTGTGTACGTGTGTGTTTACTGTTTTTTTGGGGTTTTTTTGTGTGTGTGTCTGTGTGTGTGTGTGTGTGTGTGTGTTCTTTTCATTGTCCCTATGTAATAATCTGCAAAAAATCTACAATCGACATTTGTGCATACTGTGTGTAAAAAAGAGCACGAGTCAAACAGGGCATTATTTTTAAAATCTCCTTGATATCGCAAATTTTAGATTTATTTTTTTAATTTTTTACAAGTATGTAACTCGCTAACTAAACTGTAGGACAAAGAGTGCCAAAAAGGGTCACTATTTGAAAATTTGATACGATCTCTACAATAAAAACTTAAATAACTGTATATATCTTTCCTTTTTTAGAGATCGGTTATTTGACTGGAAAGAAGCAGAATAAAAAGAAAAACAAACCATTTTTGTTACGCTCTTTCTCTTTTTAAGAGTCTGAAAAAGCGCAAGAGAGTCTCTAACTCTCTACTTTCTCTTAGACTCTCTTTTTTTTTCACATTTTTTTATTTATTTTAGAAGCAATAACTTTGACACGGTTTAGAAAACTATATTTACTAAGAAGCGTGTGCGTGTATAAGCGAGTACACAAGCGTTTATGTAGGTATGGTAAGAAGCCTGCACCTTGTTTAAGTTTTGTATATAGTTACGCACGCAGAAGCGTGTTTTACTGCTGTTTACTAGATTTATGTTGTCTTGTGTGTGCGCGTGTCTACTTTTTATGTATGTAATATTCAGTGGTGCGTGTAACTGTCCTCCTACCTCCCGTATCGCTTTCACTTACACACACACAA
Source organism: Ascarosepion bandense (assembly GCA_037127315.1). Taxonomy (NCBI): domain Eukaryota; kingdom Metazoa; phylum Mollusca; class Cephalopoda; order Sepiida; family Sepiidae; genus Ascarosepion; species Ascarosepion bandense. The sequence goes on from JBBBDQ010029008.1 coordinate 9,940, forward strand.
GCACATAAACGAACTAAATGCACACAATGGATGGGTGTGTCCGTCTTTTACGTAAACACAACTACAATCAAAACTAAAATAAAAGAAGCTATGGTTAGGAATTTTTCTTCACCCAACAACCACCCTACATATAATTTCAATAACAAAAAAAAATGTCATTAATCTTCTGCATTCATAGCTGGTGAATATTGGTTGCCTTTTTCTTTTTCTTTTTTTTTTTTTTTTTTTTTTTTTTTTTTTTGACTACATTCTTCACTCTTGAAACTGTATTGGACGGTTACTCTCACCAACCAATGTCAGTGCAGGAAGTTCACTCCTAACTTGTATGTCCCGTCAGCTACTCTATGTCTCAGACTGAACTGTAACTAAGTTATAAACAATAATTATTTTTGTGAGCGAGAGGGTCATTTTCATTTATCATACATTATTAATTTAAACTTTAAATTTTAAAGTCCTCTTGACAATCAAAGTCACAATTAATGTTAAATATGCTTCCAAATATTTGGGTCAAAAATTAAAACTAATTTATTTACATTTTTACAATACATTTTGTATGCAATGGTGCGTGTGTAGAGACCGATTCTAAATGTATACTTTCATAGGAAACAATCTTATTGAAAACATCATAGAAATGGACATGTCTCTGATATAGAAAAATTCATACAATTTAGTTAATATCATTACATTTTACAGTGTACAGGAGAAAAGGAAGTATTAGCGTATTGACTTATTGAGAAGATATTGCAGTTTCATTTGTTGGTTAGTCTTTTGATCTCTAACTGCTTCACTTGTTTTTTTTTCAAATAAAGGGTGTTGCTTGGCATAGTTTTTATTTTTGTCATTACACTCCAAGCAAACAAAAAAAAAAGCACTAAGATGCAAAGGGTTATTGAGTGTAAAAGAATAAGAAACCATTACAAAGGAGACAGAACAATAGAAGAAGAGGAATTAAGAGAAGACAGAAGATAATGATTGCATTTAAATTTTGAAAGGAAGCAGAAAGAGAGTTCCACAAGTGAGAAGCGCAAGAAAATGTTAGCATAGAACTTATGGTTACATCTAGCCATTTCAACAGTAAAATGATGAGACCTAGCTGCTAATCTAATACTGTACTTAATTTTGTAAAATCAAGGTACCAAAGAGGAACAGTCTTCACAACAATTCCCATGAAAATATTTACAGAAAAGGTACAGGCAAGCTATGTTATGGCAGAGGAAAAGTGACTGAAGCTGACATAGAAGGTCAAGACCCATAACATTGCAGATTCTTCTTTGACAATCTCTAAATACATAGAAGAACTGGAGCAGATTTGAAAGCAATATTCAATGCATGGATGAATCAGTCAGTCACTCAAGTGCCATTGGCTGATCATGTCTCTTTTGAGTCATGACTGACTAAGTAGAAGATTTTCCAGTGGTAAGTTGCTATTCACAGGATGCTCTCTGAAAGGACAATACAAATGAAGAAGGACTTATACCTGTGCTTTATTGATTATGCGAAGGCGTTTGACAAAATATGCCACAAAGAATTGATGGAGATGCTTGGCAGCCTTGACATATTTGGGAAAGACTTAAGAGTAGTCAAGAATTTTTACTTGTCATCAGAGGCCACAATTTTAACAACCTAAGGTATGCAGATGATACAGTGCTGATAGCAAACACAGAAAGGAACCTACAAGACCTCTTACAGAAGGTAACTGAAGAGAGTGACAAGAAAGGACTGCAAATAAACTGCAAGAAAACCAAATGCATGGTCATCAGTAAAAAGGGCAGCCCAATATGCCAAATAAAGGTCGGGGATACTAAAATCAAGCAGGTACAAAAATTTAAATACCTGGGAAGTGTTATAACAGAAGACAGAAAGTGCGACAGAGATTTGAAGGCAAATTGGCATGGCGAAGGAAGCATTCTAGAAGTTGAGTAAAGTATTAAGAAACAGGACAATTTCACTAAAAACAAAGAAGAGAGTACTGGATTGTTATATGATATCGGTTCTTCAATATGGCTGTGAGTGCTGGACAATATCATCGGAGATGAAGGAAAAACTTGAAGCAACTGAAATGTGATTCTACAGAAGAATGCTGTGAATATCATGCATCGGGCATGTGGGCAATGATGAGGTTTTGGAAATGATGGAAACAAAAAGGAAATTAATACTGAGCATCAGGAAGAGACAGCTGAAGTTCCTGGGACATGCAATGAGAAAAGAGGACTTAAAGAACCTGATACTAACAGGCCAGATAGAGGGAAAATGAGGCAGGGGAAAGCAGCTGATAACATATTTGAAGGACCTAATCAGGTGGATGATGGAACAAGGGTTGCATGGTGTAACAGGAGAAGGCATGCTAAGAGCCACCAGGGATAGGGAGACGTGAAAAGCCATGATTGCCTACATCCTGAAAGGACAGAGCACATAGAAGAAGAAGTTGCCATTTCTTTCTGCAGTAGACTAGTTGCCATCCAAGGCTATAGAACCCAATATGTTCTGCTATTTAACCCATAGCTGGAGGGAGAAGAGATGGATTATTATTTTTTCTGAGGGTATTTGCGCGTAAATGAAATGCAATGAATTCAATAAGAATTTAAACTATATAAACTATTATTATCTAAAATATTATGTACATGGTTTGTTTTTTTTATCCTTAGAAATACTTTTATTTCAACACATGCTTTCAGTTTGTCAACAGATATTTGATTATGGATATAATCATTCATCTCAATGAGAAAATGTTTCAGTGAAATGTTTTAATGAGAAAATGTTTCATCTCAATGAGAAAATGTTTCAGTGAAATGTTTCTGTAGGGCTCTGTATAAGATGATTCCAGAAAATTGCTTAATATGATCCATCCTAAGTTATACTTTAAAACAGAACATAAGATTAAATTTACTGTGGTTTTTCACAAGTTCTTAGTAAATTTCCTTCAGTGAAGTCAACTTTGTGAAATTTAATGAGTCATCATTCATTGAATTAATATTCTGAAACCGGTTACAGCAGAAAGAGGTGACAAGGTTGATCATTATTTGTACTTGTATGCCAAATAGTACAATTGATAATGCCAAGAGCCATTATTTTTACAAGCTATTGCTAATGTTGTAATTGTTGTGTGTACCTTATTTATTAAATCATTAAGCAGTGGGGGGTAATCAGTTATGCTTAATCTGTGAAAAACAATTTTTGATTGTTCCAAAAATAACTCAAATGCAAATTAACTTCCTCGGTTAGACAATTTAACTAACTTTGTGGATGAAACAAGATATAAAGGTTGACAAAATAATAAATTTATGCATGGCCTTCAGTATAAAAAGTTTTAGATAAATAGATATGTGTAATTATTACCTAAAACTGTAAACTCTTTAAGTTTAAAAGATTTAGTTTCTTCATTAGATTCTACCACCATGAGATCTGACAAATTACAGATAATCTACTTGTATTGCAAATGTTGAATGCAATATACAGCTGGGTGCAATATTCTGATTCCCTTTAATATATCATATAACATAAATATACTCTGTTTGTATTGACAAGTGTGTGAGGAGGTGGGTCATAAGCAATGGGGGTGGGGTACAGGCCCAGACAAGCTTCACAGAAGTTGGTTGACAAATAGAATTTAATGTAGAAGAGTCATGTGTTATGGTATAGAACTGGAAAAAATGTGAAAGAAGGCTAAAGTTTATTTAATGATTGTTGGAATTAATTGTAGTAAAATAACTAATTAAAAAAGTTTTCAAAAATGAGATAGATTGAGGGGTTGTTAAGGAATCAAATCTGAATATAAACTTGGAGGTCACTGAGGCAACTGAGTCTAACTGGATACAATCCTCTACCCTCTCACTAAGTAGTTTGAAAATTATAGCAAATGATAAATTACTTTCTTGCTTTAAGTCAAATATTATCCGTTAAGACCCATGTAGTGATACAAAAGATGCTTATCTCCTTCCGGTGGAGATGAGTCATGTGAGTCACATGACAGCTGCTTAATGAACTCACTTCATACAGTGACAAAAGTGGCAGTCAAATTTCAGTTCATTCTACTGCAGCCAAAGAAAAAAGTTGTTTTTTTAGCCCAAGCACCCCACTATGGCCTGAGCAGAGGCCTTCCAAGCTGCTTATAAATCCATGGTGCTGTATCCTTTTGGAAATGTATCTTTTCCAGATAAAAATGAAACTCCAGTTTACAGTCCTCTATTTGGGAAACCCAAGAATTGCTGTTTCCCATTTGTGGAGCATGTCCTCACCTGGGCATAGATAAACCCAGCCTGTTTGAATCTGGTATCCTAAACATGGCTTCAGAGATAGATGCATCACCATATTATATGGAAGACCATCCTTCTTGTTTCTCCTTACACTCTGCTTTGTTGTGTAGATATATGATATATTATTCTTCATATGCAACATATGTATATATGGTTTTGTATATATTTTAGTATTATAAAAGTCTCTTTGACAACAAAACATGTTTGTCATTTCTTTTCTTTTCAGCCATTCCATTCCATCCATGAAGTAAATTGTCATTATATCACTGATATTGTAATGCTCATAACTAGAGAAATACAAATGGAAGAACAAAACCTTTCTACCATAGTTCTCACCCATTACACTCTGAAAAATAAGTTGTTTGTATAAAAATCCATCTATCAAATTTTTAACTGTTCTTAGGCAGAATAATTATAGATATAAATTCCTTTAAAAATAAGCTGGTCAAGCTAACCAACAGTCATATGCTTTGTTTACATACTCTCTATCATAATAAAAACTATCGCCCGGTTCACACTCCACCCACGTCTATTGAACAGGTGAAGAGGCTCATCCCTTGGTCCCGTTTAGGATGTGGTTTCCGGCTTTCTCTTTTTCAATCTTTTTACTCTTACGTAGCCCTCTGCGCATCAGTGGCGTTATCGCCTTGCTTGGGGTGATATGATTAAAATATATATATATATATATATATATATATATATTGTAATTTTGTTATTACAATGGTTTATAAAAGCATATATATATAACATAGTACACTTGGTATGTAATCCAGGTAAATTCCAAAAGAGACAAACTTGAGAGAACTCAATGTTAAATTCATTTATTTAATTTAACAGAGTAATATTTTATAAAGGATTTTCGATTATTACCTTGGATAATACATATTTCACCGCTTTGATGTTCTTAACGTGGCTCGTCAGATCCAAATATATATATATATATATATATATATATATATATATATATATATATTCCCCCTGTCATGCTCATGGAGTAGGCAGTGTCAATTCAGTTTATTCTCTTTACTACCAGTTATTAAACTGTATTACTAATTATGAAAGCTTTTGCCTTGTGTTTGCTCTTTAATAGTGCCTTGTTATTTTTTTGCAATAATTAAAGCATCAAGTAGTGAAGGATATATACATATTATATATATCCTCTCTATTATAATGGTAATGGTATATTCATCAATGGTTTACTTTGAAAAATTGTTTTGGGAAATTAGGTTATCAGAACTTACTCAAGTGGCAAATTGTGCTGTGTGCTTTAGAGAACATAAATTAATGCTCAAATCATATCTATTATAATGATGGTTAGTAGATAGAGTCCTATATATACAAAAGAGTTCAGCAGACACATGATAGCAACCATGAACAAACAGCTCACTATCTCATCTATCTCATCCTTTGAAAAGAGGAAAAATACATATAACTGTAATTCTACCATCATCATTATGAATAAGTAATTCTGTGTTCAGGCTATTGTGTATCAAGTATTAGAAATGGAGAAAGGAAACTGATAATTTAAAACACCTTTGTAATCTACATTTAAAATAAAAATATGGTTAAATCTTGTTAAGTTTTTTTTACTCATTATTTCAAGATTTTAAACAATCCCAGGAATTAGCCAAGATTTGTGTGACGTATAACATGTGACATTTCAACTGTGAACTGGAAACCTCTTCTGATCTTATCTAAACGCAAAATGGATGAAGGAATCTCTTGTCTCGGACATATATGAACCAGTAACTGTGTAATGTGCTATGTCTAGAACCATGACCACAGAATGATGGACTGAGTATTGTGCTACATTTGATGAATGGAACAACAGGCTCTCCTGCAAATATCGTTGCTTCTCACCTTTTTGCAATCCCTCACATTTATGTTAATGTTCTTTTAGTGAATTCACAAAAGTAAGGCACTGTTGAATAAATTGCTAGCAAATTTGGTTAGAAGTATAATACTTTGCTAAGTTTGTGTCAGTATTTTGGAAAAGAACATAAGAATAGGTATCTGATATATCATTTAGTGCAATGCTGCACCAACATCAACCTGATTACTATCCATGACCAATTGATAGTCAAATGCATCAAATTGTAGATGAATTAGAGCAGTTACATGGCAAAATTGTTGCACAATATTAATAAAAGTCTTTTTTAATAACAGATAATACAAATGAACAATTAAAAAATATCTTATATGTTCAAATAGAGGAACTACAATTTTGGTAGGACCATGGATAAATTTACAAAAAATAACAACAGATTTATATAAACTTTTTCAGTTCATTACCATTTTTATCAGAGGCTAAAAGTCCTTCTGCACTCACATTATAATTTAAAAATTTTTAATTAGAAATATTAAAGGTTCATTTTGATAAATAAATTTTCAAACTGTCTTTATCTAAACATGAAACATTGTAAATCATTTACATATACTTTTCATTGTTAAATACAACAATTTTGTCTAAATACACAGTCTTCATTCATTAGTAAATATTTTGTCCATAAAGTGTTACAATTTTGTGGTCTAATGTTTTTAACCCAAATAGCATATAGTTTCATTCAAGTAATCCATATCATAGGTAATTATTGTCAGATTATGAAACAAGTACAAATTGACTTGTCCATTCACTCAAATACAGATGTTTTTAAAACTTTTGCTAATACTGCTTTAGATTTTTCTGCATAAATTTATCTAGTTTGTTTAGTATGGCTTCCTAGATCTATCGTATGATTAAAACCATAGTATTTTCCATGAGGTCATATATTTTCTTCTTATCTTACATATGAAGAAAGACTAATATAGTTAACAATTTCTTCAAGATGTAGTTATATAGTTACATTTAAATTAATCTTTCCTTAGTGTAATATAGTCTTATAATTTATATATATACATGTGTGTGTGTGTGTGTGTGTGTGTGTGTGTGTGTGTGTGCGTGAGAAAATGTATGACAAAGTGTGAAAAAAATACTTCTACTTTGTCATAAATTTTCCCAATAATGTTTTTAATATACAAAAATGTATATATTGTTAACTCATATGTGTGTGTGTGTTTGTGTGTTTGTGTGTGTGTGTGTGTGTGTGTGTGTAAAGCAGAAATAGGGGTTGTTCCAATGAGAGAAATTTGTATAGGTGTAAAAGTGAGAAGCCATTAATTTTTTTGTTTAAAGTGTAAATTTATTATTATTATTAATAATATTATTTATTTTTTGTATAACACATTAAGTGTCCATAATTATCCATAATTATATTTGTGTTGCTACACATGTTTTGAGTCTAAAGTTAACTCTTTTCAGCTGAATAAAATTCTGACTTTACATATCGAGATTCATTTGTCTTTCTGATAGCCAAAAACATTGTGTATATTTAGATAAGTGGTCTGTGAACAGGTCCAAAGGTTTATATGCATATGTGCTCATTTGCTGTGTATTTTTACACTGGCTTGCTAAATTTTTCTCAAATTTGAGAATCACTCACTTTTTATTGGCTGGAAAATTCTTGTACACTGATTGCAAAATTTGATTGTGTCTTTTTTCTTTAAAATTGTTTTCTGTGATTTTGATCCAATTTTGTGTGTATGCAATTCTACACTTTAGTGATAAGAAATATGGTGCAGGTCATCAAGTTCCGTCTGTTGTTTTTTGTCTAATCAGAATTCAGAATTACTATTTTTCGCAATGACTTGCTAAATTTGTTTTGGTCTTTTTTTTTCTTTAAAATGTTTTCAGTGATTTGATCCATATTCTTAGCTGGTGCTTGTTATTTGATACGTATAATAATTCTTTTTTGTTTTTTGAGACCTGTATGTTTGAATTTAGTGTGTGTGTGTGTGTGTGTGTGTGTGTGTGTGTGTGTGTGTGTGTGTGTGTGTGTTAGTTTTTCATGGAAGGCTTATATTTTTTAATAAATATTTCTTCTTGCATCATGAGCATGTCATAGTCTGAATTTTGGTAGATAGGCATTATTCTGAATTTACCTCCACTACATCATTATAAGTGTTGGGAAACATACAATTTCCTGTTTTTGGCTAGTTTAATGTTACTTCTGTGCAGGGCTACTTTTTTATTCAGGTCTTGCATCACCTCCATCTATATATTTGTGCATTCATTGCATTTCAGAGCATAAATTACGTTTTTAGAGTTGCAGCTCAGATTTTTTTTTATTTTGAATGTAGATATGTTTTTGAATTTGAAATGGTTTCCTTCTGTTATTATTTTGCAGACCTCACACCTTTTCTTGTTGCATTTTGTGACCCCACCCCCTGTGTTGTGTTGCTTGAATTTTAATGAGGTTTGTATGTTTTTTTAAATTTTTGGGTTGGCATTTGCTTTTAATTATTTTAGTTATCCTGAAGATATCTTTTATTTTATAATTTTTTATTGAGTAATTCTGTGTGTCATTTTATCTTTGTAAATAATTCTTGGTTGCTTTTGTTGTGTGTGGAGACATATGCAAGAATGTTTTCTTCTTTTTCATGGTTTTTTTTTTTTGTTTTTTTTTTTGCTTTTTTGGATTCTGGAAAGATTCTAATGATATTTCTTCTTCCAGTACAAAATTCTTGATTATTAATGGAGTGGGGTATTCTTTTATTTGTAGCACTTTTCATAGTTCCTCTAGGCATATTTTATGAAGGGGTTTGTCAGTTACTATTGTGCAAGTTCTTCGTGCTAGGAAGTAGGGGACCAATTTTAAACAATTTTTAGGGTGGTGGCTTATAAAATGAAGGTATTGTTGGGTGTCTGTGGTGATGCAGTTGTTTTTGCTTTTTATTAGTATGTCTAAGAACGACAATTCATTATAGCTATATTTGAGTGTGAACTTAATTTTGGAGTCTAAGTTTTGGAGTAGATTGTGTAGTTCATTTATGTCTCCCCATGTTGATCTCCAAAAGATAAAACAATCATCTAGACATCTTTTCCATGATTTAGTAAATTCTGTTTTATTTGGTTGTATAGGTTTTCATCTAGATATGCTATATATATATATATATATATATATATGTGTGTGTGTGTGTGTGTGTGTGTGTGTGTGTGTATAGACATATACATATATAAACACACACACACACATATATAATGTATTTGAACAGCAATCTCTCTTTTATGCAGGTTTCATTAAAAAATGACAGACAAGTTAACATTAAAAGGTAACATTAAAAGGTAACATTAAAACATGACAGACAACAATAAATTTTTTTATATAATTTTTCATGTAATCTTATGAATTTTTTCTTTTCAGAACATAAGTTACGTAAAAATTGTCCAAGTGTTTTGTTTTTCTAAGCAATTTTGCTGTGTTCACAGTTGATATTATTAAGTATTGAATTTTTCTTTTTTCTTAATAATGCTTTTATTACTTTTAACCTTTTTTGCATGTAGATGATGCTATTATATTTGTATTATCAGCAAGTATGTTACAGATATAGTTTGGTAGGTGTGTTTTTAAATGAGATTGAACTATGGTTTGAGAGGTGCAATGTTAGTATTCTTGTCAACCAAATGGTAGTGTGTCTGATGTAATTATTTCTGAATTTGGATTGATCAAGAACACAGTTCTTTAAAGGTCATGTAAATTTGTAAATAATATTGGTCCTCTGTAGTTTAAATTTTGCAGATAAATTGTTATTTTTGATGAGGTTAGCAGTTTTAAATTTTGCATAATAGATAATTAACTTCATTTTTTTGTTTAAGTCAACAGTAGTTGCGTATTTTTGGATGATGTTTCAAAGTAAAAATTCATCCTGATTATAATTGCTATGCATTTGGTTTTTGTAGAAAATATTAATGTTATTGTTTTTTTCTGTGTGTTTGCTGTTGTTATTAATTACATTAGAAATAAAAAGTCTAATATGGTTGTCAAAAGATGGCTAGGGAAGCCATTATTCACAAGTGTTTGTTTCAGGTTATGGAGTTCTTAGAAAAAAGCAAATGAGAAGATGAATTCTCATACACTCTTGTAAGAAAATTTTTATTAACACCAATTTTATATCTAAGAGAATATTGACTAGTAAAATTAAGGTGACAAGAATTTTTACTAGTGGGTTTTTTATATAGTGCAGTAGTATTATTACTAGACTCTATGAGAACATTCAAGAATGAGAGTCTATTTTTTTTTTTTTGGCTAAGCACATAGGTGAAGTTGAGGAGAAAATTCTACTACAATTTAATGAACTCTCATTGTTAATCATTTTGATAATGTCTAATTTACTATGTCCAGAGAAACTTATTATGGACCCAATGCATCTGACACTAAACTAGAATATTGCTACTGGAGAATAACTTTCATAGACTTTTTGAGTATGTACTGCAACAAAAGTTCTAATAAGCTGCACTATCTGACCAAATATGTCTCAGCACAAGTTTACAAGTATTTCATGGACCCATCTTCTAACAGAGAGGCTTTAACAATACTGGACAGGATCTACATGAAAAAAAAAATGAAATGGTCGCTAAACACTTACTGGCTATAATGCATCAACTGCCCTTAAATTCGATTGATGAATTTTATCAAGCCTGAATAAAATTAAGTAAGGACCCTTCATTTTCTTCAATATCAGCAGAACAATATCAAGCCGAATTGATACAAGATGTTTCATAACTGAGCTATGGTCCATGAATATCTGACAAAGTTTACTTAAAAAAAACACCTTAACATTACAGCATGCCTATGATCAGACAAGAGTATTAGATTTAGCAAAACAAATTCCTAAAAAGTACAATACAATTTCAGGAATGTCAGAAACCTCTTCACCTATTTTGCCCCCTCCCCATTTCCATCGTATGAAACACTAGGATCTTTGAAAATATCAGTTTTAACTAAGTGCACATGTTTTTTTCTGTAGAGTCAAGAGACATGTAAGGTCATTATGGCCCACTAGAAGGGACAAATAATATACATGCGGAAATCAGGGATAGTGGGCTAAAATTTGTAGGAGTAAAAACAAGGAAGAAAAAATGGTGTTTTGTTTGGCATCATTGGTTGCCTATTAACTACAACAATAGAAATCATGGCTAACAAGCAGCTACTAAAAGCACTAATTGACATGGGGAGCACAGAAAACTTCCTTAACACAACTGTGAAAGTAAATTCATGGAGAACTTACCCATACCTAAACAAAGTGACAATGACTTGCTCATCTCTCTCCATACAACTTGGATACTATTTAGTTGATCTACAAGTTAGGGGTACTTAATACCAAGGAGTAAGATTTCTACTGATGAAAGATTTATGATGCAACCTAATATTAGGGCACTACTTCATTAGTAGAAATATCCTTCAGAGGCTCTAAAAGCACCCTTTAAAATCTGCGACCTAGCAGCCATGAGAATGCCATACCAAGCTCTCTCTACCAGATTGTAAACTGGTAGCTACTAAATCTAGACTACACATGGAGAATGATAAATTATTTATCCAAACCGAAGTTATTCCTAAGTTGAAGGAAGGCATAACCAAACAAAGTCATTCGCCATGGAGAGCCCAAGCTTTCATTGTCTTCTCTGCAAACAGAAAAAAGCAAATGGTAATTAATTATTTCCAAACAATAAACAGGTTCACTTTGCTGAATGCCTATCCTCTGCAAAGAATAGACGAGATAATAGAAAAATAGCCAAAAATGGTCTATTTATTACTCTGGACTTCAGAAGTGCCTAACATCAGGTAGTTATAATGTCCAGTGATAAACCCTATATGGCTTTTGAGGCCAGCGGCAAACTGTATAAATTTTACAGAATACTGTTTAGCATAACTAACAGGGGAGCTAGCTTTTAATGAGTGACTGACCAAATACTATCAAAAGAGAAATTGCTAGGCACCTATGCTTACATCAATAATCTAACTATTTGCAGGAAATAATCGAACAGAACATGACAAAAATCTTAAATTATTCATGATGGCTGTTAAAAGTAGGAGCTTATGCTTAACCAAGACAAATATTATTTTAGGCATAAAAGTATTAAACCATTTATGTACATAATCAGTAAAAACAACATAAAACTCGATCCAGAACGTCTGAATTAATTACTCAGCCTACAGGTCCTAAAAGATCTTTCTATTCTGCCCTGTGCATTAATAATGTTCGCATACTATACTCATTGAATGCCCCCCTTTTCAGAAAAATCCACCCTCTAACAACAGTTTTAAAATTCTCGTTATCTCCCATAGTAGAGAAAACGTTTAACGAATTAAAGAGAGGCATATCGAAAGCAGCCATTACTATGCCCGATCATACGCTACCACTGGTAGTAAAAGCAGATGCCTCAAAATGTGCTATAGCCATCTCTTTAAGACAGTTGGGGAGACCCATAGCCTTTTTATCTAGAATTCTCTCTAAATTAGAGAGCAGAGATTCTGCAATACAGAAAGAAGCTTATGCCTTTATTTTCTCGACAATAGTCGATAAAATAAAGGCATTATTTGATTGGGTGACATTTTCAACTAATTACAGACCAAAAAATCAGTCGCATTCATGTTTAATGCAAAAACGAGAACCAAAATTAAAAATGAGAAGACAGCCAGATATAAGATGGCACTCTCATGTTACCTGTGTTTGATCTAACGTAACACCCAGTAAAGAAAACGCTGCTGTGGACGCCCTATCTCGTGTATGTAGCTTGAATGTTTGCAAAAAAGAATTAAAGAGCTTACATAGAGAGTTATGACACCTAGGTATTACATGCATTGTTCATTTGACAAAAATCAAAACCTTCCCTATTTAGTAGAAGATGTGAAAAAGATTACAAACTCGTGTAAGACTTGCGCTAAAAATAAACCCAGGTTTTACCGTTCTAACACCAGTAAGTTCATCAATGCCACGTAAACCTATGAAAGAATCGCATTGGATTTTAAACGTTCACTTCGATCAAAAACTCTTAACAAATACATGTTGACAATAATTGACGAATATTCACAACTTCCTTTCGCGATACCCTACCTTAGTGTATCCTCTACGATGGTCATACAAGTACTTTACTTAGTTTTTGCTGCTTTCTAGTTACCCGCATATATTCATTTGAACAGAGGGGCTTCCTTTATGTCCAAACGCGTACGGCAATTCTGACAAAAGCAAGGAGTAGCCATAAATAGAACAACCCCATATAACCTTCAATGCAATGGCCAGTGCGAAAGGAACAATGGAATAATCTGGAAAACTGTTTATCTAGCAGCTGCTGGTATAAGCTAACTTTAGAGAACTGAGAAAAATTACTCGCTGGGGTTCTGCATGCAATTCGAATGCTGCTATGCACAGCCACTAACGCAACACCCCATGAATGATTCCTCCCATTTCCCATAAGTTTGACTAGGTTGTCTCTACCTTCTTGGCTCTCGAAACCGGGAGTAATATTACTACAAAGATACACACGACTGAATAAAAATGAACTACTGGTGGATCAAGTGGTGATCCTAGACACCAACCTCCAGTATGCTCGTGTTCGTTATCCTGATGGACAGGAAGACACAGTCTCTCTAAGAAAATTTGCTTCAGCAGGGAACGAATAGGGATCCACAAGCGTAAGCGAGAGGTGTCCTCGGGGCACATCTGCTGATTTTGAAGAAACATAAACATGGTCTCCTTCTGAAGATTACAAGGAACTCTTGAGCTCTGGTCCCTCCTGCGTTGACGAACGGATTTCCCAGAAGAGAGCCCACCTACCTACCGATACTTCATTTTTTTTAACGGGAAAGGGAGAAAACTCATCATGCTTCAGGCAACCTACTACAACCTCTCAGACAGCAAAGAATGCTTGCTCGATTCCTCTGTAAGAATAAAGCAGGGGAGAATGTGATATAATTAATTTTCCTCATTAATGGATCTGTCTCGAACGTATATATTCAGAACTCTGATAATATTCAGAGTTCATTAGAGCTCTGACTTTGTCAGACTCCCTGCCTTCGGGCAGAGAATAACCCAGACAAGGCTATGTGGATGTGCATAGTGTGGAGAAAGCAGACTAGAACATAAACTGTGTATGTGGGGGTCTACAGGGAATTTTACCCGAGCGTGCACTCTCGGAATTTCCCACGGTAAAATCAGCCTTGTTTTACATCCTGTCTTTGTGGGGAGGCTAAGATAAATACCAAGTTCATTAAAGCTTACTTTTGGCTAGCTCTCATTTATGACTGGTTGAATGAAGTCTCATCTCATACGTGACATTTTGCTAACTTGCTACTATCTTTTTTAGATTCTTTATTTTTATTTTTGTTTGCATATACCTCCTTATTAGACATTTGGATTTCACATCTTGCTAAGTCTGACTTTATTTTTTATTAATTTCTGTTTGTATTGGATATTTTTTAAATTTTTCTTCTCAGTTTATTTTCCTGTTTTGAATTTTTCATCCCCGCATTAGTAACTTGTTTTGGTGGATATTTTTATTTTCTGTGGTGTAACTTACATATACAAGACTATTGTTTCAATTTTTTTTTCTTGTCTTTCATTTATTTTATTTTTCAGTTAAATGTTTCGTATTTTTATTTTTTGTTCGGCGAACCTATAATTTTTCTTGAGCATTATTTAATTTTTAGCATATATATTTTCAACTAGTTTTTATTTTGTCACCTAATTCAAAAAACCTTTGTGAACTTTTTCTTATATTTCTCGTGCTTTATTTTATTTTTTATTTCTTGGTTTTTTATTTTTGTTTGTCTGTTTGTTTGTTTTTTGTTTTTGTTTTTTGACAATCTTTCGGTCACTCAAGAAAGATTTGTTTGAGATTAATTCTAAGGTGGACCAGCACGATAAAAACAAAGAAAAATCAAAGCCTGCAGAAAATAGTAGTAATCTGGATGCTGAAAAAAACTAGAAAAATACAAAAAAACAAAAAAAAATACAAAAACAAAAAAACAAAAGAAAAACAAGTACAAAGCAAAAAAAAAAGCAAGGAAAGTACGAATGGAAAGAATGACAATGCTGAGGCTGGGAAATCGCCCTCTTACTGGAAGTCCCCTTTTAAATGTGTGATCAGCATCATCGTGTTTTTGTAGCAGTCCAAGAGTTACGCACAACTTATAAAAGAAGGTGGGCTTTTGGAAGATCCCCAAGAACTTAAGGAGATTGAAAAAAGAAATGTGTCAATCTTCGTGGTCGACAAGCGTGCGCGCAAAATTTGTCACTCCACAAAAGATACAGTGGTTAAATCACTGAAGTCTCTGGGGGTTAAGCTTCAAAGAATGACTAAAGAAACGGACTTTTTCATATAGAGTATATTGCTACCATCCCTGAAAACTGAATAACGGCAGTCAGCTGTGATCTGGTCACAAAAGATCTGATCTTGAGAATCATGTACGACAGCAGGCGTAGGGCCAAAGTAGTGGTGCTCGAGGTTCTTCTTATCTACTCGTCTCAATACAGACAAATACTTAGTGCGAGCTGTGGTAATCTGAAAGGATTGTGGAGTTTTGGTATCTTTCTCTTCATCCTCAACTATCCCGATGTAGTGAGCCTGAAAATGCCAGTCATAGTAACCAGTCAAACAAACATGTTAAAAGTGTGGAAAGACTGATCACCTCTTCTCTTCTTGTCCACAGAAGAAGGAATTTGGGGTTTGAACCCCCTCTGACCTTATTTCTGCCTTGCCTGTGATGGGCATGCGAGCGACTGGGGCAGAAGTGGTCAAACTCCCGTTTGGGTCCCGTTTACGGCCCACATTTCATGAAAATATTTTCTTGCTGTCTCGGAAGTTTTGGAGAATGAAAAGGGGAATTGCTTGTTTCTGGTAGCGTCACGAGGAAGCGTCAAGCAGTGGGACAGTCCCCTGAAGCTACAGGTACTAAAGCACGTACAGTCTCAATCCCTCTACCAGCATTAAAGGCAACAGTCCAACTTCAAGTACATCATTTAAAGATCTGCAAAGGAAGTACAATTTTTTTTTTTTTAATCATATCACCCCAAGCAAGGCGAAAACGCCACTAATGCGCAGGGGGCTACGTAAGAGTGAAAAGATTGGAAAAGAGAAAAACCGGAAGCTACATCCTAAACAGGAAACAAGGGATGAGCCTCTTCACCTGTTCAATAGACGTGGGTGGAGTGTGAACCGGTCCTGGGTTTTAAAAAATTAAGAAGCTGAAAGCAAAATTCGATGCTCAAATATTTACTAAATCACCATCCAAAAAGGCGTCTCACCCCTCTGCCTCTACCCCGCCGAGATCCCAGACTCCTCTTAGAAAAAAAAATCTTCATACTCCGTTCTACACCCAGTCCTTCCTCACAAAAAACAAGAAATGTCTCCGCCTACTAAAAGGCAAAGAAGATCTTCTGTTGGGGGGAAAGCAAAAAAAAACAAAACATCCAAAGTGTCATTCAATTTAGAACTTGTTTGTCGCGTTTCTGCGGCCAAAGCCGAGGGAGCTAAACATTATGGCAGCGTGATCAAAGAACTAAAACATTTGCTATCGAGTAAAAAGTTGGAGGAGCATGATGCTGTGGTTTGAAATGAGTGGTGCGATATATCAAAGTCCAAAGTTAGGTCGTTTGCTGTTGATTATAGTCGCTAACTCAATTTAACTAGATTAGCAGCATAGACGGCATGCGAAGCAAAAGTTGATTGGTTGATTAAAAAGTTGATTGGTTGATTAAACCCCTTGATAGTAGAGAAGTAGCCTTAGCTAGGACGGAGCTAACCCCCTTGCTTATCAAGAAGAATCAAGCTCGAGTCGTTAGGAATAGGTTAAAAATGTTTTCGGGGGCAACGAATATGCAGAGGAAATTAGAAATTCATCCAATAGACACATCACGTGCGTCACTTTACTGAATAAGCATACCGTGACTACAAACGCGGGCATATGCAAGGTTTTTCATGACTACTTTAGGATTTGTTCACCATGGAGACTAGCCCCTGCTCTGGGATCAGATGGTCTTTCTTATAATCTGTACTTGAGGCAGTCGCCCATTCTTGTTCCCTTGCTGGAACTGATTTACAACAACTGGATGAAACAGGAGTCCGTACATCAACCCTTCCCCAGAAGTGTGATCAAGTTACTTCTCAAAAATTAAGAACCCTTGAGGTGGGATAAGTAACTTTCAGCCTTTATCGATGTTAAATAGAGAGTTGAAGATTTTAGCCAATATCTTAGCCGACAGGCTGTCATGTCTCGTCTGATTAACTCTGACAACTTTCATTTGGTACGCTTGATGATCGAACAAGTCGACAGTGTAGTCGCGCTGATCAATTTAGATTAGTCAAAGGCATTCAATGGCGTTGACTTTCGGCAGCCGGTTTCGGGTCATACTTTTGCACATGGATACCTCGATGCGCTGGAGGAAGTGAATTGGGTACGATCGGAGCTGTGTCCCGTTCATTTTGTCAAGGTTGTCCGCTTTCACCTTTGCTTTACGTACTTGCGTTGCAGCCTTTGCTTCGCAAGTTAAAGGCGAATCCGTTGCTGCGTGGAATCTCCTTATCTGGTGCTACCACCTCGGCCAGGTACTCAACATATGTTGATGACGTTTCGGTTCTTGTGTCTAGCAGAGTCGAGAGTGACGAAGTCCACAGAGATCAGAGGGTACAAGACGATGACAGGGACCAAGAAAATCAGCAAAGTCTGTTGGTTTGCGATTGGGCGCGTGGAAGAGATTTTTCCCCGGGTCTTTCCTCTGGACTGACGGACCGGTCAAGATACTTGGCGTCTAGTTCTGTCCCGATTTCTTGCGGGAAATAAATCGGCCGAAGAAGCGGAAGAAAGTCTAGGACGTAGTTCGTCTGTGGTCCCAAAAGAATCTTTACTTAAAGGGGAAGGTGGAAGTATGTGTTTCGCATATCTACCCAATTCTCCTTTATCGACTCTCCGTGCTTCCACTTCCGTATGCCATACTAATGCATTTAGTTAGTGTCTTGTTCTTATTATTGTGGGTAGGCAAGGCTTTCAAGGTATGTCAGCCTTCTAAAAGCGCTTCGCATTTCGTTCCTAGACTGAATGTCTTCACAAGCGGATAGAAATGGTGAATTCTGGAAGGAAGACCCCAATAAGAACTTTCCCTCCCTGAGAAGTGTGCACTTGTAGCGAGGAGAAATCCCACAGTTTCACCGAGGCGCGCGCTTTTTCTATCGTGAATGCCGGTTAGCACTCTCAAGTTCCGCTTACGGACGACGGATTTATATCAAGGCGTTGTTCCGTAAGGCATTATATTAGATGTTAGTGATTGGGGTGCATTCAAGATGGTCTGATTGGCGAGGTTCGTTTAACGAAACAGGAGGCTCGCTCGATATGATGCCTTGGTTGAAATGCCTCACTAACAATGAGGCATCATTTACCTGAAATGCCCTCTGAGACAGCAAAAACTTTCTTCAGTGGGCTTGGGAAATTCTGTAGTGAGTCGGTGGAGACCCTGGATCACGCCTTTTTCTACTGCAAGGCCCTAGTAGTTTTGCACGTTTATTGAAGACATTATAGTTTGTTTGATGCGCGGAAAATTTTTTTGTCCTTAAAACCAGTTCTGTTTGTAACAATGAGGTAACGTCGATGACTAAGTCTTAGCACTATGTATTCTTGCGCTTTTTAGGTGCTAAGCGAGTCGTGATATGAACGACGTGACAGAAGGAATTCTATAGAGACGAGAGGTTTAACTTTTCCCAACTGATCTTGTTCTTTAAGCATCAGCTTAAAGTCAAGATCAGGACGGAAAGTTTTCTTTCATCGGAATTTGGCAAATGGTGCATGAGTCTTGCGTGTATCTTTCGAGTGAAAGGAGCTGAATTTGGGTGGCATTTTGATGCCGATTATGAATCAGGATTTGTTTGGGGACTCTGGATTAAATATTGGCAACCCCGCTCACAATAGGGTAGTTTAGGGGTTTCATTTTACGCTAAGTTAACTTAGCCAGGAGGGTGTGTGCTTATTGGTCTCTTCTATTTTTGTCCCCACTGTCTTTACTTTAATTCCCCAATCTCGCCACCCCCTTTAGGTGGCCAGAAATGTGTTGTGGATTCTTGTTTAGAAAACCACACAATATAATAACAAAAATAAATATGAGAGGAAAAATGTAAGTATATTGAATAAAAGATATACACGGTTAGTAGATTCAGGAATACTTGTTAGTAGGAGTCAAATATACACAATAAGTAAGTCCGGGTAATAGTCTATATTCTTGCTGACCAACGAGCGGCGGTTCAACTGCTCTGACAAACACCAACTTTAACAACAACAGCAACCAGTTCTATGTAGGAAGGATTATTTGTATACCATTGAAGAGTCCATAGAGTGTGTCCATAGAGTGTCTGACTCCCCAACACCTCTGTCCCTAGCTACTTTTTAGGAAGGGTTAATATTTTTTTCGTTTTGGATCTATAATCAAAGGATCTGTGAACTTCCTTTTCCTGTTGGTTCTTCTGATTTCCGTGTTAGCTTTTGGTTTCTGGATGTCAAAATCTTTGAAGATTTCCTCCATAGAATCTTCACATTCTAAAGGTGAGGAGCTTGGTTCTTCACTTCTTCTTTTTTGGATTTGATTCACGTGTCTTCTATGCGTGCTTTTTTCCCCTTTGATAGTATATATTACGCTTCCAATTCTGCTTACAATTATTCCTGGCTCCCAATACGCCATATTGTTATTAAAAATATACTTTTTCGCCTAGCTTGAACGATCTTTTCATTATTGTAGGTGTATTCCGATTATTGCTTTTGCCTGGTAATAATTTCTCGAAAACCGATCGGATTTTCGCGCGAACATCACCTTGGCCGGTGGCAGTCCTGATGATGTATTCTGGTTTGGCGTAATACAGTAGACTTGTAGGAATTTCTGTAATGCTTTTTCTGATGGTGTGTCTGTCGCTGTTTTTAACGCCCTCTTAAGCGTATCTACAAATCTTTCGGCAAGCCCATTTGATCGTGGGTGACAGGGAGCTGTTTTTATATGTCTTATTAGGTACATTTCACAAAAATCTTTAAAATCACCTGACGTGAATTGTGTCCCATTATCTATAACTAAAACGTCAACGACGCCGAACCTAGCAAATAGTTCATGCAAACAGCTCATAGTATTGTCGGTTGTTGGGTATTTATATCTAAAAACTTCCGGTCATTTACTAAAGCTGTCTACTACTATAAAATAGTAATAGCCATTTATAGGTCCTACGTAGTCTGCGTGTACTCTTGACCACGGTTTGTCCGCCTTTGGCCAAGGTTTTTGTATAATCGGTGGGGATTTTGCTGTCGCCGAACAGCCCTTACACTTTTCCACCATCTGTGCGATATCCTCATACATTTTTGGCCAGTACACATAGCTTCTCATTAGTGCTTTCATGCGATTTTTCCCGGGATGTCCAATATGAAAGTCTTTTAAGATTCTCCTTTGAAGTGACTTTGGTATCACGACCCTTCATTATACAGGAGTACATTGTCACAAATTGAGAAACTATCTGCCAATTTTGCGTCTCTGTCTTCAATTTTTTTCTTTGCCGTGTTAATAAATTCATCCGCTTCTGCGTTTCTTCTTATCTCTAGCAATGTAACCGGTAGTTCTTTAACCGTGTTATTTAGTACTTTACTGATTTCATCCTCAGCTCTCAGCGCTACTATCACTGAGTCTTCCATGGGTTCACTTTCCTTAGGAATCAGCCTCGATAGTCCATCTTTGTGCTCTATTTTTTTCGATGGTAAATATTCTAGTTTAAAATTGTAGTTTATTAATATTGTGTCCCACCTCAGGAGTCTATTCGCGGTATATACAGATAGTTCTTTCTTGGATCCAAATATGGTAAGAAGCGGCTTACCGTTTGTAGTGTAAATTTTCTACCATATATATATCTATGAAATCGAGTTACGACGAAAATAATTCCCAAAGCTTTTTTTTTCTATTTGTGAATAGATTTTCTTGGCCGGTAGTAATGCTCTCGATGCGTGGCCTACCGGTTTTGTAGTACCATCCTTCATTTTATGTAAAATGAATGCTCCCACACCGTGTGAGCTTGCATCACTTGCTACAATAATCTCCAGCCTAGGGTCAAAATGTGTCAAGGTTAAATCTAATGTCAATTTATTTATAATTTCGTTAAACGCCTTTTTGCACTCCTCTGACCAGTTCCACTGGACATCTTTCTTCAGTAATTCGTTGAGGGGTGCCCTCAATTTATGCATACTATCGATAAAGTGTCCATAGTAATTAGCAATACCGAGGAAGCTTTGCAATTCTGCAACATTTTTAGGCTCAGGCATGTTTTTGATTGCTGAAGCTCTCTTTGGGTCAGGTTTCCTGCCATTCTCATTTATGATGTGGCCTAGATATTTTAATTTCTTTCAAGAAGAAATCACATTTCTTCTCTTTAACGTTTAACCCAACATCTTGTAGTCTTTTAAAAAATTTCCTTTATGTGTCGCATGGTCTTTTAAATTATCGCTTTTAACTAAAATATCGTCCAGATGAGCTGTGGCGAAATTTTGCCCCGTCAACATAGTATCCATCGTCTGCTGAAAAATCGCAGGCGCTACTTTTATCCCGAATGGTAGCCTGTTGTATTTGTATAGACCTTTGTGCGTATTTATGCACAGTAATTTGGAACTTTCTTCCGTAATTGGAATCTGCAAGTATACTTCGCTTAGGTCAATCTTTGAGAAAATTTTTCCACCATTAAGTTTAGTGAATATTTCTTCTGGGCTAGGCAACGGATAGTGATGGTCTTTAATTGCATTATTCAGCCCCCTGGAAAAATCTGCACACACGCGGATTTCTCACGATTTTTTCTTAACATAAACAACCGATGCCGCCCATTCACTGAAGTCAGTTTTCGAAATAATCCCAGTTTGCTCTAGCCTCTCCAATTCTTTGTATATTTTGTCAATTGTGGCGAAAGGTACGTTTCTCTTTTTCCTAAATACAGGTTGAGCATTCTGTTTAAGCTCGATTTTCGCTTCAGATTTGT
This sequence comes from Ascarosepion bandense, assembly GCA_037127315.1. Lineage (NCBI taxonomy): Eukaryota > Metazoa > Mollusca > Cephalopoda > Sepiida > Sepiidae > Ascarosepion > Ascarosepion bandense. The sequence goes on from JBBBDQ010029008.1 coordinate 32,044, forward strand.
TGCAACGTCCTAACCCACTTGAAAATACTTTTGGGAATTCTTTGTGCAATTCCTCCTTCAGTTTTGTGGCTTCCGAATACTCACAGTCTATTCTTTTACAAAACGAACTAATGGGTAAATCCCATACATTGAATTTCTGCATCAAGTTCGTTCCTACTAGGTAGCCTGAATTTCACATCATATAGATTTTTAATCTTTTTATTTCTCCCTGGAATTTTACATTTACTATAATTTCGCCTGTTACGGATTTAGCAATTTTTTAGTGTGTAGCATGGTCGGCCTATTTAACTTCCGCCATGTTTGTAAGTTTATAATCATCAAATCAGATCCCGAATCCAGTTGCAATTTAATTTTTTTATTCAGAATTTCCATTTCAACGTATTTTCTGATATTTTCCTTATTTTCATCCTCCACTCTAGTTCACCTTACCCTACTAGGTTGATTTTTATTTCTGCATACCGTAGCTTTGTGACCCATCATACCACCATCATATTTGTATTTAAAAAGACAATCCTTAAACCAATGCCATCCACCATATCTGTAACATGCAGAAGGGGGAGGCTTGTTTTTTACTGGATTCTTGTCAACCGTAGTGCTGTATTTTTTCTCTTTGGCATTATAATTTTGTTTTGTCTGTGGGAAGATACAAAACGTAAATTTCTTTTTATCTTTCGAATGTACGCTACTCCTGACTCTTCAATGTCCTTGTTATCTTTCTTTATGCTCAGGCATCTCTGGCAATCTTCCGACAATTTTTGTAATGTTAAATCTGGCTCGTTTTGCAGTTTGGTCAGCATGCGTTTCCTCATTTCGCTGTCTTTAGCAGCAACTAGTCCTTGGACAAATATGAGACACTTGAAATTGTCTGGGGTAAGTTCCGACAATTTAAAATCGTCACAATGTTTATTGACAATAGATGCAAAAGCAAAATAGTCCTCGCTTTGGTCTTTTCTGAGATTAAGGCATTTCCACCTTTTATAAAACAACGAGATTTTGGGGCTAAATAGCTCTGTGAGGCTAGTCACTGCCTCATCGAACGTTAGATCATTCGTTTTTTTAGGGTGAATATAGTCTACGAACTGGGTGTGCTCGTGCCTAATTTCCCGAGTAGAAGTCTTAATTTTTTCTTCTCACTCCAGTGCTGACAGTCGATATTAAAAATATCCTCGTATCGCCTGTAATACTCTCCGAAATTTTTATCTTCCTCAACTGAGTACTTAAAAATTTCAATCGCGTTCCACAACGCATCTTGTGAAAATGTTTCCTCCTTCTCCGTGTTCCTATCCAGGGCTGTGCTTATTAATTTTAATAACAGTTCTTGCAGTTGTGTTTGTCTTTCTTCGTTTGCTTTTTGCATTTCAATTTGTCTTTCTTCAATTTGCTTTTGCATCTCTATTTGTCTCTTTTGTATTTCTGTTTGTCTTATTTCGTTAGCCTTTTACATTTCCATCTGTTTTATTTATAATTGATATTGTCTTTCTTCAGTTCTCTTTATAATTTCGAGTATTCCCTTTTGAAAATCTTCCAGTTTTTCTTTTCGGTATTAGTGTCGACAACTTGTTTGTGGTAGATTTGTTTGAGTCAGTTTGTAGCACATTTTGTTGAAGTGATTCAGGTGGTGGGGAAATTCGTCACAATTTTGTTGTGCGACTTATGCGCAAACCTGTTTCGCCAATTTGATGTTGTTGGCTACTCTTATGTGATTTTCGAGGTCCTCGACGATAAGTTTTTTTTCCTTGGTGTTATGCGTAAGTTCGTCCTTTTTTGTCGCTAATTTGCTCTTTACGACTGATGTGACAACGTCTTTTTTTTCTCCGTGTGCACTTGTTAGAATCCTTGTCGCCAAATTGTTGTTTGGCGAGAATGTATTTTTTTCACCGCGTGAACTTGTACGAATCCTTCGTCGCCAAATTGTTGTTTGGCGACTGACTTGAGAACGTATTTTTTCCTCCGCGTGAACTTGTACGAATTCTTTGTCGCCAAACTGTTGTGGCGACTGACTTGAATTTTTTCTCTCCGCGTGAACTACTTCGAATCTTCGTCGCCAATTTGTTGTTTGGCGCGAATGTATTTTTCCTCCGCGTGAGTTTCTTCGAATCTTTGTCGCCAAATTGTTGTGGATTCTTGTTTAGAAAACCACACAATATAATAATAACAAAAACAGATATGAGAGGAAAAAGCGTAAGTATATTGAATAAAAGATATACAACCTTTACTCGGTTAGTAGATTCAGGAATACTTGTTAGTAGGAGTCAAATATATACAAGAAGTAAGTCCGGGTAATAGTCTATATTCTACCTGACCAACGAACGGCGGTTCAACTGTTCTGACAAACACCAACTCTAACAACTATATTTAGTTGTCCCTCCCAGTAAGGGCAACATGTGACACATGGTCAGTTATGACTGGGATTTCCGGGCTATATGGCCCGGCCAAAAAATGGCTGTCTATTTTTGCCCAGTCATGATTCTACCCTTTGGCAGAACCACGACTGGGTTATTGCTCTCTGCTTGGAAGCAGAGAGCTGACAGTATTATAGTTGAAGAGTCTCAGCAACTCTAACAACAACAACCCGTTCTAGGTGGAGTATTTTTATACCATGGAAGAGTCCATAGAGAATGTGAAAAGGGGTGACTTCCCAACAAAATGTTAGTTTTCTGGTGGATATGGAACACTTTTGGAGTGTGTTCTTTCGTAGTTGTTGTCGAGTCTGAATGAGTGTGTAGTTTTGTGTGTGGTTGGTTGAATATTTGGTTTTAATTCATCCATTTCTCGCATTAATTTTGTTCAATTAACTGATATTTCTGTCACAATTAAGGATCGTGTTTTTTTATTACTAACAACATTCTGTTAAGTTTTTTGTATATATAGTATTATGCACATTGTAAATATTCATAGGGGTTTTCATTTTTAAATATTGTTATTCTATTCCCCGACTCCGACAGACAAATTTTACATATGAAGATGAGTTAGGAATTAATGGAAACTTCATAGTATTATGATATTTTTAGTATTGTCTCAAACAATAGTACTACACTGGCCTTGTTCAAACTGATCATGGTAGATAATGCACTCTCTCCAAGAAACTGTAATTGAGGTCTGCTCAGCATAGTTGCAGTATAAACCACAGATGTGCTCTGTGGATGTTGAAAAAACATAAATGTGCCTGAGCGGGCGTCTGCAACAAGGATTAGTTAGCCGTCCTAGTAGACAAACATACTTGAATACGAGCAGCCAGCCACCAGAAATATTTTTTATTACTCTCCAGATTTGCTTGTTCTTGACATTTTTCATTCTACCAGTGTATGAGATGTAATATATAACAGTGGGGTCGAAAGTAATCCAATTCATTATCGAAATTGCTTACTTAGAAATACTAGCGCTAGTATAACAAATAGTTATTAACAAGATAATGACAAATTTTATTTTGGAAGCTTCTAGTTACACAATGACTTCCAAAAGTTGTGTGTCTGTCATAACTAATTATTTTTTTGCCTCATTTGGAAGAAGGGTTTGTAGTTGAGAAGTAGTTAGTATTTGAAAGTTACTTTGTTTTTTAGCCATCTGCACCTAGGATTACACGTTCTTGCCTTGATAATATAGAAAAAAAAGTGATTGCTGTATATTATAGAATTTTTGCACTGTTTAATATAATCATTTGTTAGTTTGCCTAATTGATTAGGGGTCATATTTTTTTGCAAAGCAATGACAGCTGCTGTAGATAAAAGTAATGTTCGCAGAAAATTATGCTGTATTGTTTTTTCACTGACGTCGACAGGATCTTTTACCAAGATGTTTTGTAAACTGATTGCCATCTTGTGGTTATAGTTTTTATTCATTAGCATGTCCAGCATTTCGGGCTTTATTGTTTTATAAGCGAGTCAAACAGTTTGTTAAAAATTCATTATACGTACTTTTTTTAAATCTAGTATTGAAGAAGGAATGTTTTGCAACACCTTCAACAGGTAAAGTTGCCATAACAGAGACAAATTTTGCTGCTAAACCGTCAGTACCCCTGAGGTGAAATTATGCCTCAAATATAGAAAATCAACCATTCAATCATGTCGCCATAAATTTTGATGATTCACTTGTAGCATATTACCCTGAAGTGTCGTCTGATTTATATTCATCATCCATTTTTAAATAATTACAAAATATTCAAATATGTTGTGTTCTAATGCACTTGTTATTATACAAAGACTTTAAAAGATGCATTTTGAATATATGTGACTATTTTTTTTAAATCTGTTCAAACAAAATGCCATTTTTCAGAAAAAGTTCTTTTTACAAATTTACCAGTTGATTTTTTGTGCATGTATTGTTTCATAGAAAACTGTGCGTTCGTAGAGACAGACATGTTTGATATAAAGTTCATGCAATTTAATAAATGCCATTGCTCTCAAAATGAAGTATAGGGTGACTGACTTAGAAAAACTGGCATAGTGTTTCAGTTATCGATTAATCTTTTGATCTTTGGCCGCTTTATGGTCTGGCATATTTTTTAGTTAACTAGCGACGACCTGTTTCTAAGTATCTGTTTTCAGTAGATACACACTTGAAAGTGCTTGACTTTACCAACCATGACTAATGATTTTTTTTTATTATAATTATATAATTTGTGATCTGTTTTCTACTACGTCCGCATTTTGAAGTCTTCTCATTTTAGAATAGATTTTATTTAGTCAGCTTTTCCGGAATCTGACTTGTCGATTTGTTAATGTCTTTTTTATGCTTTTGAAAGTGTTTTAAACGCTAGTTTCATTTGAATTTATTCTATTATGAATAAAATTAATACAAGTTTACCGGACAGTTCAGATCACAGTGTATTTTAGTTTCCTTTGTAGTGGACGAAGCGTCCGTTACTAATTTAAGTTTACGAGTCGACTCGACGTAACATGGGGTCATGAAATAAAACAGGCAGTAAGAAAGACGAGTAGGCGAAAGTAACAAGAAAAACAATATATTAACAAAGGTTACATAGGGTTGACAGCATGCATAAAATTAAGGAAAGAGAAGTTCTTTCCCTGGTGAGAAATAAAAAATTGCGCCCCTAATTGCTACCCGCAATTAGTGCGCGTGTGTTTGTGTGAGTTAGAGAAACATGTCTGCTCTTGTCCGGGACAAAATCCTAACTAGCGTACCACGTGACGTTCCCCGTTTTTATTGGCATCGTTTACGCGGGAAACTAAGTTATCACGTGAACGCTGAGTGACCATGTGTGTGTGTGTGGGGGGGTGTCAATGTATCAAGCCCCACACCTTGTTGCAAACTGAGCGATGTATTGTTTAACCTTGTTACCCCAAGGTATGTGCGTGCGCACCGTATTCTATGGGAGGGGCATGTAAAACAAGAATGTACTCACATGTGCAATTGGTAATTTTGCCATTTGCATCATTAATTCTTGTTTGAGTCATTTAGTTTTTCGATAGTTTTTTATTTCAAGAACATTTGTCTTCGCTTTTACTTATCGTTTTTCCTTTCTTAAGTAATTTTCTTTTATTCCGTTAAACCTCATTTTCAACTCCACTCAGCATCGAAAAAGAAAATCCGATCTACTGCATGACGTATTTTTAACAATACCGTGCATTTTACCAGCATATTGTGAACATCGGAACATAGAGAGAATTTGATCTCAAATTTTGATTCTTACTATCGAGGAAGTCGGATATCAGTTTTATTGCAGACAAAGCTTATTCATACATCTATTCATTATCTAAGTCTTATTAGCACAAACACAGGCAATCACTAAACCTGAAGTCTCATAATCATTCGTGTATCGGACTTGATTGAATAAGATCAAGAATGTCTAAAAAACTGAAAAAAAGTCATTAGCCTAGCCCCAAACTGATTGTTCTAATTGTCATTTCACTTAATAAATATATTTTTCTTTCATTTTTCCTTTTACCGTTTTTCTCAATGAGTGTTAGAGAGATTTTTTTTTCACAAAAATGAAAGGATGAAAAACTAGTCTTCATGAAAACGATAAGTTCATCCTTTCCATTTTAGAATTTATCATAGAAAAGAAACATTAAATTTACAACACTTACAAGTTGTTTCAACTCTTTGTTTAACGTTTTCTTTTCTATTTTGCTTTTAAACTAAATTCCCAAGTGCGGTGAGAAATAAAATATCCAGTTCTATTATTAAATTAAGATTCCTTTCATGAGAATTTATCTACACAATTCCTGTAATTGTTCTTTTTTAAACACTTTTCATTTGTAAAATCAGTTGAGAAAAAAAATTTTTTTTTCTTAAAGTATATATTTGCCTTGAAAAACTATTTTAATAATATGGAGACGTAGGGAGCTGGTTAATGTTTCTTGATTCGGCCTTGTGTCATACATAACCGAACTCCCTACAGCTTACAAGTTTTATCCAAATTTTTCATCAGAATTATTAGAAGGTTTTCATCAGAAGGTTGGTTGTCGGCAGGTTGGAATGGGTGGAATAGTGTAAGAATAATAAATTTTTCATGTTAAAATAGAAATTTATTAATGAAAAGGATAACAAGAATAAGTAGGAGTAATGTTCTATGAGAAAGATAAGGGTATCAAGCGTTCGTGCAAATGTTCGTAGTAGTAATTGTTGAAAGAGTTATATTCGTACGTACGTACATATGTATATATTCAGTAGAAATGTCTTTGGATGGATGGAAAAGAAGACGTAAAATGAATCAGCAAACAAGAAGGAAAGAGAAAGAGGACGAATATACGGGTCAGATTGAAGCTTCTCTCGTTACATTTTGGATTGTTATCTTTGCTGGTTACATCCCTGACTCTATTGACCGACTGGACTGGCACTGATCTCAGCCTTTTATCGCTAAGTCCTCAAGTCTTGCAAGTCGCTTCCATTGGTCAAAATCAATTTATCACCTACTTGCGAAATCTGGTCCCGACTTTTTCTTTAAGCACATGGTCAATCCTTTTTCTATTTTGGAAAAACTAGGATTTCACACGTCATTGTGAATTTTTGTAAAAGTGAAGAAAAAGGTTGATTTTAATTCTTAATTTCTTATCCCACTACAAATACACTGCATTTAAAATGAATTCAGTGAAAAAATAGCATTTACTTTTTAATACAATTAACAAAGTTCTATTCTAAATTAGGAAACATTAATACTTATCTCAAAGTATCTATAGCAGTTATGGGAAATGCTTAATTTCCCCAACACTATATTTTTTAGGCACACAAATGAATGACGAAACTTGCTTTTAGAATAACAACAAAGAATGGTTTATTACATAGTAAACGTACAAGATTGGTAGTATGTAAGTGTCCATGGTGAAGCTAGCAGCAGATAGTATGTAAGTGTCCATGGTGAAGCTAGCAGCAGCGTCTTCCACGAAAGCATTCCATGGGGAATCAGTGGCAGCGATGTGAGAGAGACGTCCGTTACTGCCGCGGGCTCATGGCTCTCTGGCTTTCCTCCGTTCTACCAAAATGGACTAGGAAAAATAGTTCTAGAGAGGAATCAATGCGCTCCGCCCGTTGATTGTTCAGTGAGTGACCGAATCTCCCGTTGGGGGCATTGATTCGCTAAAGGAAATAGATCTGTGGCTGCTACAATTTCATGTAATAAAACTGTATGTTTTTATATAATTGACCCTCCTAGGTTGATATGCCATAAAAACCAACCAATGATAGCAATAATTTGGAGAAAATGGTAGTCAAATAATTTAGGTACCTCCACTCCACTCAATTGCCGAAAAAACAGCATAGCATGTTAAAAGGGTTCAAGCATAATAAAAACAAAAAGTTTTATCATTAAAATGTCTATGCTATTAAGAGGAAAGATCAAATTTTGTTGTCATTATTTAAAAAAATTTTAATCCATTTTAACACGTTCGAAATTTCAATTAAAATTCCTTTTTTTGTTTTCCGTCAGCGATTCACGTAAATGTGACTATTTTATTAACTTAAGCAAAATGTAATACCGTTCGCAAGTCGTTTTTTTTTTTAACGTTGAAAAGACACATTTAATTTGAAAATTCTTGCAAAAATCAACTGTCAGATTCTGATTTTAATGAAACTTTCAGGACTTATTCATAAAATGAATGGAATTATGCAATTATTATTTTTAGAAAATCTTGGTGATTTTTTTTTACATCTGTTACCCCCCCCCCAGACACACTTAAATTGACTAAAACTTTTAGAAATATATTAATCATTACATTTATACCAATTTTTTTATTTAGTTTAATGCAGAAAGTCTTCGGTGATAGTTTGTTAGAACAATATTTCAGTTTCGTAAATTAAGTGAAACGAAAACATGGAAAGAAAAGAAGTGCAAAACTCCAATGAGTGGATTTATATGTTTTTATTTAGTTAGTAAAGAAAAATTGGAAAAATGACAATTTGAGTTTTTTGTTTTTTTGAGTAATTGACTTTTTTTTCCCAACATTTTTTTAGGGGGTTTCACTTTTTCAGTAGAAAAATAAAGCGGTCTATCATAACAAAACAAAACGGTACATTAAAAAAAAACGTGTCACCTACATTATTTCCTCAAACAAAATATTAAAGCTAATCTTATTTAATTAAAAATTAAATAAAAGTAAAACGTACATTGATTAATTGCTCTTTTTCGAAGTCGTAAAGAAAAAAAATTGTTACACTATATTACAAAAATCCACTTCCCTGAATTATAAAATACGAAAATATCAATTAATTGATGACAGATCTTCGTCAAAAATCGAAATTTATAATTATCCGAAGATAAACCATGTAATCGACTATGTAATTAAATTAATTATCGATATCTTTGTCATTTTTTTTTTGAGTGAGTAAAATAAAAATGTAATCAGCGACTCTTTATTTTATATGATCACAATATACGATTTGTTTTTGTTTTATTAAAAGTTTCGAAAATTAAAATGAAAACATCTGCTGACATGATGAGGAGAGGCAAAGTAAAAAAAAGGAAAGGAAATTCAGGTGTAAAATCATGACGGTGCTTTTTGAAACGTTTGGCGTTTAGAATTAAATTAAAAATTTAAAAATAAACACAAGGTAAAATAAAAATTAAAAATGTATCAGAAACGATCGTGCTAACCCATATGAAAAGTTAACTTAAAATGTAATTTTAACTTATTTTGAATTAATCGATGGAACAAATCGTACAATTCCTGCTATTAATAAACTTATTTACAAAAAAATACAGTGAATAATAATTATTAAATTGTTAATGATAACGATTTAAATTTGTACTCGTTGACCTTTCTTCGCGTCTACGCCGTATAAGAAAAACGTTTCAGCCTGTAACAAAAAGAGGGGAATCGTAATTTCCAAAACCGAATGATTCAGTTGAGGAAGAAAAATATAAATAAAGTATAGTTGTGAGAACTAATCAAGAAATAATGACAGATGTTCATCTTGTGCTCTTACTAAGTAAAAAGTGGCTAGCCGCTAATAAGGCTTATATGTCCACTCCAAACTGTGTTTTTCGCCAACGAAAGATACCAGGAATGAATGAGTGTGTGACACTGTTTCATCTAAGAGAAAGGGATATAACTTAAAACAGCTTTAAAACTTATTTTTATTTATTTGTATATATTACAAATCGGAAATAAATTCGTGTATAGTTAGCTTTTTAGGACATTTCAAATAGTTCCTTAGTAATCGGGTTGAATTGCGATTGCCTTTTTGACAATCGGGTGGTCCTGAGCCCTTTCCCTTTTAAGTCTTTTACTCTTTAATGATTAAAAAGAAAGTGCTCAGGACCACCCCACATTGTCATGTGGCGGGGCTGTCGACAAAACAGGTGTCGTTAACCCCGCTTGGAATTAAAGCAATACGATCGAATCAAGGACAACAAAGACGAAGATTTATAAATTCAAGCCAAATTTTATTTGCCAAAATCTGGCAAACATATGTACAGAATGTTTGTTAAGTCAGGCAGTGTTAATCGAAAGGATCGCTTGGTAGTTCCAAGGGCAGTAGACCAGTGTCTGGAAGGGCAGTGCAGAGTTGATGCTGGCTGCTAGAGGTTCTGCTTGGTCAGCAACAAGGGTCGGCCAGGTGCAGGTGGTAGGGGGAGCATGTCACTCGACCCTGGAGCCCAAGGATATTTACTCTTCTCCTCCACTTGAGAGAGATGTGACACAAGGTCTTTTTTAATGTGGGGAACCTGAGCACATACGCCCAGGTACTGGTCAAAACATTACCAATCCACTGCAGTGGATAGGTTCAGAACCAGTCTAAACTGGTCATAACTGGTCTTTTTTTTTTGGTCATTTTTGACCCCAGCCAGAAGGCCGGAGCCAAGTGATTTGGTGAAAAAAATCGACCATGTTTCTGTTAGCAATGATCAGCAACGTTGCCCAGCTAATAATGTCTTTTGTTTGGCTATTAAAATTCTCCTTCCACTATTGAATGTACACATGGGTTTTATTTGAACACCATGTGTACATAGATTAGTTTCAGGTCATTGTTTTTAGGTACGAGTGCTTGTGTGTGTTTATATTACGTTTTGTTGTTGTTTTTCTGTGTTTTGACTTTTGGAAACGCTGAGTCACCAGAAATTAATGGCTTCGCTCTGTTTTCTGTAGTGATGTGTCTAGACGTTTGAGTAGCTGGCAGTAACTTCCAGCCGGGTGTGATAGTCAATGTGTTGGTTGGGATGTGCAGGTGGTATGATGCGGAAATTGAAATCGGCGAGCCGAGTTCAAATTCTCCCTGAGTCTGTTGTGTTCAATTTTTCCATAAATGCTTTCTTGAGAAAGATATGAATCAATCACTTCTCATGCCACTTATGGGTTAAATAGTGGGTTTGGATGTTACAGCTAATCTAAATTCAAAGCCGTGAAAAATTCACGGGGAGACCAAAAAGCACTATCTTTTCCAGAAAAAAAGTCATGATATATAATCAGATCAATCACCTAAATTAGTATTCATAATTCTCTTGCTTACCTGAAGAATTTGTGTTGTCAAAAAATAAATTAAGAACATAGATTCATATCTAACAAAGCAAAACCTTGGGTGTAATAAATACGCAGATGTTTATAAAAATGTATTTATAAACATGGGGCCAAGTGGTTAGAATGTTATCATTTCAAACATAAGGCTCTGGCTTGAATTTAGTCACAGTCAAATTGTCTAGGAAGTGAATCTTTGATAATATTGAACTCAGAATGTAATCCCAGCATGCAACACCATGGGGAAGTACATGAAAACCATACCATATGTTGACCCATGCTTTGTGAATGAAATTGGGTATACAAAGCTGTTAAGAAGCCATTTATGGTTGAGCTCCACAAAGTCACAGGTCAATGTGACCAAGGAGTTGAGTGAATTGACTTTGTTCACACTGGTAATCATACCAGATGATGCACCCTGTCCCAGAAACTGTAACTAAGATGTAACTGTAGAACAAACCACAGGTGGACTTTGTATAAATATTCCTTAGCAGGCATCTGCAACAGGGATCAGCTAGCTACCCGAGCAGACAGACATACCTAAAAGTGAATGACCAGTAAATTAGCATTATTGTCATAAAACGTTACTTTGACAGAAACTGCTAGCTGTGCAGTCACTGTAATAGGAAATATCATTTGAAATATAAACAAGAAAGCCTCTTGCCCACCCAAGTCAATCGCAAGTCTATTCAAAGTAGTTAGCTTTTGAGAAAATTATTATACCAATTGAATTACAACCTTTAAGGAATTACCAAAAAATATAAGAAGAAATATATCTTTTTTTTAATACTAGTATTTAAAACTCTAGATCCACTCAAAGTAATGCATTAGGTATGTTATGAATGTAAGAGAAGATTATAAGAAGGATAGCCAATGGAAGAGATAACATTGTAGAGTTCAGAAAATTATTCCCATGGGAATCTGTTCTACAAAGCGGTAGTATTTTGGAGGTGGGGACTCTGTTAGTGATTTGACTCTATTTTGAGTAGTATGGTGTGCTTTCATTATAAAGATCTGATCTTGTGAAATCGAACCCAGAACTTTCATCAATTGTGATGAAATGGATGTTTCCTCAGGGAGGCCCTCATACCTTGAGTGCCTATTGGGACTTAAACTCAACTGAGACCTCAAGTTGAACTTCTGCATAGAATCTATCAATAAAGATGTTGGAAAAATGATCAGTTTCATGTACCACTACAGTAAGTACCTGACTCCTCTTGCTAACCTTTACCTTTACAAGAGCCAAATCAAGCCAAAAATGAAAAATGACTGCCATATATTGGCAGGAGCTGCCCAGTTTTCACTTTCCAATCTCAGTAGAGTTCAAAGGCATCTTTGCATCCTTGTCGATGGCAAATTATTTCCCAGATGAAATGTCACAAGTCACTTGCCACTCTATCGTTATTTCCATGGAAAGTGTGCAGATGAACTACTTTCTTTAGTTCCACCTTCATGTCTAAGACCTGCCATGCCACGCACAGTGTAGTAAACCATTCTCATTTCCTTCTTATTTTATTGGTGAGATGTAAGTTCCACTGAAGCAACTTTTTCTTACGAACTACTGTTCTGTGAAATTAACTCCTAAGAGGATGCTTCCCTGACCACTATAATATTAACCTTTTACATTTTAAGGTTAACTGTTATCATCCCTACATAAACTGTGCTTCTTACTCTGTAACTCACTAGCTTGAGTGGCTCTCAGGCCTTGTAAGAGTGAACATCATTGTAAAAAATAAAACAAAATTTTCACTATTTACAGTGTTCAGACTATTGTCCTCATCTTTATTGCTATATTCACAATGTTTTGTATGCTCTGACTTTTTTCAGGGTATATACTGAACAATTTATTCAGATCACTGTTGTAGATTGTTCTAGTTCAATCTTCCATGTCTTTTTTGGATATCTCAGTATAAGCTTTCTTTATAAATAATATTCATGGAAATATCTACATAATAATGATAAGCTTGTGACATTACATCAATATGAAAGAGGTTGAAGAGTGGAAAAAACCCATCTCCTATAAGACCATTTTTGAACTCAAGGCTTCAAAAGGAGAATTGATTGTCTTCTACCCAGATAAGGCTGCAATACTTCATTTTGGATCTCTAATCTGACAATATATATTGTAAATATTAAACAAGGCAGGAGTTAAGTACTTTATGAAGTACTCTATTTTACCAGCATTTTTAGTAATGATTCACTTGATATCTGGAGTGAATTTGAACCCCAGTAGACATTCAAGTCAAAGAGCCTCATTGACAGTGAAACTATTCATCATGACTGGAGAAAATTCAGGATTTATTATTATTCTTGTCCACTACTTGAACTGCACACACACACACACACACACACACACACACACACACACACACACACACACACACACACACACACACACACACATATAAAATAAAATTGCTAGCTATAAATACTAACAAATAATATATAAGATGATATAATTTTAACATATATCAAATTTAACAGAATTGCTGAGAATAAAACACTCAATATTATACTAGAGAAATAATTATTAAATTAGAAGTAATAACAACATTCAATACTTATCAAAAAACAACTCAAGAGTTTCCTAATTTTTCAATCACGCATCAGGACTCATGAAAGATTGTATTGATTAGAGAGAATCTATTTCATAAATGCATATTTATACATTCTACAATTTCTATTTACATTATTTACATTGTTCAAACTGTTGTCTTCATCTTTGTTGCCATATTTACAACATTGTATGTTCTGACCTTCTTCAGGTGATTGGAATTTTGAACTGAACCCATTATTTCATTCACTCAAGTAGATTGTTCTCATTCTATGAGTCATACCACTTCCAGATCATTTAACTAAACTCTCTTATTTTTTTTTTTTTTTTTTTTTTTGGTATTGAATTCCCTGGATCCAACTAACGCTTTTATCCACTGAGTCATGTGTCCTTGAAGACATCAGTGTATTTTATGAGGATGCATTTATATATAAAAATAATATTAATAATGTCTAAAAAGTTGTAAGAAGGGATTCATTTGAGTCCTACTTGTTATTACAAAACATTTTAATTCATGAAGTAGTCGTAAAAATAAGGAAATTAGAAATAGAATGTTTGGAAGATGCTAGAATGTCCAAAAAAATTTGACTAAAATCTAGAGAATTCTAAAGGATTCTAGAATATGCAAATTAGGTGTTAGCCCCCTATAAAAATAGGTTTTGGGAAGTGAGTAGTCAGTTGTTAACAGGATTTGCTGACATTATCAACCCCGGCTTTGATTCAAGGATCTGTGCATTCAACCAAAAGAATCTTTAAGAAAAGTTGCCAACCAACTGAAACCTGAAAAAGAATCTCATGGAACTATATGGGTAAATAGATATGTTTGACTCTTTTATTGACCAAACTAATAATTAATCTTTATATACAACCATATATTGAGAATTTGCAAAAAGTATAGCACTTAAACTTCTTTGCTATATTAACTGGATAAAGATATTTGACACCTTCCTTCCCCTTCATAATACTTTGCCTGCCAGTTGTAAACTCTACGTTTCTGTTTTTAATGCAAAAAATTGTAAATTTTGTATATATATCATTTTGTGTTTATCCTAAATTTAATATTTGTATGTGATTTTTAACTCTGAGTTTTGGTCAATCATTTTTTTTTTCTTTTGGTACACTTAACCTGTAACAAGATGAATTTTTGGGACTTATAAACCTAATGTCTCAGTAATAATTTTTCATCAGAATTCATATTACAATCTTGATGTTTGTGATTGATTTTCTCTAGAACTTCGTATTGCTGGTCCCCATATTGTATTCATTTCAATAATTCTAAATTCTAAAATTACGTTTAATTTTGTGATATATATATATATATAGAGTTATATGATTAACGGTCATGTCACGTTGGATACACCGGTTCCCGCTCGATCACCGAAGTTAAGCAACGTTGAGCCTGGTCAGTACTTAGGTGGGTGACCACTTGAGAATACCAGGTGCTGTTAGCACTCACGGATGTGCGTTGGGGTGCGGTGGATGTCGGCTTGGAGGGGGAAATCGGTGAGCCGAGTTCCAATTTCAGTCGAGCACGCTGCATTCACTTGCGCACTGGTACCCTTGGGAAAGGTATTAATCCGTTCGTTCCCTCCAATTATGGGTTAAATAATTGAGGTCTGCTGTTCGTGCGATTTGTGGCAGTCATCTGCACCAATTGTTTGTTATCAGCAGTTCCAAGAAGTGTGGATGGTACTACACAATGCCTTCACCACTATAAACAAATCTCTGTGTGGTTGTCTTGCTGGAAAAAGGTTGGACCCTCATACGTTGAACGCGACGGGAGAATCCATTATATATATATATATATATATATATATATATATATATATAGAGAGAGAGAGAGAGAGAGACAAAATTAAGAGAATTGAGTTAAATGAAAATAACTGGAACATCTGGAAGTGGTAAGGCTCATGGAATGAGAACAATATATTTATAATGTGATACATATATATATATATATAGCAGTCAGTAAAGTGCCATACATGATACAAGTTTGGGTGATCTTTTTCAATCCATGATTGACTAGGTAGAAGATTTTTTCCCAGAAGGTTGCTATTTCTTTCTGCAATTGATTGGTTGCCAATCAACCTGATCTATCCTGCTATTTAAAACCATATCTGGATGGAGAAGAGATAGATTTCTACCTTTTCCAAGGGTATTTGCATGTAAGTGAATGCAGTGAGTTTAACTTGAATTTGAACTCAGCTCTTCAATTTGTCATTCCGAACCAATATCCATTACACCACAACATGCATCCACTTACACCAAAATGCACACACACACACACACACACACACACACACACACACACACACACACACACACACACACCTATAAAAAGTGTATTTAAGCAGCAAGAATTCATTTAAACAAATTTTATTAAATTCTACTGCCAAGTCTGTCAATCCAACATCTTTCCAATTTCTGAATTATATGTTGGACATCAGAATTAAAGTTATTAATAAATTGTTCAAAGATTGTTTTCTATCATATTAAGGTACTTTTGACAATCACAGTCATTGTCAAGAACTAGTTGTTGTCGGTCAGTATGGTAAGCAAGATTTTTTTTACTAAATTCTGACGTTTTTAGATTGCTGGAATTGGCAGTGAACAAAAATTTTCATTTTCTGGTTTGACATCTGTACAGGATGTGCCTTGTTACATACATATATAAAAAAGAACATGTATAGATATTCAATACATACTTTTCTGTTTAATCATTACATATGATGTCAGCTTGATTCCAGCTATAGAAAACAAATCATTCCAAAAAACAAAACTCTAGCATATTAAGAATCTCACATTTGAAAAGTCAGAATTAGTGTTTGTTCATTCTGAAAAGTATAAATATAAGATCTGATAAATTCAATCAATCTATTAAACATCTACTACTGATGAGTTTTTCAACACTAAACTCTTGAGTTAGTCAATTAGATAAGTCAATTGAACTCTTCATGATTTATTGAATATATATATATATATATATATATTGTTATGAGGATGCATTTATATATAAAAATAATAATAATAATGTCTAAAAAGTTGTAGTAAGGGATTCTGTTGAGTCCTACTTGTTATTACAAAAAAGTGTTAACTCAGGAAGTAGTTGTTAAATAGAGAAATTAAGAATAGAACACTTTGGAAGGTTCTAGAAAATTCCAGTAAAATCGAGAGAATTCGAAATGTTGTAGAAATATGCAAATTAGGTGTTAGTCCCTATATAAAAATAGGTTTTGGGAAGAGAGTAGTTAGCTGTTAACAGGATTTGCTGACATTATCTACTCATGGATCTGTGCATCCAGCCGAAAGAATCTCTAAGGAAAGTTGATGACCAACTAAAACCTGAAAGAGAACCTCATGGAACTAAAAGGGTAAATAGATATTTTTGACTCTTTCATTGACCAAACTAATAATTATTCTTTATATGCACATTTGAGGATTTCCTAAAAGTATAGCACTTAAACTTCTTTAGTATCTTAACTGGGTAAAGATATTTGACACCTTTCTTCCACCTTTGTAACACTTACCTGTCACTCTGCCAGTAGTAAATTCTGTTTTCT
The DNA here is from genome assembly GCA_037127315.1 of Ascarosepion bandense. Lineage (NCBI taxonomy): Eukaryota > Metazoa > Mollusca > Cephalopoda > Sepiida > Sepiidae > Ascarosepion > Ascarosepion bandense. The sequence continues at coordinate 49,068 of JBBBDQ010029008.1, forward strand.
ATTTAAATGCAAAAACTGTATATTTGTAAATATTTTTATTTTAATGTTTTTGTAAATTAAATATTTGTCTGTGATTTAACTCTGAGTTTTGGTTAATCAAACTTTTTTCTTTTGTTACACTTAACATGTAACAATATATTAACAGATTGGTTGCATATCTTTTTCTAAGTGTTAAATTTCTTCAATCTCTGAACTGGATTGATTTTTTAGAAATCATATTTTTCCCCATTATTAAAAGATATTTTATAATGTAAACAGTTTTAAAAATTGTCATTCAAGTCTTGTATATCTCTTTTAATTATGTAAATTATATATGCAGGGTGCAATGTTCCATAGGATCACTCAGTTACACAATGAGATGGATAAATTGTCATCTATATTATGCAAAAATGAAAACAACACTGACATTTCATTTTACCAAAATTGCACAAAAATATCTTGAAATATTAAAGAGTAAATTTATTCAATAAAAACACCATTGGCTTCAACTGCGTCTTCTAGACGATTTTGGAATCTCCTCCAACTCTTCTGAATGGTCTCCTTTTAAGTTCGTGGATGCTACCATAATCCTTGCCTTCAGTTCATCTTTGGTATTACAAGGAGTTTTGATGATCTCTCGCTTAACTGTGCCCCACACAATAATCAAGAGTGTTGCAGTCTGGGTCGTTTGATAGCCAGATGTAAAGGATGATGTGGTCATAGAAATTGTCTGACACCCATGAGTGGGTTCTCATGTAGGCCTCTGTATTGAGTCTGAGGCCCTGTGAAAAGATGAATGGAGGCATAATTTTACCATCACTAGTGATCACTCCAAACACTATGATGTTGACTGAATATATCATCCACCTCTTTCTGAATCCTCTTCACCCTCCTCAGATTAACACATAAAAACTCTGAAATGTTTCTATTGAAGTTTCCAGCATGAATGCCAAGCAGTACAGCATGCTGTTTCCAAATTTCTGGCAGAGTGAATTGAATCATGGTGCTCTTTTTCTCACAGATGCTGTCCAACTGACCTAATATGCTGTGCAGTTAACAAAATCAAAAACAAATGTATGAAATTAAAAATATAATATGGCCACAATTTACTCACACCCTGTATACTGAGCCATTCAATATTTTAGATAAAAGTGTATCATGATTAAGAATGATAAGAGATAATCTAAAACATCTGATATTATCTGTAAGATGAAAAAGTTATGTGATCATTTAATATCAGACCCATTTAATCCAATATCTAATATCTGTTTTCATCCATCCATCCATCAATCAATGATAAACTCTTGAAAATATTGCTGTATATAATCATTACTTTAAATACTATATGACAACATTTTAAGATATACCACTTCAAAAGAACTCAGTTTGACCATAACAGACTTAAATTTATCTACTTTGATACTCATAATTTCGAGCAAGCAATTGACCCAAAAGAATCGGGGTTGAAATCAGAAGAGCAAACATTGTGCAAAGACCCAGAAATAATAAAATGAATTTGATATTTACAAATTAAATTCAAGTTTGCAGCATATTTAAACTAGAAATCTATTATAGCTAATAGAAATTTGTTATCAAATTACCTTCTTGGATGAATTTGTTAACATCAACACATGCACAAAAGATATTTTATAACAACCAGTCAATTTTTGGGCAGTGCTAATTAGCAATTTTTATTTTATATATAATAATGGTTGGCCACTTGTATCCAAGGATGCCCATCTACAAGGGCAGCTAGCCAATCCCTGTTGCAGATGCCTACTCAGGCACATTTTGTTCACCTGTGGTTTATACTGCAACAATGCTGAGTAGACCTCAGTTACAGTTTCTGGGAGAGAGCAGGTTATCTAATGTGATGAACAGTCTAAACAAGGATTCAAACTTGTGTCTAACTGCAGATTCCTTCGTGGTTGAATGATCTAAGACATACCAAATCAATTGACTGTTTCTGCTAGGCCTAGGAAACATAGGTTCTAATCCTACCAGAGGATGTATATTTTCCCAACAAGATTTCTTGATTAATCAGGCCAGTAGATATATAAATATACTGTTTAATTATAAAACACAGAGTATCTAATCAAATATGAGTATCCATTAAAAAATAATGTTTAAACAAATAAATTAAAAATATGTTGGAGTTAATTCATTTTGTAACACTTTGTAAAATAATATATATATATATATATATATATGTGTGTGTGTGTGTGTGTGTGTGTGTTGGGACGCCCGCGCCTATTCGGCTATAATGGACTATTCCATTACTATGTAAAGTAATGGTGGCATCTATGTAGGAGAGTGTGCCAAGCAGCCGATCGACAAGTCAGTCGTAGACTTCCGATGACAACCCGGAAGTACCCATTGCTCATACTACGTCTTACGACGGTTGAGACGATTAACCCTTATTCTTGTATTGGATACTAATAACCTTTGTAAATACTATTTTCATGGAATACAACAATTAAACTATTCCTGTTGTTGAGTTATTCATTCTTACTCACAACATAACAGTGGCAACGAAGATTGTCGACATAACAATATGTGTGTGTTAATACACATTAGTAAGTAATTTTCAAAAGAGTTTATTTAAAATGGTGCAATGGCAGAGCATTTATATTATATTTATCACAATAATCTGGTGTCCATCTGACTAGCCTTGGCTGATGGTTTCTTGCATGCTATGCTCTGGGACAGGGGCTTTTGAAACCCAGTATTATCAAGCACTTTTTGCCATATTTTTAAAAACACCCATCAGCTTCTTCTGTTATTAGGTTATTAATCCCATTTTTGGCACACCTATTGAGATGTTTTTGACATTTTTTTCTTATATCACAGTGATTTTTCATCTATTTGATTCCCAGTCATATTCATACCTCTGTGATTTTAATTAGTGAATTCATTATATGTATTCAACAGCTATCTTCATTCTAACACCTTGAGTTAGCCCAGGGGGCCTGACTGCTCATATCACTGAAAAGACCAGTCTATAGAGGGCAAGAAACTCTCAGTTGTGGCCATAAGATCTACATTGGATTATTATGAGGATCCCTCTGTGTGTGTGTATGTGCATGTGTGCGAGCATGCGTGTACACGCGTATTCAAACATGTCTGCAAAAGGGAAGATATTGCAAACAATCACTCATACTGGAAATGTGATTTACACTGAGGGCTGGAGTAAGGATAGGAGAAATGAAGGCTTGCAATCAGGGAGAAGCATGCTCGAGAGAAAGAAAACAACAAGGCAAGATTGAGGAATAGTGTCTTCACATGTATTTGCTGTAATCAAGACTGTCACTCCCATGTGGGCCTGTACAGCCACCACAGACGTTGCGCTGGGATCAGCAGCTGAGGCATAACTCTTTGGGCATGGATCCAAGGTCTCTTGAGACTGAGGGATACCATATATATTGTATGTAGGGGTCCTCAATTTACAATAGAATTTCATTCCTATGATGCATTGTAACACGATTTTCTGTGTAAGTTGGAACATATCTGTGAGTTTTCATAAATAAGCCCTTACATTACTCACTTGTGCTTATGTAATAGCAAAGTAATAATGTAGGACATAACAACATATTTCTATGACATATCTTAACTAATTAGGATTAAAAAAATGGAAGACATAAATATAATATATAACAAAATGAAATGAAAATAATACATATAATGAAATTAAATTGTTTTAAGCTGCTTGTATATTTATTGCCAGTGATGTCACAGGCTTTTAATACAAGCATCATAGGTCAGGACTTACTTTTATACATAAAACAAAGAATGTGTTGAAGTGGTATATATATTTACTGAGGAGGTATTTATACGACAAAAAATAGTTTTAACAAAATAAAAGCAAACCCATGGTAGAATTTTTGGGAAAATATTTATTCTGCAAAATAAAAATCTCTTGGTGGAAAAATGTATACTTTTCATTAAAAATAAATTTGAATCCAAAAGTCTATGTTCCTGAACAAAGAGAAGTACTATTTGTTTAATGGCTGGAAAGCAGTGCTTCCCGTTAGGTAGTTTTTAAAAACACTTGTCAACTTCTGTTTTTATGCAGCTACTCTAAGGCCAATCATCTCTGTCATTTCTACATTTCTGTCATTAAAAAATACTTCCAAAACAGTATAGTTTGGGTGGGGATAGGACTTTTAAGGTAAACAGTTTTTTTAAGTAAAATGCACAATATCCAAAACAGATCATTTATATTCGGTATCTCAAAAAAAAAAAAAAAATGATACCTAAGGTTTAAAATGCATTTTAAAAATGGAAAATGAAGTTTTTATTTTAGTTTTTTATTCCAAGCTAATAGATTAGATTTAATCTTTCTAATAAGCACAATACCTTGCTGAATTTCAAACCAAATTTAAATTGGTCGGAATGATATTTTTAATCAATAAAATTTAAAATATTGACAAATCTGTCAACACAACAAAAGTAAAGATTACATAACTGTAAAAATTACTTGACAAATACAGTGTGAATGCATATTTTATATAATTTAACTACTCTGTAATAACTTAGGAAAATATTTTAAGTAATATAATATTTTAATGCATTTTAGATACTTTGTTGGCTTTATACTTTTACTCATGAAGACACTTGAGGAAACTTTAGAAAATTACCAATTAATTTAAAATTTACTATATAATTACAGTAATTACTGGTCTTGTTTTCTGTTAATGTCATGTGTGAACGTTTGTATTTTAAAAAACCGTACATTTATACAGACAAAACTAATTCAGAATTCTTTTTAGAATACTGGGGGTTGCTGAACTGTAGTAAGTTTTTCCATTCATGATTCTTTACTTTTAAGCAATATCACCTAATTCTTAAATTAATATGGAATTTTAAAAGGTTTCTTTAAAATTTGGTCTTTCTTCTTAGATTTTTTTGACGATAAAACTTTGTTTTTATTTAAGACTTTTTCATTTTTTTTTTTTCATTGTATGCTCATACATATCTTCTCTTCCTAATTGAAACTCTGAACCAGAAAGATAAGTTTTAAAAGTTTTATTTTTTTTACTTTCTCTATCACGCTCTATCAATAATCAATAGTTGTCATGTAAAGTTCATTCGTGCAATAAATTTCAATTCATCTTCCGATCAAAAGTGTTTTAAACTGCAAATAAAAAAAAAAAAAGAAAGAAAACTAAAAAAGAAAATTCAAAATTGTATCCATTTTGTTACCAAAGTAAGTATCTCATTTATCATTCAAAAAAGTCAAATAATTGCAGATTTCGTCCTAGGAAAAGGTTTAAAGCCCTTTAAGGAGAACTGGAGGGATCACTAGACTGAGTGAAAAATAATCTTAGTTTCGGTCTCTATGACAAATTAACTGAGCTGTTAATTAAAAATATAAAATCGTTCACTGCTGCTTAAAAAATTAATAAAAGATTATTTCCCTTCTTCTTTTTCTAACAAAAAAAAAAGTTTAGAAGTTATAAAAAACAGAAATCATTAACAAAAAAAATAAGTTACGAATAGCAATAATACAAAAATGTGTATCACTAACAGTACAGTACACTCAAAACCAAAATGTTTAGGTCCTAAGGATAATAATTTTTTTTCACATGCTTGTGTATAATGGACTTAAAAGTTAACATCTGATTTAACCCCCTAACTTTTAACGTGATTTAGCGACCCACTCCTCTCGACTTTTCATTTTGTGGCAGCATTTCAGTTTATGGATGAATTTTTACAATTAGCCGTAGTAGTGGTCACTTGAAAAATGGTTAAAGTGACTATTATTACTACTTACCACGATTACTTTTCTAAGTGATAAGAGAGCCATGAGTTGGGAACGAACCAAGACTTACTTATTTTTATTTTATTGCATTCTGCTCTGAATATACTGACTAATCTATTGATTTCTTTTGAGGTCAATCAATGTATTGTAATGTATTGTAATTTGATTCTAGCGGAGTGCGGCATCAGAGTTGCTCGTTGCTAGGCAACCCCACGACGCTTCTTCGGCGATGTGTGCTAATAATGTTGTTGGTATAACACAGCCCAACAACAATCAAGGAAACTAATATACCACCTTCGAACTCTGAATTTAAATTCCATTTCGGAAAATAGCAATAAAAAAAAACGACTTTAAACTATTTATCAAAAGCAAAAATTATCAAAGGAAAATGTCTGTAAAGATAGAAAGTGTTTCTATCGGACCCGAGTCATGGCGCAACCGAACACTTCGCGGTATGAAAATGTCAGAAGATTTAATAAAAAGAAGCAATAAGCATATTTCTTATCGCCAGTCAGTTGATATTTTGCCCTATATGAGGAATTTTCTGGCACGTCTGACAAACGACGAGATCTTGAAATACTTTAGGGAAGTAAGGGCAGTTGCTGTTAAGCTGCGACAGACCATTTCGTCAATTAATTCTGAGATAGTCACAACGACAAGATACCAGGAAAAATTACATAAAGAACTCGATTTTGTCCGAAAAGATATTGTTGTTAACAGAGAAAGTCAGAAAATGAGAAAATTTCGACCTATAACAGAACAGGTACATTTTTTATTTAGTCTTTCTTTACCGATTATGCCCACTGATTTTTTCTAAAACCTTTCCGAAATGCAGTGTTTAAAAAGTTTATATTGCTTTTAATTGTACATACACATTCTTCTTTTTAATCCCAGTAATCAGTGTGTTATTATTAACATTAACAAAAGTGTTTTTCTTAGTCATAGAAATCGCATGAACAAACAATAATATTCAAATTTGATTATTATAAAATTTTTAAAATAATTCAACTGAATTTCAAACTGTCAACTAAAGATGGAAATAGAAATAAAACTAAAAAAGCGTTATGTGCCTCTTGAAAAATACAACTCAATTTGGAAATTAGAAAATAATTTTTCAGGATGACTCATTACTTCTTATTTCAGTTATGAATATGATTTATGACATAATAATTATAAATTTATTTGAATGAAAAATTATACTGTTTTATGGCAAATGAGGGTGGATAAATATTAATTTGTGTAACGTTATTGAGAGAAAATGTTAGATTTTTCTATATCCATTGTCTTAAAGGATCAATCAATATCTATCCCGTTGATAAATGTTCCCAATTTTGTTTTACAACTTTATCTTAATCATCTCTCTATTTTATTTTCTCTTTCTAAAAACACACACACGCACACACATACACACCACACACGCACACACATACACACCACACACGCACACACATACACACCACACACGCACACACACATATTGCTTCATTGTGCGTACATATGTGAGTGATATGTGCAAAACAAAAACATCATAAGAAAGCAATCTGTTTTTCAACCTGTCTATATTATAAAAGTGTATAGTTATCAGAATTCAAGACTAGAAGAAAAGGAATCAACTCTCTGATTCAATTCACAGAAAAGATGTCATAGAAATGCTGTTATTTTTCATTAAACTGAATTAGTAAAATTAATTTATCAGTAAATATTATTTTGCTTTTCCAAATTAGGCAGGGGCTTATTTTGAAAAAGTTCTACCTGCTTATTTATTTGAAACCACAGAACTAAATCTGCTTGTTTAATGTTTATATTGCATGCTTTGTGTTGGGATCCTGTAGATTCTCATTTCATAACAAAAGCCTGGTATTCAAATTAGTTTTTCTCTATTTGTGTGCATACACCAGTTACAAACTGTTTAACAGATCTGAACAAAACTCTTTCAGACAAAGTTTTTTCCCCTATAAGTGGTGTCTTTGTTTATACAGAAATAATTAGAGTTGGTTTTCTCATTCATATGATTGTAAATTGTAAATGAATTTACAGAGTTATACAGAATTTTCTTCTTCTTAGATGCTTATCTTTTGTTTGCAGTCTTATTATATTTTATTCCATTCAGTATCTTTTAGTAACAGTTAAAAACATATATTCTGTGTTAATGTGACTTATTATAATCACTAAACTAAGTAAAATAATAAGCCAATACTGACTCAGCAAAAAGGATTTACACATTACTCATCAACAGTATTTGAATTTTGGAATTTCTCAGTACAAATAAATCAATATGATAGACTTGATATAATATTGATAGAAGAATATAAAATAGGCTTGGTCTTGTTTCAGTATAAAATGGCTATAATATGGTAGAAAGGAGAACTTAGAAATATAACAATAAAGTTGAAAAAATTACAAGACTATGATTTAAATAAGACTATGTAGATGAAATATTTTCAGAAAGAAATTGTTAAAAGAAATATTCTAATTTTGAAAAATTTGGAGCATTTTGAATTTTGGAACATCTTCAGTGATTACTAATAAGAGAAAGTAACTGCTGTTGTGTTGGATATTAGCTTTGTTGGTCACTCATCAGTATTTACTAAAGTTAATCAGAGAAAGAGCAAAGCTATGATAGCGAGAAGGAAAAGGAATAAAGTGAGCTTGGGTTTTTGCTGATGTTAGTGAAAGTCTAATTTAAATATGTGAATAATGGAGACTGTAAATAGTTTCCCCTAGGCAAGAACATTGAAATGGTCTTTATTCAATTTGTGTGACTATGTACTTGTGTATCAACCACTAGAATGCACAACTTTACAACAGCTGAAATAAACAGAGAAAGAAACTTGACAAGATTTAACAAACAAAAATTTATTCAAACAAAGCAAATAATATTTATGAGAAAATAGAATCTATACAAGAAAATAATTTCTTGCTGAGTTAGATGTAATTGATACGTCTGCTCAATTCTTATTTACATTTAAAAGCATTGTTAGAGTTTTTCTCAGTCAATGCTGCTAAATTTGGAAGGTCTGACGCCTATAGAGACAAAAGTAAGATATATACCTTGAAAATGAATATGACAAGATTTTTTGCATAAAGGAGAATGTTAATAGTGAATTACAACTAAATTCATAATAATTATAATATCTTAAAAGATAGGGTGAATGAATTTAACAGAAATTTCAGGAAAAAAGATTAGTAATTTCTACTTTGTTTTCACTTGTAGAACAAGAACTAAGTAAAGTCAAGTCTTGTTTAGACTTTTTATGTGCTTATCAAAGATGAATAATGCAGTCATTATAGAAAATCAGTATTTTGAAACTACATGAAGCAAAATATTATAAAAACAGAGAATAAGTTGAAAAGTTTCACAATAATATTAAAAATTACCGCATTAAACCTTGTTTAATTTTGAATGTTGATCATTAGTATGTTGGATTACCACAGTCTGAGTATAATCACAGGTAGTGCTATATTTGAAGGGATCATTCGTTTTTCTCTTTGACTTTTGGACTGGTAACACAAGTATCCTTTTGTTCCAATAGACACGAGGCATGTAAGTTCTTCAGAGACACAGACTGAAGATTGTATTGAACTGTTCATAACTTCAGTTTCTTTCAAAGACAAAATAAACGTGTGTTGCTACTCCAAAAGTCAAAGGGAAAAGAGAAAGAGCCTTTCAAATATCATGCTACTTTTAATTATCATCAGTGGTCAGTAAACTAACAGTATAATTTTATCAGCTGAAGTAAGCTGATAAAATTATGCTTAGACTAAGTACTGATTTTAGATAGGCATTGTATAACACACTCACTATAAATACATAAAAGCTTTTTATTCATCTAAGAAATAGCAAAGTAAGAAAGCAGAAAATGCAATATTATTATTAATAATCATTATTATTTTAATGTTTAAATTAGGGTCACATACAGTAAATTTTGACCAAACATAGTAATGTTATATAATTTCTAACAAAGTAAAAATTGAATTCAACAAATATAATTTAATTATATGACAGTCCTATTAACTATTATGGGTGGGTTGACTAAAAATATGTCAGCAAAGTGGGCAATTGGCAACCAGCAATAGAAACATGCTCTACTTTTCTAGAAGTTAGTAAATATTATCCAACATTCTATTGGAGCAGCAGACTATGAAAACCTGGTGATAAGTTTAATTTTAGAACAATGCTTTACTCGGAACTCTGTTTCCTGCGCACCGTAAACAAAACGCTGTCTCCCGAACACTGGTGTAGCCTTCACGAATCGCCAACGCCAAACTGCCTCCGAAACAGAAGTTGGCTCTTTTTATGTGTTTTTGGTCTCGAGCAAGAAACCATAATTTCTTGCTTCTGAAAAGCCTTGTTTTCACCAATGACACATGCGCCGTGTCATTCCAAAAACTGCCTTGCATGAGATCGCCTTGCAGTTCCATGACGTCTATGAATGCATGTGCAGACAAATCGCCCTCTCTTGCTTCGGCGAGGTGAGTCTCCACCACAGAGGTATTGTAATTATTTATATTATTTATATTATTTAGACTGTTGTCCTCATATGGTGGGATAAATAACATCACTATTCCCTGTGGGATAAAGTTGAAATAATAGAGAATACCACTGGAAAATACGAAAACTTAAAGGATCAGCACATATGCTAGGCTTCAAAAATCTCCTAAGCTGGCTAAGCATAGAAATGAATACAATTTGGAAACAAGTTATACAAAATGCTAGAGAAAACCAATAACATCAATAATATGAGCTCTGTTAAAAAGTGAGACATTAGGTTTATAAGTCCCAAAAATTCATATACTGATGTCCTCAAGTGGACATCAGTGGATAAAAGCATTGGTTAGATCCAGTGATTTGAGCCAAAGAGTTGTGAGTTCAATACCTGGCTACAACAGTAGTGAACAAAAACTTAGAGAGTTGAGTTAAATGAAGATAACTGAGACATCTAGAAATAACATGACTCATGGAAGGAGAACAATCTAACAATGATCATCAATAAAGGGTTCAGTTGAAAAGTCCAATTACCTGAAGAAGGTTGAAGCATACAACGAAACATTGTGAATATGCAATAAAGATGAAGACAACATTCGAAACAATGTAAAAAATATAAATAATCATAAAGTAGTTTGACTCACTGCCCCAAATCCGACAGAATGACCAAATACCAGATGTTTTTTAAAATCTCCTCCTGATTGAGTCAAGAACTTTCAGCAACTTACTTTATAAATGGTTTTTCACTGTTAAAATCATATGTTGATTAATTTCAAAGTTCTTGAGGTTTTGGCCAAAATAAAAACATATTCGAATCATATGAAAGATGAATGGAAAATATGTTTTTAATTTTAGGTTTTCAGAATTATTTTTTTTTAATTGAAAGAGTTCTGACATGTTAATAAACAATTTTAAGTTATCTCCTTCTAAATACAGGAATGTAATAGTATTAATTTAAATCCTATTTTGTAAATATAGACTACCTTTGTCAAAAAAAATAATGTTGATCATTAGTATGATTTTATCAGTCTACTTCTATACTTAGACTAACTACTGATTTTAGAATAATTTCAATGTTCTAATGATAGCATCAGAATCCTTATTTAATACATCCATGCCAAGATATTGATTCATTTATTTTTAACATTTTTCTTTCAAACAAATGCTAATTGTACTTAGACTAATTATGAATGCAGCAATTTGTTCACTATAAGGTTTGGAAGCGTCTATAGGGGGATGTATTATTTTCATATTTTGAGTTATATTTGTGAAATTTCTTTGTCACTTTTGATGTGACACATTTGGAATTCATTTTCAATAGATTTCATTTATTTGCTATTTAAGCATTTTGACAAAATGATCAGCTTTTCCAAACTCATAAAAAGTAATATTAAACATTAGCTTATCTCCTATCGATGTCTCTTAATTTCACTCTAACTATTGCTTTATTAAAATTATTTGATTAGCCACCCACTGTGTTTAATTTCTATGCTTTCTACTGTCTTCATTCTCTCAACTCCCAACAGACCCATATTTATTAAGACTTTTTTTTTTTTTAAGCTGACAAGGAAAGTGATTTATGATTTATTTTGATAAGTTATTTAAAATATTTTCTATTTAAAGAGTAGAAGATTTCTTAGATTTGTATAAGATCTCTGATCGTAAAAGTGTTATGTAAATTTATGCCTTGGCAATTTTACTATCTTTTGCTAAAATAAAGTGCTATATTTGTTTGTTGTCAAAATAATTCTGTAAATTTGTATTTGTTAGAGATGAAGAGAATTAACAGTTAATGAGAAGGATTAATTTAGTAATGATTTATTAGTGTGTTTTGGGATTAGAAGACATAAACCTCCCTTTTCAACAATTTTCAGATTACTTCTGTGTTTAGTTAAAAGACAAAAAACTGTATTGAAACTTCATTCTACCAAATACGATTTTGGAAATGATAGCAGTAATCTTTTCATCATTTTTCACAACACAGAGTATAGTCTATATCAGCATCTAGAAAATTCTGGTAACATCTATATATATATATTTGTGTGCTTAATATTACAAAATATGAAAATTCTAGAATATTATCATATTGACAGCATTTTGCAGTTCTTATCTATTCTGGAAACTGCTTAAATTTTCTAGGATTTTCAAATAGTACCTAGGGATCAGTTTTTTATCCTCACCACCCTCAACCTTTATTGCTCCACTGCTCCCTATATGATGCTCACCACCCACTTTGAGAAACCCTGCTCATTCAGTTCCTCATTTTTGTCTCCTTGAGCTTAGTAAATATCACCCTTACCTTTTGGCAGCTTGTTACCTGGAGATCTATTTTCCAGACAGCACCTCTTCATTGTACTGAGAGATAGAGTATTTATTTTATATACCTATAGATTCATTGCTTCAAATGTTATTTTTAATGGATACCTGTATTTGAGTAGATGTTCTGTTTTTTTAACAGTATTTATTTTGTCTCGCAGCCTGCATACTCAAGGAAATTATTAAAGAAAATGTGCCACCCAGCAGAATTCAAACCTGTGTGTCTGTCTGATCCAGTATGCTTTAACTAAATAGCTACAAAGAGCTTCAGGGTCAAACAAGGTTCTATTTGCCTTTAAAGTACTTTGTCAAGTTTTCTCAAGTGAGTGGTAGGCATAATAAATTCTGCTTAAAATTAAAGAGAAAAACAGAGCATCTACCAGTAAAAATAATATCTGAAGTAAAAATATGCCAGATTAAAAAACTCCTTAGAAATACTCATAAATGTAAAATAGGAATCAATTTTTTTTTAAGTGGGTAAGTGCCAAAAATATCAATATTTCTCAGGCTTTGCTGAAATTTGTTTCTTTGGTTCATATCTTTCATGATAAACTTGATAAAGACATACTTGATTTTCTTTGTATAAGCAACAGTAAATTTTTTAATCTTTACCATAAGTTTAGTCTGAAGAAAACTAGAGAAGGAACTTGCTGAAACAATAACAAAGATAAAAGAAATACGAATTATTGAATATGTCAGTGTATGTATTTATACAGAAGTATATATGATTGCATATACATACAGTTTTATTACATGAAATTGTAGCAGCCACAGATCTATTTCCTTTAGCGAATCAATGCCCCCAACGGGAGATTCGGTCACTCACTGACCAATCAACGGGCGGAGCGCATTGATTCCTCTCTAGAACTATTTTTCCTAGTCCATTTTGGGAGAACGGACGAAAGGCAGAGAGCCATTAGCCTGCGGCAGTAACGGACGCCTCTCTCTGACATCGCTGCCACTGATTCCCCATGGAATGCTTTCGCGGAAGACGCTGCTGCTAGCTTCACCATGGACACTTACATACTATCTGCTGCTAGCTTCACCATGGACACTTACATACTATCTGCTGCTAGCTTCACCATGGACACTTGCATACTATCAATCTTGTACGTTTACTATATAATAAACCATTCTTTGTTGTTGTTCTAAAAGCAAGTTTCGTCATTCATTTGTGTGCCTAAAAAATATAGTGTTGGGGAAATTAAGCATTTCCTATAACTTCTATAAAATATCTGTCATTGGACAAATATATAAATTACTCATGACAACTGACTATTGTTACTAACTTGTTTGTATTTAGATGAACATGTCCCGACAAGAAATCATATTATTTACTACACTATAAAACTGAATTGAGTCAATAATGCTGATAGACTAATATTTTCCTTTTATGATTATTCAAAACATTTCAACAGAAATTTTTCTTCAAGTGAAATTTCATTAACTTCTCTCTCAGTCTGCCATGTTCATTCAATAATAATGATTCTTCATAGCTTTCTGTCTTTTCTTGCTCTTGACAATACTTGCAACTTTATGACTCATGATTTTATGACTTGTCAAATAGGTTCTATGCTGCTTTTCCCTGCTTCACCAAACTTCAATATACTTTGTGAATGTTCAGTTCTACAAACCTTCTTTCCTCATTGTGTATCCCAAAAGTTTCAGCTTTCTCTTCCTCATTCTTTGTAGTTTCTATTCTCCTACAAACTTCCTCATTTGTCACGTACTGTATCCATGACATTCTCGGCATTTGTCAATAGAACAACACTATTATCAATTTCTTCATTTGTGACAAAATTGTTGCTGTACAGTCACTACCATCTGTTGCCTCTTGTTGTGGTGCAATAGATAGAGCTCAGAACGAGAAGTCAGAGAGCCGAGTTTTAATTTCATTTGAGTTCTTTACATTCAATGTCAAATACTCTTGAGAAAGGTATGAATCCATCACCTCCAACCCATTTAAAGATTAAATAGTTGAACTTGTTTCTAAAAAAATAATTTCTATTCTTAAAAAATTGTTAATGCAATAATCACTTGCAAAAAAAAACCCTGAATTATTCTTATAATCTCCAAAATGTTATGGCTTTAAATAACCTACAAAGAGTTGATAATCCATAGAAAATAATTCAGTCAATCAATCAATAATAATGGCTGATATTATCAGTGGTCTGTTTTGGTTTTCATACAATTCTGATTTATACAAAATGAACCAGTATTTCTCTAACATTTATTTTCCAAGAAAAATTCCTTTATAGCAACCAGACTTTTTGCTATGCAATATATAAATTTCTAAATTAAAGATTTTTAAGAAGATTGGATTATTTATTTTTTATTATTATTTTTATTTTTTGAAAGAGAAACTATCAGTATTAGTTCATATGAAACCATAAAATAATTTCAGTAACTACAACTAAAATATAATTTTTTAGCATATAGCATGCATATAAGATTGGGCAAAAAATTATTTAGGAAACAAAAATGATATTTGACTGTATCAACCACATTTATACGAGGGGATGCTGAAAACTGAAGGATTGCTTGACCAAAGAGAGATTCAAACAAATATGTAACAAAAACAGCTCAATTTGAGAACTATAACTATATAATTAACATAGACTTGAATTGAATTACAACTCTTAAAAGCATGCTTAACAGACTATGTTTCACAAATAATTCAGCATCTTACAATTGATGATGAGAATTATAATGAAGCTATTGATTTATTAAATGAAGAATTTTTAGACAGAAAATTCATTATTAATGAAATATTCAAGTATATCAATGAGCAAATCCCAGCATATAATGCCAATTTATTATTTTGTAAACATTACATCACCAAGGTAAAGGTAGACGTATATGAATTTAAGAATGCCTTTAACCTTAATTCTTTTAGAGGAAAGTTCAATTGGCAAAAGACATTTATGTTTTATCATATTTACCAAATTGCCAGGTATTCTTAATGCAATCATTCATGCAATACGTACAAATTATTCTTCACTACAAGAAACTTTTGATAAATCTTGTGAGGCAATAAAACCATTACAGTTAAAGAAAAATTTAGTGGCAGTAGTAGTAATAGAGGTAAAACAAAAGGGTTTAAAACTCTGTAAAAATATAACTACTCAACAGTAGACAGTTATAGTACTAAAAACTGATGTCACAAGTGTAATTTTTACAGAACAGATGAGCACTATGTTAGTTATTGTAAAAATTACCCTTCTTTAAGCGATAAGTAAATTTATCTATATAATTTGTGTACTAGCCCTAATCATAAGGCTCTTTAATGTGCTACTAATAAAAGTAATTTACTATATTCTTGTCAATTTTTTTTCTTAATTCCATGTGTAACTTAATTAAATACTAATGTATGCATTGGGCCTGGTTTTGGAAAAGTGAATATTCTACTCCCTATTGTCAGACGTTTGTGAACTCAACTAAAAAATCAGTTTAATGAGCTACAAAACAAAACTTATCATTTGAATCCTGATGAATAAAGCATGAAGCAGAATTAGGCCAGAGATAGGACAAGAACAGTGTGGTTTCGTCAAAGACCCTGGAACAAGGAACATAATATTTATGATTAGGATGCTATCAGAAAAAAACAATACAAATGAAAAAGGATATGTACCTATGTTTTATAGACTATACAAAGGCATTCAACAAAGAATTGATAGAAATGCTCAGCAACCTCAACATATTTGGAAAAGATATTAGAGTAATCAAGAATCTCTACTGGCAACAAACCACCTACATATGAGCAAAAAACTAATTCAGCAGATATACAAAGCTAGAAAGAAGTGTAAGACAAGGATGTGTCTTTTCACCAGATCTATTCAACTTGTACAACAAGACTATTCTGAGGACCCTAGAAGTAATGCCAGGATTCATCATCGGAGGCCACAATCTGAACAACATAAGATAGGCAGATGATACAGTACTTATAGTAGATACGGAAAAGAAACTACAAGACCTTTTACAGAAGGTATCTAAAGAAAGTGCAAAAAAGGATTACAAATAAGCTACAAGAAAACTGAATGCATGGTGAGCAGCAAACAGAAGAGCCCAAAATGCCAATTAGAGGTGGGGATACTAAAATCAAGCAGGTAAAAAATTTAAATACCTGGGAAATGTTCTAACAGCAGACAGAAAATGGGACACTGAAATCTGAAGGCATAATAAAGAAATAAAGCAACTAACAGGACAAAAGACCTGCTCAGCAACAATGTATAAAAGCAAAGAACAGTACACTCGTATTAGAAAATGAAAAAATACTTCAGAGATGGAATGAGTATATCAGAGATCTCTTCCATGACAAGAGGAAGCAACCAACAATGCACAAAAATATGGCTGGACCAGAAATATTAAAAACCAAAGTGGAATTGGCAATGGCCAAATTGAGGAGAAACAAAGCAGCAGGACTGGATGGAATTGTAATAGAGATGTTGATGTCCTTAGAAGGCTTTGGCATAGACAGACTAACAGAAATAAACAAAATCTACAACAGTGGCAATATACTGGAGGACCTAAGCAGATCAATTTTCATAACACTACCTAAGAAGCCAGGTGCAAAGGAATGTGAACTTCACCAAACAATCAGTTTAATGAGCTACATGACAAAACTCATCATTTGGATTCTGATGAACAGAGTGTGCAGCAGAATCAGCTCAAAGATAGGACAAAAATAGTGTGGCTTCATCAAAGATACCAGAATGAGGAATGCAATATTCATACTCAGAATGCTATCTGAAAGAGCAATACGAATGCAGAAGGACTTTTATCTGTGCTTTATAGACTATGCAAAAGAATTTGACAAAGTATGCCACAGAGACTTGATAGAGATGCTCAACAACCTTGACATTTTCAAAAAAGATGTTAGGATAATAAAGAATCTATATTGACAGCAAACCACTTGCCTACAGATAGGAAGTGAATTCAGCAGGCATCCAAAAATAGAAAGGAATGTAAGACAAGGATGTGTTTTCACACTGGTTCTATTCAACCTGTACAACAAAAAAATTATGAGTAAAATAAAAGCCTTCTCTCATAATTTTTCTCAGAATTTTGTCATTGGCGGCTACAATCTCAACAATATAAGATACAAGGATGACATGGTGCTGATAGCAGACACAGAAAGGAAAATGCAGGACCTTCTACAGAGGATAGCAAAAGAAAGTGAAAAGAAAGGACTGAGCATAAACTTCAAGAAAACTGAATGTATGGTTATCGGCAAAAAGAAGAGCCCACTATGCCAACTACGAGTTGGAGAAACTAAAATAAAGCAAGTAAAAACTTTAAATACCTGGGAATTGTTCTGACAGAGGATGAAAAATGTGACATGAAGATCCAAAGATGCATTGGCATGGCCAAGGACGCGTTTCAGAAGCTAAACAGAGTACTGAAAGACAGGAAAATCTCATTTGGAAACAAAGAAAAGAATGCTGGATTGCTATGTGATATTTGTCTGTCTGTATGGAAGTGAATGTTGGACAATCTGATCAAGGATGAAGGAGAGGCAGCAGAAATGTGGTTTTACAAAAAGATGCTGAAGATACCATGGACTGACCACATGAGCAAACAATGAGGTGTTGGAGATAGTGCAAATGAGAAGAAAACTTATACTTAACATCAGGAAGAGACAGATGAGGTTCCTGAGACATGTAATGGGAAAGGAGGGCCTGGAGAATTTAATACTCACAGGACAGATAGAAGAAAAGAGAGACAGGGAAAGCAGTGCGAGACATACTTGATAGGCCTGAACAAATGGATGGCGGATCAGGTTTTGGGAGAGATACCAAGAGAAAAATATTGACAGCGACAAGAGACAGAGCCATGTGGAAGTCTGTGTTTGCCTACATCCTGAAGGGACATGGCACATGAAGATTATTTGTGCATACATCCAAATCTACATCTAATGCCTTCTCACTCTTGATGAAGGAATCCCTCTCTGACTGACCATGTCTTCAGGAGTGTAGCCATAGTCACTTCGCGAGTCCAATTACCGGTTGGTGAAGCTATTTAACCTATAGTTAGAGGTTTTGAGTTTAGAGTTGTCCTTGTCCTCAACTGCTTGCCACCCAAGCCTGTAGGATACAGTCTGTTATGCTATTTACCCATAGTTGGGGGGAGAAAAGATGGATTCATATCTTTAACAAGAGTAATTGCACAAAAGTGAATGTAATGAACTTGACTTGAATTCCTAGTCAAGGCACTATCCATTACTACACTATGCCTCTGCATGTGTATGTGTGTGAATGTATATATACAGGGTGTGATTAATGAATTGTCATCTAAATTAAGCAAAAAGGAAAATAACATTGATATTGCATTTTAACAGATATATTTACCAAAATTACACAAAAATATCTTGAAATACTAAAGAGTAAATTTATTCAATAAAATCATCATTGGCTTAAACCACAGCCTCCAGATGACTTGGGAATCTTATGCATCTCTTCTGGATAATCTCCTTCTTTAAGTTGGTGAGTGCTACCATAATCCTTGCCTTCAGTTCATTGTTGGTGTTACAAGGAGTTTTGTTAGATTCTTGTTCATTTGCACCCCTCATATAATAATGGTGTTACAGTCAGGGCAGTTAGGTGGCCTGATGTAAAGGATGATGTGGCTGCAGAAATTGTCTGACATCTATAATGAGGTTCTACTGCTTGTGGAGTATAGTGCAGAATCCTGTTGACAGGATCTTCCAGCAGCCACCCTCTCTTGACCCAGAGCAGCACGACCACCTCAAGGCACTTGATGTCGGCCTCTGTATTGAGTTTGAGGACTTGTGGGAAGATGAGCAGAGGCATAGTTTTGCTATACTTTGTGATCATTCAAAACACCATGATATTGACTAGATATACCATCCAACTCTTTCTATATCCATCACACTGTCCTCACATTGATACCCAGATACTCTGAAATGTTTGTATTGCAGCTTCTAGCATGAATATCACACAGTACATCATACCGTTTCCAAATTTCTGGCAGTGTGAATCATGTCATGGTGCTCTTTTTCTCACAGTACCCAACTGACCCTATTATACTGTACAGTTGATAAAATTAAAAAACAACGATATGCATGTGTGAAATTAAAGATATAAAATAGTGACAATTTACCCATCTCAGCTTCTGTATGTTGTGTGTGTGTGTGTGTGTGTGTGTGTGTGTGTGTGTGTGTGCATACATATATCCAAATAAATAAGGAACAAAGAAAATAATTGCAATGTTCAAAACATTAATTTAAAACAGTGCTCAATAAAAATAGAGCAATGAATTTTTATTATAATTTATACTTTAGAACATGTACAAACTACAAGCTACTAGAAAATTGTACATTTTGTTTTGATATTGAAAGAACACTGTCTCATCAGGTAGTTAATAATGATGGTAATAAATGTTTTTTTTAAAAGAAAATTAAAAGAAAACACTTCTTTTTTTTTAGAAATCTTTTTGTACGAGGTAAGAGGATATTAAATGATATGCTCTGAAAAGGGATATACATATTCAAAGTAGCTAAGTGATTTTGGCAGGGTAAATGGATAGGACAATCTAGCAAGTAGCCGTAATGAACTGGTACTT
The DNA here is from genome assembly GCA_037127315.1 of Ascarosepion bandense. NCBI lineage: Eukaryota > Metazoa > Mollusca > Cephalopoda > Sepiida > Sepiidae > Ascarosepion > Ascarosepion bandense. Next base: position 69,191 of record JBBBDQ010029008.1, read on the forward strand.
GTTGTAGTGGTATGCAGTATGCTTAGGCAGAGTCCTAGGTGTCCCCACCTTAGTCTGTATTGATGGCTGACACCAGCCAATCATATTACTGTGAGGGGGAACCCAGGTGTATGCATATTCATTACATCATTAAAAAAGAGGGAAAAAAAGAAAGAGGGTAGAAAAAATGAGAAAACAAAAAGAGAAATCAAGAAATGGAAAAGAAAGAGGAAAGAGAAAGACACAGAGGAAACAAAAAAGCAAAGAGGAAGATAAGAGAGAAAGAACTGAGAGGAAAGAGCCAATGGAAACAGCTAAGAGAGAGAAATTTTAAATTTAGACAAGAAGTAAATTGTAGACTGATATAGATATTGATTACATGGTGTCTGGGCTTGACAAAGAAGAAGCGAGAAAATCTACAGCAAGAAGAATGGGGGAGACAACAGAAACGGCAAAGAAATATAAATTTCAAACTTTGGCCAGAAGTGAATTGCAGATAGATACAGATGTTCGTTATATTGTTTAAAAATAAATCCTTTTGTATTTTTTAAAAAAATGATGAGATCACATACACAAACAAAGAAATTATTCTTAAAACGTAAATTAGAGGATGTTTAAAAACATAATACGAAGATATAACTTCATTAGTGATAATATAATAAATTGGAGAAGTAAAATAATTTTTTTTTAATTAAATTTTTTTTTAAATTTAAAGATTAAATTTTTTAAAAAATTAAAATTGAAGGAAATAAATTAAAATTAATAAATTAAAAATTAATATTAAAATTAAAATTAAAAATAAATTTAAAGCAGTAAATAGATAACAATTTGTAATAGAAAATAAAGATAAAATATCATAAGAAGAGAGATCATTTAGTTAAAAGTAAATCCCACTAGGATTATCAACCCAACTAAATCAGAGATCAGTAAAATCAGTAAAGTAATACTAAAACAAGTAAACCTGCAAAAAAAATCAACTCAAATTTATACAATGGAATGGTACTTTGGAAGTAATTGACTGGTTCAAGAACATCAATGATAAAAACAATTCTACTTTGTGGATTTTTATCCATCTATATCTAAAAACCTCTTCCATTTGGCCCTTGAATTCACTGAATTTTATTCAGACATTTCTAAAGAAGAAATTAACATAATTTTGAACTGCAGAAAATCACTTCTTATTTACAATAATGAACAATGGACTAAAAATTCAACAGATAATTTTGATTTATCTATGGGAGCACTGGAGTCTGCAGTCTTCAGATTTAGATTATTTCTTCTGTACAACCTCATGGCATATAAAGACATCAATTAAATAATTTAGGGCTTTATAGAGATGATGGACTCACGATAGTAAATAAATCTATTGGAGGTAAAGTTCATAGACTTAGAAAATGAATCCATATAGTTTTAAAATCTTTTTGTCTTAGCATAGTTATTAATTCTAATATAAAACAAGTTGACTTTTTAGACATAATGCTAGACTTAGTTTCTAATAATTTCTAACCTTACATGAAAAATAATGCTAACCCAATTTATATAAACCCTAGCTCTAATCATCCACCATCTGTTATCAAACATATTCCATCATTGGTTGAACATTGCATTAACATACACTCCTCTAGCAAAGAAATATTAAAAAAACATAAGATAATTTATGATAAAATTTTTAAGGATAGTGGTTATCAATCTTCTGAGAACAGTTTTGCTCTAGAAAGAAAAATAGAAATAGAAAAATCATATGGTATAATCCTTCATTTAATCAGTTAGTTAATTTTAAAATGGGACATAAATTTCTTAAACTAATTAATAAACATTTTTACAAAAATAACCCTTTAAGCAAAATTTTCAATAGAATTATGCTAAAACTCAGTTATAGTTGCTCTAGCAATTTAGAAAAAATAATTAAATTACGTAACAAGAAAATATTGAAATTATATATACAAGAATAACAATAGTAATTCTACTACTCATTTTAATTTGCCCCATAGTAAAAACTTTTGTAATTGTAGAAACCTCAACCAATGCCCCTTATCTAATAAGTGTTTAACTAAATCCCTGGTCTATATGTGCTCTATCTCTTAAGTAGAAAATCCTAGGGTTACTAAAGTTTATATTGGTAATGCAATGAACTTTTTTAAAAAGTTTTTTTTTTACAATCATCTCTCATATTTTACTAATAAGGATAAACAAAATATGACATCACTTTTTAAATATTTTTGAAAGTTAAAAGAAGAAAATAAAACATCTATAGTTAAATGGAAAATTCTCAAACAAGCTAGAATATCTAGATCAGTAAATGAACCATGTTTCCTTTCTCTGCAAGAAAAAATGGAAATTATTAAGTACATGAAAAGTTACATATTACTGAATAACAACAGCAACAACAATAAGGCACTTCAACTGACTCCTAAAATTAACGTCCAATAAATACAATTTCTTTTATTGCTTTACCTTCCTTTTCACTTTCATGCCGGCCATAAAAAAGAAAAAGAACACAGACTTTATTAGTAATTTGTTAATCTTTCTACACACACACATTCTACTACTTACAACTAGAATTCTGGACACTTAATTCCTTACTACTATTTCTCTTGGAACATTTAACTCTTACCAATTGTTATTATTCTGCTTGAACATACAAACAAAATATTTTTATATTTCCCAACTTTCAACCATATTCTTCTGATGATTACAGATAAACCTTTAAGTTGTAGGAAGTTTGGTTATGTTTGACACAAGGCCAATTTAATAAACATTAAACCATCTCCCTACCACTTCAAGATGAGTTCAAATTGTTTGTTTAGTGGTTTGTTTTGGTTTGGGAAGGTAATAACAGCTATTTTTTCCTCTAAACAAAGTTTGCAAGTTTTTGATTGCTTGTTGTAGGCTGATGTTCTTTTCTGTATTTTTCATGATATTTTTGGTGTGATTTGGGTTTTGTCAATAATTTCCTAGATATACTTAGAAATCATTGTGCTGTTCATATATTTACTATTTGTGAAGGTTGTTTTGTGTGCATAGTTTCTTTGTTTCCAGGGTCCTTCTGTTATGCCTACCTGTATTTTTACCTCATTATCTGATGATTTTACGATCACTTCTTATATTATGTTATATTGGAAACGAATACCATTTAAGGGATATTCATTCCTTATTCTGCAGTTACACATGGATTTAATTTGTTTGAGTTGTTTGTTGATAGTTTTTCTGTTGTGCCTTTTTATTATTTGTGCCATGTTCTCGGTGCAAATGTAGTTGATTTTCACCATGTTCTTGTTGAATATTTTGTGGAGAGTGCTTGATTCCGAGAAGTGTTTATATAAGAGTTTGAAAAATATTTTTCCTATGCTTGTTTTTATGTTTTTACTATATAGTGGGTTGTACCATATGATATTTCTCTTCCTGTTGGCATTTTGTGAGTATGTGGTGAGTATGTGAGTATTGCCAAGAATCCATTATTCTTTAGGGCTGTTTCATAGTCTTTCTTAGCTTTGTTAATTAGCCTCATAGTGATTTGGGGGGGGGTGAATTTTGTTTCTTACGAGGTTAGTTAAGTCTTTCTCAAAGTCATCTAATTCTTTTTGTTGTCAGAGGTGAGGGGACATTTTTGGGTTTTAAAGCTATATTTTTCAAAGAAAAATATATTAATAATAGCAACAATAATAATAGTGGCTAATACTAATGGAAATACATTCCACAGTTAGATATTTATTTTTAAAAAGTACCCAATACAAAAATAGAGAATAGATATATAGGTATTATTATTATTATTATTATAGACTACTGCAACTTAATAGCTGTAAAGTTTCAGTGTTTAATACACCATCATCAAGCAGTGAAATGTGGTTTTAAAGTACCTTTGCGCCCACAAAAATGACAATTTGGCGACTCAGTTTTATATCATAATTGTAAGTTTGCGGGGCTTGGTAGGGTGTCATATACTGCCCAGATCAGAAATTGTAATCTGGAGTCACCGTGCCATATTTCGGACCATTTGATTTGGCGACTCAACATAGAGCTCCATTTGGTCCATGCCCCTTGCTGTCTCATCCCGACTTGGATTGCTATTCATTTTTCTTCTTCGCCATTTCTGAATTCTTCCTGCAAAAGATGACTTTTCTTTTTTCCTCACAGTTTGTTATATTTTTCTGATGGGAAAAACCCGAGGCCCGCGTGTCCAGTAGCTACGGTCCCTAGTATTGTCTTTTCTCGGATTCTTTGTTTTGCTGTATTCAATTCATTTGAGGCATTCCATTTTTCACCTGTATATACTGATATTCCTGCACCAGCTACTTTGGGGTCTTTCGAACACTCGTACTGGATTGTGGCCCTCACTTTATCTACTTTAAATTCTTCATATAAGCTTTTAAACGGGAGTTTCAGTGTGTTTGTTTTCCCGTATAGGGATCTTGGCAAACCTAACCACCTATGTAGTCATGATGTTATGCTTTGTTCCATAAGTTCTACCGTGGAGGAAGTGAAATCGTAAATAGTTACAGGCCAGAGTATTTTTGGAAGAATGACGTGTTGATAAATTCAAGCTTTATATCTGCCAGGTAAGCCAGACTTATCAACCCTAATTAGCCACTCTTCTAGATTCTCCTTTGTTGATATTACGGATCTTGAATCTTTTAGGGTTTCATCGAACTGCTTCCCCAAGCTCTTTACAGACTTTTGATGTATTGTAGGTATGTCATCTCCAAAGAGCTTAAATCTTTCGTTTTCTGAAAGCTTACCTTTTTTCATTACTAGGGATCGTGATTTGGAAGCATTAAAACTCCTTCTTGCCCAGTCGATGAGTTTTTCGATGCCCTTCAGCAACCACCTTGCCCCGATGGCAGATGTGCTGGTTATGGTCATGTCATCCATATACGCACGAATCGGTGGTTGCCTTACACTGGATCTGGTGACTGGTCCTCAACATTCCACTTCAGCAGCTTTTATCAGCATATTTATTGATAATGCGAAAAGAGTCGCTGAAATGGTGCAGCCTGTTATTATTCCTCTTTCAAGATTGTGTCATGCTGAAGTTGCGGTCTTTGTTACTGCCCTCATTTTAAAATCCTTATAGTAGTTTAAAATGAGTTTGGTAACAGCAGTGGGTATATGATATTGAATTAAAGCTTCTTCTACTAGACGATGGGGAATCAACCCATAAGCATTAAAGTCTAACCAGAGTACTGCAACATCTCCCTTATTTTCCTTGGCATCTTTTAGTAGTTGGGTAATGACCCCTATATGTTCCATGCATCCTGGCATGCCTGGAACTCCTCCTTTTTGAACAGAGGTGTCAATGTAGTTATTTATTATTAAATATTTTGACAACCTACTATTTAGTAAGCTGAAGAAAATTTTTCCTTCAATATTTAGCAGCGAAATACATCTGAATTGGTTGATTTTCTTGGCGTTTTCCACTTTGGGGATCAAAAGAATAGAAGAGAGTTATTTTTAATTCTGTATTCACCACAACCTCAAAATTCAGACATGAAAACAAATTTTTACTATGTTACTTAAAAATTGAAAACTGAAAAGAATAAATAAATAATAATAAAGAACAAATAATTTAATCCAAGCAAATAATAAACAAATTAACAAACCCCTGCCACCATAACAGCCATTAGAATAGATAAAATAAAGTAAAAATATAGAAACTAAATAAATGAAATAAATAAATAACAAATCCAAATAAATTAATTAAACATCAAAAACTGAAAAGAATAAATAAATTTAATACAAAAATATATATACCTTAAAACTATATTTCTTTGTATATATATATATATATATATATATATATATATATATATATATACTCCTATTACTATATATATATATATATATATATATAACTACCTAATGAGACATTGTTTTTTTCATGTGGAAACAAAATGCACAATTTTATAGTAGTTTGTAGTTTATACATGTTCTAAAGTACAGAATAAATATTCATTGCTCTGTTTTATATTGAGCACTATTTTAAATTAATGTTTTGAATGTTGCAATTATTTTCTTTTGTTGCCTATATTGCTATATATATAAATATATATATATATATATATATATATATAGTCAAATGCAGACAGATCTGTTTCACTGTATCACAGCTCATCAGTATGGTTAGACATCCGATTGCTTTTACCCAGGAAAGAATCCCAACCAAATTGGCATCAGTCGGCGATTCTACCTCTGAGCTATGAGCACTCGGTAGAAGGAGTCAGACTTTTAGCATGTGATATACCATGCATTCATATGCCAGTAGTTAGAGTGTTCTAACTCATTACTGAATGAATGATGCATAGATGCTATATATATATATATATATATATATAAGAAAATAATATATATATATATATATATCCAAATGAATAAGCAACGAAGAAAATAATATATATATATATAGAGAGAGAGAGAGAGAGAGTGAGAGAGAGAGACACACACACACACACACACATGCAAAAGTATTAAACACAGGAATTTTAAGAAAATAATAATTTATATTATTGCTAATAATCTAAAACTTGAGCTGAACATTATAAATATTTAGGCTACCCTATATATATATGGAGAAATAAAGCAATATTTACAGCCATAAACTAACACAGAAAAGTTTTGGACGCCTATTACTAAACGTCATTCAATATTTAATGGCATGTGCATTATTTAATATGATGGCTGTCAGATATTTTGAATAACCTCCTTCTACAGATTTTCTATATAATTAAAATCAGGCAACTGACTTGGCCATTCTAAAACACTTACTTTCTTTGAGTGGAACCACTCTTTTTTTTCTGTCTTTTTCACTGCAGTATGCTTGGGATCATTTCCTTGCTGAAAAATTCAACTTCTCTTGATAGTTTGAGAAATTTCACAGATGGAAGCATGTTCTCCATAATTTCACAGTGCTACACACTATTCAGTGTTCCTTCAATGATATAAATTGTGCTTATACCAATGAAAAAAAAAAACAACCCCAAACTGTTATACTTTCATCACTGTGTTTAATTGTCAGAATGATATTTATGGGATCATATGAAGTGCCTCAGAATTCGATTTTTTTTCATTAACTCATAATATTTCATTCCAGAATCCAAGCTTCTTCAGTTAATGATAGGTAAGCTCTAGAGGTGCTTTGAGATATCTGGGCTTCAGCAGGGAAGTCTTTTTCAGAGCATGAGAATGCATTCTTATTCAGTAGAATGCCAACCAATTGTAACCTTTTCCATGCCAGCTGCCTGCAGATCTTCCTGAACTTCACCTTGTGAAGTTGTGTATGGATTGTGCATTACTTTCTAACAAATGAAACTCACTGCTTATTCACTTAATTGACAAGGATGTTCTTCTTGAAGCAATCAGTAGTCAGGATGTTCCATCCATTTTTGAATGATGGTTCTATTTATATTCATGAAGGTCTTGAGCTTGTTAGAGAGATTTCAATACCCCATTCTGCAATTATGATGGTGAATCATCTTCTCATAAAATTCTTAAAAGACCTCTATCGTATTCACTATTGTGTAAATCTTTACATGTGCCAATAACCATTCAAAGTACACATAGATATTTTGAGTTGCAGGTTTTGGCATATACTGTACTCTGATTGTTTAGGAAACTTTTGTAAATTAATGATTTAATCAATTTTCAAACTGCAATTTTTTTCTTAGTATTTATTTATATTTTCAGGATATGTAAAAAATTTTCTGTTGTATTTGTCAATAAATAGACAAACATTTCTTTATTCCACTTCTTATTTTTTTCTTTCTACATACAATGTGTGAAAGCATGTGCAATATTGTGCCTTTGTTAGCCACCAACCAGGAGAGGTAGCACAGTTTTGGCAGTTAAGGCAATACTGCCACTCTTGGTGCAACTAGCAGCTTTTGTCACTGGACAGGGTATTGTTTTTTATGTAAAGGTGTGATTTTCATGCAACTCAAGCCAGATTTTCAACATTGTGTTAAAAACATTTGCTTTTGATCGTTAAACAAAACAAAATGCACTTGTATCAACCATTGAAGGTTATAGTATTACCTTTATATTTTCATTATTCAGCTCAAGTTAAATTTCACTTTGTAGAAATAATATCAAATATTATTTTGAAAAATCCAGTGTGTCCAATACTTATTTGTCTCACTAGTTACATATATTTTCATGAGAAGCATTCAAAAAGTATCTGACTTAATTTTTTCTTACTGAAAATATTGTTGCATATTTAAAATCCTTTGGGTTGGAGGGACACCACCCTTCCTGTATATGCAGGAAAATGTTTGTACTGATAAGTTGCATTAGTTCTTGGGTGTTATGTCTAGAGTACAGATATGTAGTGCATGCTCATCAGATGTTTGTTTCATATAAGATAAATGAACACATGAAACAGAAATATTGCATCAAACTTTCCCGGTCAAGAACAATAGACCACTTGTTGCCCAGGCACCATACTCTCCCAACTTGGCACTGTGTGACTTATGTCTCTTCCCCAATCTGAAAGCAATGGGGTTTCCATGTGGAGTTGCTTCTGCTTCTCTGCCAGTACCATTAAAACGAAATGCAGTAATCCTGTGCTTATTCCCACTTCTCCTTGTCAATGGCCAATCTGGGCTTGCCTCCCTCTCCACTGAGGTGTGGCGATGTTTAAAGCAGTTAAACCACTCAATGATCTCATCGCTGTCAAAGGCCTTCTAATGTTCTGGATGGTTTGAGCTTGAGTATCACCAAGCTTTTGGCAAAACTTGATGCAATATCTTTGCTCAATGTGTTTGGTCATTTTGTGTGAAAATGAAAATCCATCGTGTGTACACTACACCAGTACACTAGGTGTAACAGCGTGGAAATGATGTAGCTTACCAGCATAAAATCTTTTATGCGTGTGAAAGGAGGGAAGGTGTCACCTTGCACCCAAAGGATTTTGCCCATACACCATTAGTTTTGGTAGCAAAAATAAAGTCAAAAGTCAGATACTTTTTGAACACACCTCATATATATTTTGAACATGCTATATATATATATATATATATATGATGGTGTAATGAAATTCTTAGCTTGACCAAGAAAATAAATTTATGTCTACTCATTTAGTCTGATTTTTGGAAATACATCAACCCAAGAATCTTTCAACTATGTGTATGTATGCGTGTATTTTATATATATATATATATATATATATATATATATATATATATATATAATATTTACGTTATTCAGACTATTATTGTATATTCATATTCATAACGTTTCAACCCTTGTGTGCTAGGGCCTCCTTCAGTTGAATGTTATTTTGAACTTCAATGACCTGAAGAAGGCTGGAGTGTACAACACTCAAAACATCATGATTATGAATATGTCAATAAAGATGAGGACAACATTATCATTTTTGGTGCCATGTAATCTTGAATTTTTCTTTTATAGATATAAAAAACTATCATTTGACTTCATGGGAAATAAATGTGAGTCTTGTATTTAACTCAATAGATAGAACTGATAATAATATGTTTTGATCTGAAGAAGGAATAAAAAAGAAATTCAGAAATGATTTATAATTTTGTTATTATATTTTATTTTTCCTTCTCTGATATATTATATATTAACGTTTGATATTAAAAGTGGATGTTATAAAAAAATTAAGCCTAAAAACCAATTGGGATTTGAGAAAACTACTTTGATATGTGTAATGCCTATTTTTCTCTACTGCTTAGCATAGATGGTTTATCTTACCCAACTCTCCATAAAACTAAATAACAACAAATATGAAGCTTCTTTTTCTTATTAAAATATTGGTCAGTGTAAAAATAATCCAAATTAAAAAACAGTTTAATTCTGACTTCAAGAATAAACATATGCTTTTAGGGAATTACTTTTTACTAAAAGTATTAAAATTATGAAATTTCTCTCACAATAAGAATTTTAAAAAATTATTTTATGAATTATATTATTTTCTCCTTATAAACTGAATTTGTACTCAATATTTGTCATCTGCTTTTTTTTTTCAAAAGTGTTATCATGGTAATTTTATTATGGGCTTCAGCTACTTTATTCCTGAGTCATAAATGAAGTTGGCCAACAAGATTCTTGAATTTATTTGTATAAATAGTGCAGAATTTTTTAATCACTGATTATCTCATTAAGCACATCAACTCAAGCTGAAATATTTAGAATCATGACTCATCTCAGTCAAGAGTTTATAATAAAGTTAATGAAGGAAATATTTCTGAGAATCAAGCCAGCATAAGGTCCACAAAGAAATGTTCTTGACGATTGTGCTCTTTTAAATTTTTCATGAGTTTATCAAATTATTCAGGGACTCAACTGTTTCTATTAAAGTGGGGTGCTTTTGGAAAAGATATAGAACCTGTTAAGTTTCTCTTTGATGTAATAAAAGTTACAATGTTGGTTTCTAAACTTTAAACTTTTGGTAGTAGAAATAACCTTAGTCAATAGAATATATGATTCAAAATCTAAAATTCTATTATAAATCAAATGCATTCAGATACAAACGCATACATAAATACAGTTGTACAGGCATATGAAGGTGGATCAATAACTCTATACACTGACACATAATTTCTAGGTAAATTTTGTTAAAGATTTTCATTTTATAATCTATGTGATTAATATTTACCATTGAATTTAATTTGAGAGATAAATATTTGTTGTGTAAGTGCTTTTTCATCATTAGGCTATGAACCTATGTATACAGGGTGTGATGGGTAAATTGTCTCCATTTTATATTTTTGATTTCATTCATGCACATTGTTTTTTATTTTGTCTACTGCACAGTATAGTAGGGTCAGTTGGGCAATGTGAGAAAAAGAGTGCTATGGTGCAATTCACTCTGCCAGGAATTTAGATATGGCATGCTGTACTGATTGGCATTCATGCCAAAAGCTCCAATAGAAACATTTCAGAGTGTTTGGGTGTCAATCTGAGGACAGTGCAGATGATTTGGAAAGAGTTGGATGAGTTTAATGGTGACTATGAAGGTATGACAGCTCAGAAAACTCATTCTGATCATTCTGATGAAAAGAGATCTCCCAAATTTGTTTAAGAGATCCAGGCCATGATTGAAAATGATCCCTCAAGTCAATCAGATCCATAGCCAGAGAGATAGTACTAGCCTGAGTTCAGAGAGTGGGTGCTTGAAGACTCTATGTCTGTCAATAGGACTCTACATCATGTCACACAAGCAGAAGAACCTAATCATGGCTGTTAAACAATTTCTGCAGCCACATCACCCCTTATATCTGGCCACCTAACTCTCCAGACTGCAACTCCCTTGATTATCATGTGTAGGGCACAGTTGAGTAAGAGATCAACAAAACTCCTTAAAACACCAAAGGTGAACTGAAGGCAAGGATTATGGCAGCATTTATCAATTCAAACAAGGAGACCATTCCAAAAATTTTCAAGTTGTCTAGACACCATGGTTAAAGCCAATGGCAATTTTATTGAATAAATTTACTCTTGAGTATTTTAAGATATTTTTGTGTAATTTTTATAAATATATCTGTTAAAATGAGATATCAGTGTTATTTTAATTTTTTTTTTTTTTTTTGCATAATTTAGACGACAATTTATCCATCGCACCCAGTATATGATGCAACAACTATCCACTCTGACAAGTGTATATTTATTCAATGTACCTACATATACAAGACTTTTGTTTGCTAACCATTTTGGCATGTCAGTGACAAGACATTTTGCTAATAAGACAGAGTACAGGGAGAAATGGATGCATGCCTTTCCAAAAGAGGCATAACACAGAACAAACAATTCAAACTCATTTTTCTGGTTTCATTCTCCATGCTGATATCATTTAAACTATATTGCACTACTATTTGCTAATTATAATGAATTAGAGCACTCTATCTACTCGCGTATGATACATCATACGCTAAAAGTTTGCCTCCTTGTACCGAGCACCCATAGCTCAGAGGTAGAATTGCCGACTGACACCAATTCGGTTAGGTTTCAATTCTGGGTAAAAGCAACCGGATGTCTAACTGTACTGATGAGCTGTGATACAGTGAAACAGATCTGTCTGCGGAGATGACTATATAATACAGGAAAGATGGATTCATGCCTTTATCAAGATTACTTTGAATTGAACATGAACATCTAAACTCAGTTTGCTGATTCCATTTTCCATGCTGATAACTGTTACACTAACTTACCTCTATTTAGTACATTTGTAAAATTCAGGGACAGATGGATTCATGTCTTTCGCTATAACATGAGTATTAAGTGAACTTAAGCAGCCTCATCTGAAATTCAAACACAATCTGCTGATTTTATTTCCTGTATTGATAGTCATTGCTGCACCTACACTTCCAAATATGCACATGCATGCCCACACACACACACACACACACACACACACACACACACACACACAAATGTAGGAATACTTCCTCAATTATATTTCAAGAATTACTTAAGTAGAATTAGAATCTCTATACTGCACTGAAAACAAATTACATTTTGTAAAACAAACCTCGTCTTAAATTGGATGAACTTCTCAAAGTCAATGTTGTTAAAATGCATGTTCACGTATGTTTTCACAAAATATTACTAGCCTTTATACTGAACTTCCCATTTGATTAAAAATAAATTGATTATAAGTTGGTTGTATACAAATTGTTTACTATTATCTTTTGTTCAGGTGTAAGCAAGTACTTGTCAGACAAGTCTATTAAGTCAGCCAATCACGTTTTAAGTGAAATTTTCTTCTGAAAGCTTTTTCTTTTGCAGACGGTAAGAATTAGACCCAATAAAATTATTCATTTGAGCTTAATTAGCAATTAATATTTTGTCTGGTTGTAACTATGATGAATATTTTATTTTTACTCTGTTTATTTGGTTCAGTTTACTATTATGTGCAGATAATTCTAACCATTTTCAACTTTCTTCCAATATATAGGTTTAGGTACCTCCATAGATTCACAATACCTAAGATTTAAAATGAATTTTTAAAAATGAAAAATTTTTCTTGAAGATTTTGTTTCTGCTTTAATTTCAAGTTAGTACATTAAATTTAATATTTTTAAAGCAAAATACATTGTTGTATTTCAAATCTAATTTAAATTGACTGGAAGGTGTTTTTGTTTTGAAATTGCTAAAGTTAGCACCGTTTTTAGCCATCTTTCATAGAAATGTAAATCTCTCTATAAAAAAATTTTTCCAAAAATAAAATATACTTTATTTATTAACTGATTTACAGTTTCATTCATCTGATTTGTAACAAATATCACAGAAATGCATTATTTAACACTGTGATAGCTTATTATTTAAGGTGTTGACAGCTAGAATGACAAATGAAAGTTTATCTAATGTTTTTCTATAGTGGATATATCTGTAAAAAATAACTCAGTAATCTTAAAAATTTAGGAAAATTTTCTGTAACTTTATTGAATTCTTTGGCTTTAAATTTTAATTTACAAAAATCTGTTCTAAACTTTTAAAAAATATTGACTTTTTTATTTATATTTTCTAAATATAGTTTTTACTTAATAACAATATCAACTAATTAGGACAAGTAATGCAGAAATGTGCGGATGTGCACAAGTAATGCAGAAATGTGTAGGATGTGCGTTGTGGTACAGTGGATATCGGCTCAGAACGAGAAATTCCAGTTGAATCCATTGTATTCACTTACACGCAAATACCCTTGGGAAAGGTATTAATCCATCTCTTCCCTCCAGTTATGGGTTAAATAGCAGGACAGATTGGGTTCTATAGCCTTGGTCAGCAACCAGTCTACTGCAGAAAGCAATTGCAACCTACTGCGGGATAATCTTCTGCCCAGTCAGTCATGTCTCGAAAACAACATGATTGCCCAAGCGTGTTTCAGGTATGGCACTTAACTGACTGACTGAATTCAGAAATTTAAAAGATTTCAAACTTTATAAATTATTCTAAATAAAATTAAAAATTATGAAAATGATTCTTGTAAAAATTCATTTTTTATTGAAAAATTTTTTTTTAAGATAATAGTGTTCATAATATATCTTTTTCATAAAATCAATTCAAAGCTTTTCTAACTAAATAATGTATTAGTTCTCTTGCATTTTTCATTTCATGATTCAGAGCTGATTTTTAGTATTTGATATTTGTTTTAGAAAAAAATGATTTAAATTCTCCAAGGTATTCTACTTTTAACTAATATAAACATTAAGTAGCACAAAATTTAATTTCTTGAAATTTCTTAAAATTAAATAAGTGGGGATAAAAGATGTAAAAATGTATTTTTATGAAGATTACCTAAAAAAAAAAATTAAATAATTTCATTTATTTGTTAATAAATCCTGAAAGTTTAATTAAAATCTGATAATTATTTGATTTTTTTACAAGAAAATGTGTTTTTTACTGAAAAAAAGATGCAAAATTTTTTTATAATAATTTTTGTTCCCTGCTGATGCAAAAAAAACAAAATTTTTAACCAAAGTTTCAAACATTCTAAAATAGAAAAAAAAAATAATCTAAAAATAAAAAAATCCTTTGATCTTTCATCTTAATGAAATAAAGATTTTGACAGTAAAACTTTGTTTTTATTAAGTTTATAGTACATGTTCCTCATGGTATGCTAATTTTTTAGCAAATCATTCGAGGTGCCTATATAAGCTTTCCATGGTGACAATTTATAATACCTGTTTATTTTACATAGGTTTTTCATGAATTCTAATTATCAAGTGTATTAGAGTAATTTTTGCCATTAGACCTATATATGCATCAGATTCTCATTTTAAACATTACCTTGTGCCATACCCTGTTCCAGATAAATGCATTATCTAGCTAGCAAGCTAGCCATAAGAGTGTTGTGAAGAAATGCACTTGGCCCAATCCACTTCCAAAAATCAGTAGTTTAATGACCAAATGTAAGAGTACTGATTTTAGGAAGAGGCTGTATATATATATATATATATATTGCAATTACTAAAGTAAATGAAAATGATTTTAACATTTTGTCAGATATTGAATCAGGAATTTAGTTTCATGCTGAAAAAACCCAGGCTGACTCAGCCAGGAAGTAATTTTGTAGGCCAAACTGATAATGAAAACAACTCCATTTTCACTATTTAACAATGATTCAAAATGAATTTGAGAATTCACTAATTATAATCTTGCTTTTCCATGCTTTACTTTCAGCAATGTTCCAGGTATAAAAACTATTATTGGTAATAAAAGGTCATGCAAAACTATTGGGACAATGAAAGATATTGGATGATAAAGTCATGATAATATGCAATTTTCTAAGTAAGAATTGTTCTATTTTATTAATATAAGTGTAAGGTGCCTTAGGAATTCATTGTATTACAACATTAGCTTGCTTTTTTTTACACTAAAATCAAGGCTAAAATTTCTGTTGAAATAAAGATGAACATTGTAACTTTGAAGTGGGAAGATAACTCAACCAATGAGAGATAACCAGGCAGCTGGGAATTTCCTGAAACAATGTTCAAGTCATTCAAAAGACATACTGCTACTGGAAGTGTTTTAAGTGCAAAGAAAACTGAAACAACAAAGGTTAGACAAGAGAGACAAGAAAATCTTGTGAGAGTCTCTGTTATTAATCTACTACAGTCTAATCTTCAGCCAGACTACAAAGATGGAGATGCTACTCTTTACCACATATCACGTGCAACAAAATAGTTTCTTGTGGTTAAAGATGTTCAACTTTTAGAAGACTGACCAGCACAAAGTTCTGATCTCAATGTAATTGAACCATTGTGGTGGGATACTGAAGAAACAAGTGCTACAGTGAAAACCGCACAATCTCCAAAAGTTTTGGAATTATTGTCAAGAAGAATAGGAAAAATTCACAATGAGAAAATTTGGATCTTGTTCTATTCAATGTCACATTGAATTAAGGCAATTATTTGAGACAAAGGTCACAACACTAATTACGAACTACATACTTTGATGTTTCGTACATTCTGTACTAATAAAGATCATACTTTGCAAAATATATATATATATATATATATATATATATATATATAACATTCTTTTTAACTTAAGAAAAGAGCTGAAAGGTGAATTTTTTTGCTGGTGGCCTAGTATTTTTGTAGGGCCAATTATCAGCATCACTATGCTTAAGATGCTTTATCATCCACCATATAACATTGCCAAAAATGCATTAAATTGTTTTCTGGCC
Organism: Ascarosepion bandense; assembly: GCA_037127315.1. Taxonomy (NCBI): domain Eukaryota; kingdom Metazoa; phylum Mollusca; class Cephalopoda; order Sepiida; family Sepiidae; genus Ascarosepion; species Ascarosepion bandense. The sequence continues at coordinate 85,311 of JBBBDQ010029008.1, forward strand.
CCCAAAGATCATAAGATGTACTGAGAAAAGCATACTGCAAATTACTTTCTACTTAGTGGTAAAAATAACAAAAATAATTAATTTACAAAGGTAGCACAAACATTTTGCACACCAGTGTAGTAGCATTCTGTTCTCAAATAGGCTATTGAACTGTGTTTCTATTCATATACTCACACATCCTACATAAATAACATTTCTTTGTTCTTAACAATAAAAGATTGAAACTAATTATTTTTCATAATTGTGTTGCTTATAGATATATATTAAAACTTTTTATTTATAATTTCTTTTGCTTGGGCATTTTTTTCAATCTGTAATGTAGTTGTTTATGGATCAAAGTAACAGTTATCATCATTTTCATTAAGTGGTTCCAAATATGCATACTTATTCTCTTTTTGTCTATATTCCCAAGCACCTAAAGAAGTTTGAGGCATACAATGGCCAAAACATTGTGAATATGGCAATAAAGATGAGGACAACAGTTTGAACAATGTAAATAGTGCAAATTATTCTCTGTTAAACTAAAGAAATATACATTCTCAGGAATTTCTTAATCCTGAGCTGTTCCCTCAAATATATGTTTATGTCAATCATGTTGTCATTGAAAATCTGTCCCTCATTAGTATGATACTCATACTTCTTTTTAGGCAGAGTTGAATTTTCTAACAGTATTCTAAACAATCAAATCCTTTCAACAATTACTTACAGAGGACTGCATATAAATAAGCTATATAATAGATCAAGTATCTGCAGTCTTAGTTCTTAGGTTCAAAACAGTTCAAGAACAAAATAGTTCTTTATCTAGAAAAACTGTCTGTCCTTATTTGAGCTAATTTATAGGGAGAAATCATAAAAAATAGTATAGTATAGATTGTTATTTTAAATCTTATTATAAACACAAGCAACATTCCTTTAAAGAAGTGTCAGTAGTCATCCTCTAAAACAAATGACTACTATCAAAAAGTTTAGGTTATAAAATGTATTTATTGATCCAAAACATTCTGCTACAAACTTAAACTCACTGAACAGAATTATAATTGCCAAATCCTAGATGAAGTCATTTTATCATCTGCAATTAAACTAATGCATATTAACAAATCCAGTGTGTGCTTGGATATTATTTGCTGTTGGTAGCATTTCTCTATAAACTTGCTCTTGTATATTAATCATTTACAAATGATCAATGGAACAAAGCCATGTTCAATGCACAGAAATTGAGGATTATCTCCCCTATGGGCTTTGACTTCTCATTCTGTTGTATTGAGCTTTCTTTGATCTAAAATCAATGTGTCCATTTTGTATTGCTTGATTTATATTTTTATCACTTATGTAAAGCATTAATAAATTATCCACTCAATATAACAATTGGTTTAACAATAGCATTGGCATTATTTCACTTCTAATTTCATCATATATCGATACTATAGATATCAATTAACTGAGAAATAATATCATGCTCTGTGGGATCCTGTGGTCAATCTTGCAGTTCAGCAACCTTAACCAGAGTATTTAAAAAATTCCAAATTAAAACTTGACAATAAAAAGTAGGATAGTAACTGACAGAACATAACTGCAACACCTTGAATATGTGTTTCAATTTACTTAAGACTAAATGCACAGTTAATGCAACTGGATTATAGTAAACAATCACATGTACAGGTCGTTATGTTCATAAGTTCTAAAATAAGATGTATCAACTTAGACCCCATTTAATACACTGTATATCCTCCTTGTACTCTCACATTCATGTACTTATACAAATGGCAAATGCCATTATTCCACACCTCTTACAAGAGTTCTTGATAGACTGACAAGAGAAATCAGGCATCATCCAGTTATGTCCCATGCATGAGTAAAGGGATGGCAGGTAAATTTGTTGTTTGATACCATTAATATAAAAAAAAATCCTTATCATTGTACATCACTATCAAAGAAGTTGTTGAATATCTTGCAGAATATGCTAAGTAGTGCAGGAAACATATGGGTGGAATTTATCCAGCTGCAATGTCTCATCACCTTTCTGTTGTAGTGTTGACTCCTCCTAGCTGATATCCTGATAGCCTTTACACTCAATGCACACCTGGCCATAAAAAAACCCAGGTGTATCAGTGGGTTGACCTGAAAAATGATCTTCTAGCCAGGGATAAAGATTTGCAATTTACCTGATGTTAATGGCTGCTCTCAACTTGTAAACATCTGGTCAACATAGCTGTGCATATGTGGGAAGTGCCATATTACAGGTAGATATAAACACCTAACTAGATGGAAGATGGAAATAGTTTCATTCATCCTTGGTAGAATGTAGTGTTTACATTTGAAGAAAGCCCCATAACCACACACCCACAGGTTGATAGTGATTGATAAAATCTGGAGATGAATAAATTGTAATGTTATGTTATGTAAAAGAGATTTAGTTTTAAGTTTTCATCAGTGATGTACACTGACAAAGAAAATTTTTATGTTTTTATATTAATAGTATCAAATAACAAATTTACTATTTTAGTCCACAATCTTATTTTATTTTTCAAGCAATTTTGAAGTCATCTTAGAAATTTAATTTTTTTCTTGACAACAGTGCTGTAAAGACCAAAGTAAATATTAATCTGAAGATGAATTATTTGATTAATTCAGTGGAAAAGGAAAACTTAACAATGTTATAACAATTTTTTCATGTTCACTAAAGAAATATTCAATCTAGTATGATACTGATGGAACATTACATGTTTTCAATTAAGTAATTCTTGGTGCTTTTTTGCCTTCAGTTAGTCTAACTAGTAAAGACTTCTTCCCAGTCCAACCACATTGATATAGTAGTGGTTCATTTCATTTGTCCTACAATTTCTTACATTCCACATTGTTGTAAAGTGTTGAATTTTCATCACCTGCCATAATTAGTTTAAAAAAATAGAAAATTTTCATTGATTTGATTATTATCAACCTCAATTCGTCTGTCCAATGGTGGAGCATTGCTCAGTAGGGAATCTCTAATATGAAACTTTACAAAATACTTTTAACATGTTTGATCATTCATGGTATCTGCTTCAATAATTTGGCAAATCATTTTTGGTTTGAACTCAGTAACTCCTTGACAAAGTAGCAAAAGAAAGTGGGAAGAAAGGACTATAAATTGTAAAAAGACAGCATGTATGATCATTAGCAAGAGAAACAGCTTAAGATGTGAGCTACAAAGTAAAGATGCCAAAATCAATCAAGTACAGAAATTTAACTACCTGAGAAGTGTTTTAATAGACAATGAAAAATATGATGCAGAAGCTCAAAGACACAAAAGATATATCGGAATAACAAAAGGTGCCTTCCAAAAGTTAAAAAATATTAAGAAACACAAAGATTTAGTTACAAAGAATTATTACTATGTAATATCAGTCCTCATATATGGCAGTGAATGCTAGACAATTTCTTCACAGATGAAGAGACCTGAGACATCAGAGATGTGATTCTACAGAAGAACATTGAGAATACCATGAACAGAACATGAGAGTAATGAGGAAGTTTTAAGGAAAATGGAAAGATAAAACACACTTGGCATCAGGAAGACAGTTGAAAATTCTGGGCACATTATGAGGAGAAGGCTTGAAGAATTTGATACACACAAGATATATTGAATGCAAGAAATGCAGAGGAAAACAGTGAGTAACCTACCTAACAAGCTTGTGAAAATGAATTTCAGAACAGAGTGTAGAAGTAATAATAAGCCAGCAAACATTATTCCTCAGGGCTAAAAATGATAGAAAATAATAGAGGAACAGAGCACATAAAAGAAGAAATATTTATAATACCTAGACAATCAATCCAACTTTGTTTTAATTCAGTATAATAATATATATTTTAAAACAAAAAATATAATTTGTCTTGTGAAAATAAAAATGTCTGGTTAAGATTTCATACTATTTTCTTATTCCAAAAATATGTCTAATTATTTTTCTTCATATGTTCTCCTTTTGCATTCTACAACCATATTACTTCTTACTTCGCTATGCTTTCAATGCACATACTTCACTGACACATCAGATTAAATTTGTTATCTTGCTATGACTGCCCAGAAACCAAAATGGCTACCCTACCAGACAGATGACCAAAGTCTGCTTCTTACACTGGGACTGGTAAATGATGGTCTACTTGTTATTCATGCATCTAGCTGATTGACTGCAATGTTAGTCATCTAAAAAACCTCTTATCATCAAATATTCCTTCATTTACATCTGCCTCATTCAGCAATGTTGATAGGCCTAAGAGAACGTAAGCAACAGGGACAGTTATCAACTCTGTCCTAAGCTTGCAGATGACTTGAACAATTATTCACAAGCAGCAGCAGCAGATGATGACTCAGGCATGATTTCATGCAAACCAAAAGTCTGCCAGTATTCATTTTAATCAGATGTCTACAAAAAAATGAAATCATCAAATTTTCTGCTCTAATAAACAGCAATAAATTCAATCAGATCCAATTCAATTCAGTTTTTGTTTGATTGTTACTCCACCCGCTAACCCCCACTTAATAAAAGTTTTGTGAGTCTATTTAAAATTTACTTAAATCACCTCTTATATCACAATGTCAGCTTGAAATTTGTAATATTCTTTTATTATAAATTTTTTGCAGCAAGGGATTTTCTTTAAAATGCTTTAACAAAATTTTAATTAATTTTATTTCATGCAATTCTCAAATTGTTTGTACAAATTGTTACATTTAAGATTAATGAAGAATTTTGGAAGAATTTTGATTTGAGGGAGAAAAATTCTAAAAGCTGATGACAGCTTTTGTTTGATAAGGATTTTATAAAGATTTAAGAGCTTTAAACTCATGGGTGTTACTTTGCCATCATCCTCTCTTTTCTTGCCAATCTATCTTCTCTTTCTCTGTTTCAGTTTTCCTCTCTCTGAAGGTATTTATACTAACTGCAAATAATGAAGAAAGCATACACTCTCTCTCTCTTTAAGTACTAATTCTAACACACACATGCATATATAAATAAATCTTAGACATTCTAATAATCCGGTATATTCACAACAACAGTTGTTGCAATCTTAAATTAATTTTTCCCATTTCAAACTTTTCCTTATAAATCTGTGAGCAATTCAATATTCATATTAGGCAAATTCTTTGCTTTAAAGTCCCACCAATCAATGGACAGCAGTTTTTCATTTCATATTTTATGCATTTTTATGCTTATGGCTCTTGTTATCTTGATACTACTTGATTATCTGTTCATCTATACATATAAAAATGGATATGTCTGTTTGTCTGTGTGTTTGTGTGTCTCCATTCTAATGAGCCCTACGCCTCCAAAACCCTTGGTTCAATTTCAACCACAATTTTGGGTCACTTGTCTATCAGGACATGAACTTTTGATGTATACAAAAATCTTTTGAATCAATTTACAGGGTATGGTAGAAATCACCAAAACACTTAGAATTTACAAACTCTTCTTTTCCAAGCAAAAGATTTTTTAATCAATTTAACAGGGTACTGCAGAAATCACCAAAACGCTTAGAATTTACAAATTCTTCTTCTTCGTGACGCCTCATATGAATTCAACCAAAATTGGGTAACTTGTAGATCAAGGTCCGAACCTTTGAAAAAAACAAATTGAATCAATATAATCAATGTATTTGAACGGATGTATTTGGGACAGAAGTAATGCCATAACGTCAAAACTGAGTAAGTTGAGGTGCCACTGTACTTAAAAAAAGTACAGTGTGACTCTTGCCAGCAGGCCAGCTGTTTTCTTTCTATTTTTTCTTTGGTTGCCACAAGGAAATGGATTTCAGGTTTCCTTTTCTCAGCCGTTACACAGGGCAGTTGAGAAACAAACACCAACTAAGCTGCTCCTACTCCCTCTGTCAGTCTGACTGTCAATTAGCAACTTTGACACACGCAATCCACTGAAAAATACTCAAACTCACCCAGCAGCGCTGACACCCGCTCTTTATGCCATTCCAAGACGGCCAAAATTTGCAAGTGTGCAAATGTCCTCTCGTTTTGGACAAGATAGGCACATATAAATAGTGTCTTCAATAGCAGCCATCTTTCTTTTTTTGTTATTATTTTGCAAGCAAGACACGTTCACACTTGTTTCGAATTCCAAGGTAAGTCATGTCTTTCGTTACATAAACTTTTTTCAGACAAAATTCTCATACTCTACAAACATTCTGTTTGCAATAAATTGAATTTTGCACTACCAGAGCTCATCAAAGGTGTCAAGTTGTAAAACTTAAACTAAGCCATTTCTTGAATTTAAGATTTCTCGTCATGTATGGCCAAAACAGTGACCTCACCTTCTCTGTGGAACAAAACTTTCCTTACTCAATTTGTTCATGTGCTGCGCAATCCAAATACTCTGTTTAGTTTTTGTTTGCGGATGTATTTTTCCTTGATGACAGCTAGAAATTTATTATTCTAACTAAAATGTCCTATCTCATGCAGGTTAGGCTTATTTAATCAAAAACTTGCCGTTTAACAATGGGAATCATTTCTAAACTTGCGATTTCAAACTCTGGTTTGTAAACATAACGCTATGGTTCTGTTTTATATTTAAGATCCACATTCTCAACCAATTTTGCGCCTCCAATCTAAATGCCTAGAAAGAAAAGTCATGCCATACATTTCAGCAAACACCAGTTGTGTAGCCAAAAGAGTCAATGAGAGGCTTCATCGAGTAGTAGGCAGTCCCAAAGTGTGGAATGGTCAGTGAATGCGGCGGCCATGTCCATTGACAAGAGTTGTTTGAGCCAACAAACTAGAAATGCTTCCTGCATTGTATCTGCACATTCAATTGAAAATGATAAGCGTTCATTTAGACAATCCATAAATGCTTCCTAAACTGCAGCCTCCAGTGCTTCAATGATTAACAAAGAATGTCAACTTAGGTTATCAATGAAAGCAAAAGCAAAAGCACATGCTTTAGAGAATGACGTTCAGTGTAAACATTGTTTGAACAGAAATGCTGCTGCTATGGCATCTGTACAAGCTTCAGAGAATTAGTCTCAACGTGAGCTTCATCTAAATAGAATTGCTACAGCTATGACTGCCACAAGAGCTTCACAGAATGATGCCCAGTGTGAACTTTGTCATAGCAGAAATGCTATAACTACAGCTGCCACATGACCTTCAGTGAATGAAGTTCAACATGATCTTTGTCTGCACAGAGACACTACTTATTTGACAACTGTTGGAACTGCAGAGAATGAGTATAAAACAGATCAGCAAAAACCCTTAAGAAATAAAAATAGATAAAAAATGAACATAAAATGGGGTAAAAACCATGGTAAAATGAAGAAAATAGAAGAAACTCTTTACTGCAGTGAACCTGTGAAGTGACATAAAAAAATGAAAAGCTCACACAAAAAGGTTGCTAAAATTTTGAATGGGAAAAGAATCATAAAATACTCCAGAATGCCCTTAAAAATTCAAAAAATGACCAGAGATTATTAAAATTTGGGCTGAGAACCCCCTACAAAATGTCAAAGAAGCCTACAAAATTGCCAAAGGATTCCGAAAAGCTAAAATTCAAAATTAGCCAATCCATCCTGTAAATGTGATTGGCAGTTGAGCTGAAAGGCTGTGTCTATGGCAGCTGCATGAGCTCAAGAGACTGAAGTTCAATGTTACGTTCATGTAAACAAAGACGCCAATACAATAAAAGCTGTGGAGAGTGAAGGTGAACATGTTCGTTGTTTGAACAGAAATGTTAATTCAATGTCAGCAGCAAGAAACTTTGTGCAAGCTAATTTCAAGAAGAAGAAGAGGAAGAAGAAACGAAAGAGAAGAAGATGAAGAAGTCTAAGAAGAAAACAAGAAGAAAAAAGAAAAAGTATGAGAAAAAGAAGACAAAGAATACAAAGTGGAAGAAAAAGAAGACAAAGAAGAATATGAAAATGACAAAAAAACAATGAAGAACAAGAAGAATAATATAAATAAGAAAAAAGAATGAAGAAAATGAAAATGATGAAGAAGATGACAAAGACAAAGAAGTTGATGATAATGACGAAGAAGATGAAGAAGGAGACGAAGACAAAGCTGTCAATGAAAACAAAGAAGTTGATGAAGATGATACCAAAGACAATGGAGAAGACAACAAAGATGAAGATGTCGAGGAATAGAAAGACGGCAATGAAGACAATGACGAAAACAACAAAGATGTCGAAGACAACGAAGAAGATGAAGGTGAAGAATATGACAAATATGAATATGATGTAGAAGGAAACAAAGATAAAGACAAAGAAAAAGAAAAGGATGAAGAAGATCACAATGACGAAGACAAAGAAGTTGACAAAGATGAAGGAGATGACAAAGATGAAGAAGTTGATGTCTAAATGAACACTTATCATTTCCAGTTATATGTGTAGATCCAACGGTACAAGCATTTCTGGTTTGTTGACTCAAGTGATAATTATTGGTGAATGTGGTTTTAGCTGAAGCTGGTTATATCATATGCTGGAGCTGTCTATGAAAACAAGCAGTATTTTTTGAAACTTTTTTGTAACTTCTACCTTATCATATGGTATAAGAGTTTCATGTTTTCTACAAGGTGCCAACCACTTCGAAGTTGCAGGTACAGTGCATCTACTTCTTCTCTGTCACAATGTCAGTACATCATATTACAGACTTCCATAACACCTGCCCCTATTCTTCCAATTTTACATACATCATTCTCATTTACTGGCAAAATAAGTCACGCATGAGTCCTGTATTACAAATACAACAAAAACCAATACTTACTTTGCATTTTTTTAACTTACACATCACAGCAACCTCATACTGGAGCTTTTTGAATAAGCACTTGACCTTACCATTTCAACATAACCACAAAAAAAAACTCTGTGCAACACTGGGCTCTACTGCTAGTTATAAATATAAGTATACCACCAATATTCTCATCTAGAACTATCTTTTCTTGATAAAATTACAGGAAAGTACTTAAGATTTTCACAAACATCAGACTAATTTATATGCAAATCTACAGATATTGCTCTCAGTCATGTAGAATCTTTAGCTTATTTTGATCATATCCAATATCCTAGAAATAGTTGATGAGTATGTAGTGTTGGTGATGTTGTCAAATGACTAAACCTCAATCAATAATGATCTAGGAAAGGTTAAGCTGTTGAAAAATTTTGCTGTCTTGGGAAACAAGCATACTTCATGGTAGTGCATTGGTTAATATGATTTTGCTGAAAGCCATTGAAAGTGACCTCAGTCTTTGTAAATTACTTAGGAATACAACATTGATTAATAATTGTTTTTTTAATAAAATAAAGCAAAGAGATAAAATATTGATATTCTATATAGACAGGGATTTTCAAAAAGAAATAAGAGTTAGAAAATAAATGGTAGAAAAGAGTCTTGAACAGAACTGAATAATATTAAAACAAAAGGAGTCGGGTGGAGATGCATTATAGATATTAATTGGTCTAGCAGAATCATTAACCTGGAAAGAGTTTGGTGCCAAAAGCATTGGAAATTTACTTGACTAATTTTTGGTGAGATTGTGTGATATTACTACCTGAATGTAAATTAACATGTGACAATAAAAATATTTTACAGTTAAAACATATCTCTTGCCTTAATGTGAATGGAGACTAAAATTCTTCTTTTTTTATACCAATTGAAATGTTCTATAATATTGTTTTACTAATTTTGCTACAAGACAGAAATTTACAACCTTGGCTTTCTAAGTTTAGTATTTATTTCTGAGATGAGTAATTGTCAATATCTTGGTATTATTTGGAACTACTGTTCTCATCTTGGTTGATAGAGATGTTATTATAAACACAATGTTTCAACCAAGTACCCTCTGGTCATCATGAAATATCCATTGATAGGCTGATAGGCATTATTTGTTGATTATGATGATATATCCTGTGATGTCAGTTATTGTTTGTTCATGTTAGATTGGTGTGTCATTACCAAATCCAAGGACTGAACTCTTGACCACCTGATGATTGTAATACACATGTATAATCAACTGCTTGGCTTTCTAGTTTTGTATTCCTACTTGATATGCTATGACATTCAATCTTTACTGCCAATTTTTAGATACACACATATACAATGTATGCTTCTTTATTTTCCATATTTTTAGATATACACATATACAATGTATGCTTGTTTGTTTTTCATATTTTTAGATACACACATAAACAATGTATGCTTGTTTATTTTTCATATTTTTAGATACACACATAAACAATGTATGCTTGTTTATTTTTCATATTTTTAGATACACACATAAACAATGTATGCTTGTTTATTTTTCATATTTTTAGATACACACATATACAATGTATGCTTGTTTATTTTTCATATTTTTAGATACATACATATACAATGTATGCTTGTTTATTTTCCATACACTCTGTTTGCTTGTTTATTAGATTAATACAGATGCAAGTATTATAATTGTGTATGTATTGATATAAAATTTAAACACATTTATACTATTTATATGCAGACTATTTTCCTTATTTTTGTTGTAGTTATAACAATGCTTCAGCTATTGTATCCTTCAGCCTTCATCAAGTATATGCCAATCTAGGTAACCATCAGGGAATTCCAAACTGAATCCTTTATTCATTCTCCGGCGGTAAATTTTTCTTGTTTCATTGCCCATGTTTTCAGATATATTGTCTAGTTCTTTATTTAGTACTGCTTAGTTATTGTTTGCACTATTTCCACTTAGTCCAAGTACACATGTGGACAATATCTTAGTGGATAGAAACAAGATATCTGTAAACATAGGCAGTGAAGCAAGAAAATCTACTCCTGTATAAAGAGTTCAGTTTGGTCAGTTTGTTAGAGTGGCTGTTGCTGTTCTCTCAGCAGTATATTTGTGCATAAGGAAAAAACAAAACATTTGCATGCCTGAAGAAGTCTTTCAAAGGACTTGTTTATTATCCTGTTGAGTGACACACCACCCTCCTCACTAGCAGAAAAGGTAGTGGAACAGCTGATTTAGATGCCAACCACCTATGCATGTTGTACTGGGTTACATGTTACCAGTAGCAGGTTTGACTGAATGAAAAATTGACATTATTAATTTATATTTATAATAAATATGTCTATGACAGTGTTTTATTGAGACAGTAGAAATATTGAATTCAAATGAATGTTACAGTTCCAAGACATATAGGAAATGTTAAACACTAAGATATGAAAACTTACAAAAGAAAAACTTACCACATTTAACGAAGTACATTGTTTACATCTATTCATCATTGCCTATTTATAGCCACATTTTTATTTCATAATCGCTTGTTTCTAACCTACCAACATAGCAATTGTTCATCATGTAATGATTTGTCTAGTTACAAAATATAATTTTAATGTTGTCTAAATATCTATCATCTTTATTCTTATTCCTTTTCTATTTAGATCTTTTGAAGTCAGGGATTATTTTAGTTCACTTATTTATTTTATCTAAAGAAAAAATTATTTTAAGGGTATTGAGCTTTCAAAGTCATTACATTTTCATGTTTAAAAGTCTTTTTGAATGACACTTTGTGAGGCTATAGACATCTCTTTGTAAAAATAATTAGGTGTATATTTATGTATGAAAACATTTCTGTAGTGTTTGAAAATGATTAGAAAACCTGTTTAACCTGATCAAAATAGAAAGGTGATGAGATTAGTATGACTTATTAAGAATGACTTTTTAACATTTTAGTCATAATAGATTCTGTAGTTTTTCTTTTGACAAGTGCCTTCATTCAAATTTGGTGGCATATGTGCAGAGAGTCAATCAACACACTTCACTTAACTATATAATTAAAACATTTTGTCAGTACTAAGTGATTTTCCTTGCAGGCCTGACACAACACATTTTCAAAGTTACATTCAAATTCTTTGGTTTGCTTATTTATCTTTTTACTTACTAGTAATTCAACCATTCAGAGATTTCATTATTTGAATATTTCCTTGATTTCATATTTGAGTTATAGTGTTTATTCAACATGGCTGAGTTATTGAACATAAAAGGAAAGGAACTTTAAAAAGATTCATGCAATTTCTACATCTAAAAATAGGAATTAATGACCAAGGGAAATAATTAGTCCCTTATTATCTAGCAAGAGTGCAATTTTTCAACACTCCTTCTCACTTGCTGCTAGATAATTAGATTAAGTTAGGGTTTTAACAGTTCTCTGAGCTTCACAAAATGTGCACCAGTGAAACTTTTGTTAGCACATCTGCAACCATATATTTGTTTGGACAGTATTCTACTTGTAATGCTCTTGTTGCCACTTGTTCCCTGATGAAGTGAAACTTTCTGACAATTGCTTTCAGAAATTTATGGACGTGTGTGGAAGATTTTTGCTCAAAGCGATAAGGTCATCAACATAGACGGCAACTATAAACATCTCTCCTGAATATACAAGAGTCATTATGTAATTACTCTCCTCCTTTCACTTTTCTCAGAACTGGAAAGAGCTTCTTTCACCGTTAATGGGTCACTTAATTCATGAGCAATGTTAGCTCATTCCCCATGTAGATCAGGAGGTTTCCTCATTTTTTGATCTTTTAATTTTTATTTTTTGAAAAGTGAAGATGACAACTTAGAAAATAAAAAGCTCTTTCCTACTGCTCCCACTTGTTATGATTGTTAACAAAAGGGTGGCCTTGACCTGACATGCAAAAATCAGCAACCATGAAATATTGCTAACAGCTGAACCCTTATTAACAGCGTCACTTTCACCAAATAATTGGCTCTTCTTGTCTCGGAGGGCAGAATCAAAGTGTAGTATCTGTTCTCAGATGCTCACTTCCTGCTTGAAACAATGACCAGCTAAGACTAGCTTTTGACCAGCTTTGACAAGCAATGACCAGCTAAGTCCAGCTTTGTACCCAATTACTGCTCAGGTTCTCCACATTAAAAACTGACTTTGTGTCACAACTTGCTCCAGTGGTAGAGTAAATCTTGGGTCCAAGTGTAGTATCTGTTCTTAAGCACTCACTTTCTGCACTGACCACATCTGACCTTTGTTGTGATCCTACTGCCCAAGATTGATTCTTGGAGTATCTCAATTTAAGTTTAACTCTGCTTCAGAGGTGGAATGGTCTAGTCTGTTTGATATCTCATTACCTGTGGTTGATCCGGCAAAGGGTACGATGTCTGTTCAAGTCCAATTGCCGTGGTAAGAAAAGAGAGAAAACTTCAGTGATGAAGATGGACATAAGTGGAGAAGAAAAAACTGAGAAAGAAGAGGATAAAGACGAATGTCACCAATAAAATGTAGAAGAGAGGAGCAAAAGCAAGAACTATATAAATCAAGAGTAGTTAGACATAGCAAAAGGCAAAACAAGGGGATACAACCATTCCAATTCAAGGTAGATGTGGTATCCTATGCAAATTAGCTGTGTTGTATTTAAACGCTAAGTCACTGTCAAGGCTCTTTTACATCACATGTAGCAGTGTACTATGTACCAAGTACTGAAACTGCAAAATACATGAGACATAACAGCCATCTTTGAGGCAACTTCATGATTCCATTCTCCAAGAACTTGTTATTTTTCTGAGTAATAAACTGATTCAAGTGGCTTTTACAGGCTTCCAGAGAACTGAAATTTTACCCATTAAGAGAATTTTGTAGGGATCAAAATAAGTTGTAATTCAAGGGCGCAAAGTCAGTTGAGTAAGGTGGTGGCTGTAGCAGGACACTCCAGCCAAGTTGTACTAATTTCTGTCAGATTTGTGAAGAGATGTGAGATCTAGTATTGCTCAGATGTAAAATGATTTGGCCAATGCTAGACACCATTCATCAATTTTTGCCTTTAAACAGTCTTTTTTTTTTTTAATCATCTCACTCCAAGCAAGGCATTCTACTGCCACTGTTGTGCAGGGGGTTACATAGGGGAAAGTGATGAGAAAGAGGCGTTAGTTATAGGAAATGTCAAGAGAAGGGTAATAAACAGATGAGGATACCGAGGATGTGGGTGGAGTAGATGGAAAAAGAGCTTGTGAGAATGGATGCGAGTTAGTGTGATAGGAGATGACTATTGACCTTACATTTAAATTCCTGGAGATTGTAGCTGTCGGGGAAGCAAGTATATAGAAGGGAATTCCACAGGTGGGAAGTGTGTGAAAAGAAGCTGTTAGTGTACAAATTGCGGTTACACTTTATCAGTTTCACTATAAAAGAGTGAGACCTAGTAGCTCATGTAAATTCATACCTAGGGGGCACCAGTGATCTAAGTTCACCAAAGCAGATTCTCCATTGGATTTTGTCAAGAACCCCTAGGTGAATAGCAGGGGCACCTGACCAGATGTGGCAGCAGTATTCAATACATGAGCAGATGGTAGATTTATATATATGCAGGATGGACTCAGATGGGAAAAACTTCCTGGCCCTGCACAGTGAACCGACCTTCTTTGTAGCGGATTTAGCGATGGATTCGATATAGTTATTCCAGTTGAGGTCCACTGAGAGTGTGAGGCCAAGAAGGCGTAGTGTTTTATTCTCAGGGAGGCTAGACTGTTCCATGCTAATGGCGGGTAAGAGCGATTATCTATGATGGTTAATAGATCTGGGAATGTTACTTGTCTGAATTCAATATCTGATTTTGCTGAAGGTGCTTATAATGTTTGATGCCTTTCACTCTTACCAGATATACAGTATCACCTTCTTTGGATGCAGATCAATTTTCAATTAACCATGGCACATTTTGTTTTCTGCAGGAGATTTTCACTCTACATTGTTTTAAACAATCCTCACACAAATCACACAGAAAGATGTGTTGATATATCACTTTTCAGAACATGTATATATGTCATAAATGTAAAACAAAATGATGCCAACTATTGAAAAATGCTACAAACTTTTACTCCAATCTAATATTTGTAATATCAATTTAAATCATAAATAAATGAAAACCAATTTCATTATTATTATAATATATAATATTGGTTGTATCTGGTTTGAGTAAAACTGATAATTTCTTTCCAGAAACACTTTCTTGTATGTAAATTTTACTTAATTAGGCTTACCATATTTTCCATGCCTCAAGCTGTGACAGTTTTCAGTTTTTATTATAAGATTTTTGTTTTTTTATAAAAGTGTTTTCATGACCCCAAACTGCATAATCTTTAAGACTTACATACAAAAAATGAATGAATTGTCACAGACCTCTCAAACCAGAGACAATCCTGACCAAACTAAGACATATGTTAAGTATATACTTGATTAAAAATAATGACATTTTTCTACTGACATAAAGTCAGCAAATGCAGACTGTCAAATGTCAGATTCCTTAGAAGGTTCCAATTAACAATTGCCAATATAAAAGAATGTGCACAGAAAATTCCTTCCCACTTCCTCTTCTTCTCTCCCATCTATTCTTCTATCCTTCACTCATGTTTAATTCTTGTTGGCACAGGTTTTTTTCCTTTTTTCATGTCAACTTTGGACACAATACATTCTCATATTAGAAGGTAATTCACACTCAATTTAGACCCAGTTCAGGCTTTTGGCTTTCAGATGGTTGATTAGTAAGACACATTTGAATGAAATTAATCATGGCCAATCTACAATATTATTAATATTACAATCTATTAGCAGTTTTAATAGGTCAATGTCTTGTGTATCATAGTGCTTGTTGCTGGAGAAAATTTGAAGATTTATTCTATTATTTGCTGAGAGAATTTGTTTGATGAATATCATAAAGCAAGGTTTAAATCACACACACATATATGTCTACATGTTTATAAAAGAACAATTTGAACCCCTTCTATGGTGTGATAACAAGCTAATCTCATAGACCATTGCTATTACTGAGAGTACACTTTTTCTTGGATACTTCTCTATTGTGGCCTTGTGTCAGACTATGTTAAATGTGTGAGCATGCATGTGTGCAATGGAATTTTACTATTTTTTAATACTTCCTTCTATTCTTGCCTTGATTTTCTGTTGGGGAGGGGGAGAAATTCAACTGACCCTGCAGGTGTGACTGGAGGATGAAGTCATTAAAATGCTTCCCTTGATCCTGATCCTTGATGCATAAATGCAAATCAAAGTGCAACCTGACATCTGAAAGTTACTTTTCCACAGATATAGTAAAGAGACAAGATTTACTTTTGACCCAATCATTCAGTCAGCTAGACAGTTTTATTCTGCATGTCTAGGAAGAAATTTGGTGTTATCTCTGGCTAATTAGTACCCAGCAATATTATAATAATAGTCGATTGATAAGAAGTGCCCCAATCCTGCTTTGAAAAGTTAAGTACTTGTGTAGAAACTGAAGGAAAGAGATAAGTCAAGTGGCAATTTCAGGCCATTAATTTCCTGTTAAGAAAGCTTTTCATCTGTCGGTATTGTAATAGAGGAGTTAAATAAAGTTTAACAAATGAGTAGATACATGAGCTTGCATGTCTTAGTTATTATTTAATATGTAAACAGCTTGACATCCAGAAGAGTTAGAATCAACCTCAACCAATGTCGGTACAGATTAGGTAGAAAAATAAATCACTGGGTTTTTTAATAACATGTATGAACAAGGGGAAAAGACGATTTAATTAGGATCAAGGTCTATTCCAATCGATAATCACAACACCGGTGAGTAGATCTCTGGCCCAAATTTCACATACACCAGCAACTGGTTTTCACTACATTTTGGAATTTTGTCAGCACCCAGAATATTTTGGTGAAGAATTTTAGAGCTCTCGAGAGATTTGGAGAGAGTAGAATCTATTATTGATGATATTTTGGTATATAAGAAATCATAAATTGAACATATGATTGGATAAAAAACAAAATGAATAAATCAAACAGGTGGAGAACATGGCAAGTGCTAATTTAGAAAGAAATGCACAGAGTAGTTCAGATGTATTATATTAACTGATGGGACACAATCAAGAGTGAGTAAAGGTGATACAGAAGAGGTTCAAATTGTTCAAAATAATACCTTTCAAGTCTCTGAAATCTAATGGTGTACCTGAACTCAGATGTGTCTTTGGAATGATTAAGTACATTGGAAAATTTCTAAGAAATTTAACAAATATTATTCAACCTGTACCAGAACTACTAAAATGATATGGTATGGATGTGGAGTGAACATCAGTAAAATTCAAACAGTTGTCATGTATTGCACCCCTTCCTGTTATGGTGGTTTACCAATACATATATGAACTCTTCCAAACTATAAATAAACAGCAGTTTCTGCTTTGTGGCAAAAAAGGATGTTCCAGCAGATAGCTCTGGCAGCTGGAACAAATACAGTCACACTGGTGATCTTCTCATGTTGTATATGTTTGTAATATTGTTCTTTGTTGATATATTTGTTTAACTCTATTCCATCTTTGTGTCTTTATTTCTGGCCCCTTAACAAGGCCATAACGACTTGGCGACAAGAATACTTAAGGACCTGAAATGTAGGGAGCTAGTTAATGTTTCTTTTGTTCGGCTTTGTGTCAGACTTAACCAAACTCCCTACAGCTTACAGGATTTATGTTGGGTTGATATTCATCAGAATTATTATCAGAAGGTTGGTTGTTGGCAGGTTGAAATATGTAGAATTAGTGTAGAAGAGTGAAATATTAAAATATACACTTTGAATGGAAAATAGAAATTTATTATAAGAAGGAATAACAAGAGTTGTAGAAATTAATGTTCATTGAGAAAGTTATGAGTAGAGTTCATATTCAATGATGAGGTTGAGGAATTAAGAGTTCGTACAAAATGTTTGTAGCAGTATCAGGGTCCAGAGTTCTGCTACAGGTCCGTAAAAGGAATTTGATATTTATGTATTTTTGGTTTACCTCCAGAACTTTTGTGTGGAGCCCAGATGTTCAAAGACCAGTTTTGGTCAGTTGCTTTCTGGATCTCTGAGGGCAAACACTCTGTCCCTCGCTTGCTTGGTATCACCACAGGCCCTTGAGAACCTCAAAAGGACTACGTAGAAATTGTCAATATTGGTTCAACATTGGATGCACAGAATTCTATTTTTCACCACATGTTGTTCTTTTCAACAATACTTGGCAATCCAGAAAAGGAAACCAAATAAAAAAAAAGTATAACCAACATACACTAAACTTGAAGGTGAGCCACAAAACCATGAGAATTCATACTATTTACATTGTTTGGACTATTGTCCTCATCTTTGTTGCCATTTGTATGATGTTTCAGCTGTTGTTCAGCTTCTTAAGGTGCTAGAAATTTTGAACTGAACCCTGGAATATATCATTCTCATTCCTTGTGTGAAGCTACTTTTGGTAGTCATGAGTTATCTCCCTCTAACACAACTCTCTAAGTTACTTGTTCACCACTGTTCTAGCCTGGTATTGAACTCACAACTCTTTGGGTCAAGTCACTGGAACTAACCAATGTTTATATCCACTGGGCCAAGAACAACTGAATTTCTGGGACTTATAAACCTAATGTTCATTAACAATTTTTTACCAGAGTTCATATTGCAATTTTTGATGTTAATGATTTTCTCTAGTATTTTTTGCCAGAACTCATATTGCAATTTTTGTAACTAATGATTTTCTCTGGCACTTAATATTACTGGTTCCCATATTGTATTCATCTCTATGCTTGGTCAGCTTAGGAGATTTTTGTAGCCTAGTATATGTGCTGATTCCTTAAGTTTACGTAGTTTCCAGTGGCGCTATCTATCTATTATTTCAACTTCACCCTACAGGGGATGGTGATGGGGCTTAATGTGGCACTCAAAGACTATCAATGGGCACAAAAAAGCATTAGGTGCTATAGTGGTTTACCCATGCACACATGAATTCTTCCAAACTATAAATAAACAGCAGTTTCTGCTTTGTGGCAGGAAGGCTATTCTAGCAGATAACTCTGACAGCCGAACCAAACACAGTCACCTTGGTAATCTTCTCATGTTGTATATGTTTCGTAATATTGTTCTTTGTTAATATATTTGTGTAACTCTATTCTGTCTTTGTGTCTTTATTTCTGGCCCCCTAACAAGGCCACAACACTTCCCTATTTCCTACTGTCAGTGCCAATGCTATTAGTCTTGGACCAAGAGCAACACTCTAACAAAAGGTGAAAGAAAACTTATAGCATTTGAATTGCACACTTTATTACCTGTTGTAATGAATTACTTCCAAATTAAGAAGGAATGTCTTGATGCCATTTGGGCTCTCAATCTTTATTCTGTGATCCATTTATGCACACTTATTATGTAGGTTACTTGCTGTTTTTCTATGTTCCTCTTACCTTCAATATTTCTTGTAACTCACATTTTCCTAGAATAGAACTTGAATAACTTTATTTTTTTTACAGACCACAAATCATCAGTACCTTTAATATAACACACAAAACTTAAATAATAGTCCTCTGAAGCACCAATGACTACTAAAAAACTCAGTATATATAATACAATAGCCGAATATGTACCTGGAAAATTACTCATGGCCCATAAATGAAATAAATAGTAATACACATAAAGGCATAGAATGGTGTATAGCAGAAACTACAATAAAAACAGACAGAAAATTCCATGAAATCAGAAAAGCTACATTTGATGAGACAATTTTTGAAGAAATCATACATTTGACACTAAACAGGTGAACGATGGCATTGGACCATTTTCTAAAAGTTGAAATGACTTATCAGTACATCAGAATTAGTCATTTCATCAGGACTGTATCATGTATTTCAAATTTGTACAAGACTTTAAAACTAAATTCCTTACCAGAGAGGCCATGGAAACAGACAGGTACTGACATCCCTGCATTGAATAGACAACATTATTTAGTTGTAACTGATTATTTTTCACAGTATATAAAATATGTAGCCAGTACCAATGTTATTAGCAGATTGAAAAATACCTTTGCCAGAAAAGAAATGAAGTGTTAGTGACAATTGGAAGGTGCAAATTATGGGCACAAGTTTCAGTGATTTTGAATCTTAGTTCAGATTTACACATAACACTGCCAGTTCACATTTTCTGTGAGCAAACAGAACATCAGAAAGATAGCAAAAATGATTTTACCACAAGTAAATGTTTTTCTCTCTTTAATGGCATGTTGCAACATACCAATATCAACCACTGGGACTAGTCCTGCTTGAACTCATTATAGGAAGAAAAATGAAAATTACAGCACTAAGTCATCCAGACCGACTAAATCCTAAATAGCCTGACTTAGAGCTTATCAAAAAACGGATGTAAAAAACACTATAGCAATTCACATTTTATCTCCACAAGATGATTTATGTTAACCACATTCGAGTAGTACAGAGTTACAACCCTTTTCCTTTTTTCTATTGTTCTTTTTTATACTTTTTATTAGAGAGTTGCAAATTTACACTTAATTTTCATTTGTTGTCTGTCTGTTAGCAGTTGGTGCCAAAAATACGAAGCCATTATAAACCCTCAAAAGTTATAGAATGAAACAATTGGTACTTCATATCTCTTTTATTCTACATAAATTTTTGTTTTGCTCTTACATCTACAACTGGTCTGATTTGCTAATTTGAAAGAGCATAGTAAAATAATATGCTTATTTTTTTAAAATAATTTCTACCTTCCAAAATGTATTTCAATAAATCTACCTTTGAAAAATCACTAAAGTTTTTCAGGTAATATACTTCCTACTACTGGGAGTAAGAAAATTAATATATATATATAAGTAAAGTAAACAATGATGATGTAATGCTTTTCTATAAGGTAAACAATTTTAATCCACTTTTTCTATTATTAGCATGTTAAATTCACCAGACATTGCATTTGTTCATGTGGGTTAATTACTGAAAAGTATTTCAAAAGACTGACCCTAATTTCTTGCCTAAAGATAACTATATTTTTTCTTTAGAAATAGCAATGAAAAATGATAACAACTGGATTTAAAAAACCTTAAAAGTTACTAAGTTCAGCAAACAAAATCTGATTATGATTTAATATTTTTTACTTACTGTATATCTTGTATCGTAAACCAGTTACTCGACTTAGCATTGCTTCTGTCTATTTACCATATTTTTTTGAAAAATAAAACACCCTTTTTAAAGAAAGATTTTGGGAATAAAATCTAATCATATTTAAGGGACTTTTATTGAACAAAAATTCAAAATTTTTAAAAATTATTCAATATTATGTTTTAACACAAAAGATCTCAAAACAATGAAATAAGAAAGAATCATATATAAAATCAAAAGGTTTGCTGCCATTTTGTTTGGTTCTAATCTTGTTTTTGCTTTCATTTGAAAAGGAATCAGGTCTTGCATCATTGAATCCAATCTTATGATCAAAGAGAATGTTATCCTTAGTCTCATCCATGGTATTATTGATACACACATTTCTTAAATGACTTTACAGTACATTGGCTTTTAGTGAAACATTGATCTTAACAGTAAGAACATACCAGTATGCAATGAAAATTGAAATATGGATCAAATGATTATTGACAGTAACAGTATTAAGTGATCTGATTGGTCAAGTGTATTACATATTTGAAATCGATACCACTATTAGAAATAACACATTCAAACAAACTAAACTATACATGCCTATTTAAATATATTTACATACAGCATGTATATAATATATACATACATATATATTATTCATACCATTAGTTTATAGGATGCAAGCAGGCATCAGATTTTGTCATAAGAAAGTGTATTGTATTCACCAAAAAATGCAGCATACACTAGTTTACCTGTATTGTCCAAAAATAATAACTATATTTAAATAATTTTCAAATTTGTTGTACTTATAAAATATAAAAATGTTGGTCTACAGTTCTTTGTTTAGGTTTAGCACGTTCTGAATATTATATGAGTGGTGAATCAGCTTGAACAACTTTTAAAAAGAATTTATAATCACTTCATCCCAAAGCAAAACAATAATGCCACTAGGATGTATGTAAGGGGTTATAATGAGTGAAAGAGAATGAGAAGACTTTAGTAGGAAAAAGTGAAGGAGTAAAAGAGAATGAGAAGGCTTCCGTAAAGAGCAGTGAGGAAGTGAAAAAGAATGAGAAGACTTTAGTAAGGAGAAATGAGAGAGTGAAAGAGAATGAGAAGACTTTAGTAAGGAGCAGTGAGGGAGTGAAAGAGAATGAGAAAACTTTAGTAAGATGCAGTGAGAGAAATGAGAGAGTGAAAGAGAATGAGAAGACTTTAGTAAAGAGCAGTGAGGGAGTGAAAGAGAATGAAAAGACTTTAGTAAGGAGAAATGAGAGAGTGAAAGAGAATGAGAAGACTTTAGTAAGGAGCAGTGAGGGAGTGAAAGAGAATGAGAAGACTTTAGTAAGATGCAGTGAGAGAAATGAGAGAGTGAAAGAGAATGAGAAGACTTTAGTAAGGAGCAGTGAGGGAGTGAAAGAGAATGAAAAGACTTTAGTAAGGAGAAATGAGAGTGTGAAAGAGAATGAGAAGACTTTAGTAAGGAGCAGTGAGGGAGTGAAAGAGAATGAAAAGACTTTAGTAAGGAGAAATGAGAGAGTGAAAGAGAATGAGAAGACTTTAGTAAGGAGCAGTGAGGGAGTGAAAGAGAATGAAAAGACTTTAGTAAGGAGAAATGAGAGAGTGAAAGAGAATGAGAAGACTTTAGTAAGGAGCAGTGAGGGAGTGAAAGAGAATGAGAAGACTTTAGTAAGATGCAGTGAGAGAAATGAGAGAGTGAAAGAGAATGAGAAGACTTTAGTAAGGAGCAGTGAGGGAGTGAAAGAGAATGAAAAGACTTTAGTAAGGAGAAATGAGAGTGTGAAAGAGAATGAGAAGACTTTAGTAAAGAGAAATGAGGAAAGAACAATAAAAGAAAGGATTTCAGAAAGAAGTGGAAAAAAACACGTTTCTCTTCAACCAGTTTTTAATTTGATTCGAAACATTTCTTTTTTTCCATATTTACTTTGACCTCCCTCCCCTAGTAAGAGAGGTGAGATTTTACCTTAAAAGATAGATTATTACTTTTAATGATGTTGGCCTAACCAAATGTTCAACTGTAACATATAGCCATGAAAACTAGTTTTGAACTCATCCATCTAAGCTATCTGATATTTTACCAACTAATTTACAAACTCTTTCTCTTTTCTAGTACAAACTCTTTTTCTCTTTTCCACTCTCTTTATTAGATTTATTTTAATTTATATATATATATATATATATATATACAGGATTATTACAAATATAAAATTTGTCTCTTAGCTGAATGATGTTATATTCAGTGCCTCTTTCCATCACCATTAGTTGTATTTAATTGAATTTGCTAAGAGGTTCATTCCTTTTGGGGGATTGACAGATTTTTAAAGTGAAACTCAACCAAGAGTCTGACTGTAACTTTTGGCTATAGATAGCCTTGAATTCACACAGCAGAGATTTAAAAAAATGATATTTGATCAGATATTATAAAGTAAGTTGTGCTGAGAACTTTTCGGCACACTCTTATTCTAAGCAACATTCTCTTTAACACTGAGCAATTATGAAATATTATTTACCAAGTTTAACATAAAATTTTACTGTCTATTTCATTAGAAATACAGAGGTGACTGCATAACCAGAAGAATCCAGTAACAATTCACACACTGATTTAGAAAGGCTGAAATCTTCTGGTGATGTAAAAATGTTGCACTATATGGTGGACTAGTGTATTTTTTAATTATAATGCTTATTAAACCAACTCATCTTTGTAATTAAAGTGATCAATATAAGGATTAGAATATTACTAGATTCTCATCAAAGAGTTACATAGAGAACAGATACCATTTGTAAATAGTCAAAAATTTCATATATATATATATATATATATATATATATATATATATATATATACCAATTGCATTTTATATATGTGGATAAACTGAGAATGATAGCATTTTCTTCTAATTAATCAACTTGAGTTTATATTTACTATATTATTCTTCTTATTAAAAAAAACTCTATGGCATTTTCTTTCGAATGTCATAGAGGTATAACAGATCAAAATTTATGATTAAGGATTACAGATAATATGACCATTACTTGATTTTCTCTGGTAAACTAAACTGAATGTCTAAAATGCATGCATTCTTATTTGTGATCAGACCTTATCAACTCAGTAAGGAGAAATTTTACAAAATTCATAAAAGCTGAAAAATCATTTTTCTTGGAAGATGTGCTGTCTGTGTTTATTGCTGAGGCTACTAAGTACATGTGCTTTCTCTGTTTTGGGGGCAGACAACACATTGATGACCTTGATGATATACCAAACACTGACCACTTCTATTGACTTGGCCCAAGTGCTTATGGGCCAGTTATTTGTAGCTGCTGATTCTACTTGTCATCCACTTGTCAACATCTACAACAGAAATACATACATTGCTATACATATATCTAGACTCAGACACATGTGTGCATGTGTTGGAGAGGATGTCCCCCAAAAGAACAGTTAGCTGTTGTTATAAAGGCATACAGGTATGCATGCATGCATTTAGACATCTATACAAACATGTAATCATCAACAAACATATGAATATGAATGATTTTCTGTTCATCAACACCTGTATGGGTTAAATAATATCAGGTAGCATTCCTATTTCTTTTTATACTCCTTATATTTCCTTTTTTTTTTGTCAATCATATAGATGCTATTTAAAGTTTGTCAGGTTCAATTCAGTCAGTTATCGAATTGAAATGAGAAATTAAAGAGCCAAGTTTGAATTTTAGTTGAATTCGTTGCATTCACTTACATGCAAATACCCTTGGGAAAGGTATTAATCTGTCTCTTCCCTCCAGCTATGGGTCAAATAACAGGACAAATTGGGTTCTATAGCCTTGGTTGGCAACCAGTCTACTGCAGAAACTAATGGCAACCTCCTGCAGGAAAATCTTCTGCCCAGTCAGTCTCGAAAGAGACATGATCGCCCAAGTGTGTATCATGGATGGTACTTAAAAGACTGAAGGTTTAATTCTTTTAATCCTTATGCCTAACAGATACTGTTAGAGGTTTTCCAAAAAGCTTGATACTTTAAGAAAACTACCTTCCTTTATCCATCAGTCCATTTTTTTAATTAAAATCTTGCATGATATAAAATCCTACAAACAAATCAGTTATGTTTATCAAAAACAAAGAACACAAATTATGAGTGATGAACTTTTGATTTTACATAAGCACTGAAAGACATGCAAGCCTAGGGTCTGAATTTACTTTTTTAATTTTTTGTTCAAGTAAATATTCAGGTTGTCATAGTTTTACCTAAACTTATTGTTTCTAAATAATCTTTAAAAGTTTTATCATGGCTTTAAAAGCAGATATTTTTAAAAGTAAATATTCACATAATATATACAACAAGAAACAACACAAATTCTAACTTCTCACTCTTTAGAGCTCAACTGAAGACAAGACATATAAATATGTGCACAGCAACTAAGAAAAAAAGAAAAAATACTATTCTATTTTTAAGTATTGTGCACTTATTTATATGTTTTATCCATAATTCAGCTCTGAAGAGTGAGGAGCAATATCCATTTCGCTTTTTAGTTCTTTTTTGTTATATTTTTTAATTCACCACTTTATAGTGAGTAATATTTTTTCTTATCTCCCCCTGTTTTAATATATTTGTATATATATATGTGAACACTGTTGTTCTTCTTCTAAAAACACTGGCAAACAAAATTTGCACATGTAAATGATGGATCATTGTTGTTAGTAAAGGTGAAAGGAAATGAAATAAATTTGAAGAAACCAATATCATGTTTTTATATTATAATTGACTGATTAACAAAGGAGAGAAAATACATTAGTATGTATGTAAATATAGCTGAAAAGAAAGAAAACATTAAAAGTTATCAATTAGGTATTCTGTGTGTGTGTGTGTGTGTGTGTGTGTGTGTGTGTGTGTGAGAGAGAGAGAGAGAGAGAGAGAGAGAGAGTGAAAATTCAATCCATCAGAGGAAAGATATAGAGAGAAAAAAGAGAGAAGATGGGAAGTGTCCTGTTTTTATAGCTGTTTAACTGTGCCACCTCACAGTATCTTGTAGAAGCTTACAAAAGCAAGTAGGGGTAATCCACTATATACACTTTTAAAATGTTCATTTTTAAAATCTTGTTCTTTCTTGTAAAAATGTAAAATAGAAATTGGGTAAATCAGTTCAATTTTTCTAATCTTATGCCTAGGCTCTTAACTGTTGTACACAAATGGGAAATAAAATTGCAGTACTCTGAAAGGGGATGGTGATTTTGACAGTACAGTATAGTAAGTGGGTGTGTGCATAGCTTAATGGTTATTGGTGCAGAAAATGGAATCAGCATAAGTTCGAAGTCTGGCTGAGTTCATAATATTCACTTTCACCCAAATATCCTTGGGAAAGGTATGATTTCATTACTTATTCCTCCAGCCATGAATTAAATAGCAAGGCATACTGATCTTTCTAACTTTGGTTGGCAACAAGTTGTTGAAAAAACATCTCTGAATTCAATACTGGTTGCACAGGGGATTGGAAACTCTACTCTGTAAAACCTCCATGTTACAGCAACTATACAAGTAACACCTAGCATGGTGAGACTGTAACCCTATACAGAAGTCTAATAACATGACAAAGGAGTGGGGGAAGGATGACAGTTTGTAGATGTGAAGGTTGTATAACAGTCATTGGCATGGAAAATAGAGTGCAAATTCTGACTGAGTCTATTACATTCATTTTGCACTAATGCTTTTTGAAAAGACATGAATTTATTTCTTCACCTTGAACTATGGGTTAAACTGCAAAGCAGACTGGGTTCTCTAGACCTGCATGATATTCAGTCTAAGAGAAGATTAAAAAAATTCAAAGCCATGGAGAAGGCATCTTGAAGGGACATGGCATTTAAAAAGAAAATAGTATGTACATGCTAGGTGATAACGGATATTATGATAATTTTTGAAGTCTTTCACTCTCATGACATTAATACTCACACCAGGCACTATATTTGAACTTGAGGAGGGGATACATGCTGCAATAAGGTTCCACATGATGAATGCTACAGAAAGGCACACATGCTCTTTATACTCAAATAGAGCAGTTTGAGAAGGGTTTGGAAGCCGTTGGGAAACAAGGATGAAAATTTTAGAGAATTACTGGACATGTTTGATATGCCTCACCTTCTTCCAATTTATCTTTACACTTGATTTTGGTGAAACTTCATTTGTGACTTTAGTCACTCTTATTGTCAAAATTTTCCTGGGGTGGCCTGATCTTGCAAAGATTGATAGAGTAAAAATTTATTTTCTTTTAAGAATGATGAATAAGTCAATAAGACAGGGATTGTGAAGTTGCTTGGAAATTTACTTACAGCTTTCTCTGATTGATAAGACTTGCTCAATTTTTTTAGTTCCTTCAGTTGTTCTTAGCTTTTCATCATGATAGCAAAATGAATGTTTAATTTGTAACACACATTTACATATAGGTCTTCTAAAATGATGTTGAACATTACATCATGCATCATGGCTCAGCTTTAGCTGTTTTTATGACCAAATTTATGACTGAATTTGTTTTCTTTCTGCTGGCATTGGATGCAAATGTAAAAGTTATTGCTAATTTTGGAAATAAAATAACATTAACTCAATATTATTTATTATCAATTCCCATATTAAACAGTTCCATTTATGCTAATTGAGCAGGTAAATGTTATCAAATTCTGAATGATTTATCAGAAAAAAATAAGCAAAGGAATCCAGATGTTAAATACTTTTGCATACAACTGTATCATTGAACCTACCAAGCTGTTGTGAAATAATTCTATCTATTCAAATCTGAAACGAATAAAATTACTTAATCATGTTTCATTATGAACAATTCTGTATTTTTGTATGAAATCTTAAAGTTTTATAGTCAATATATTTGGATTATTTTTACTTAAGATATTTTCTAATTTCCTAAAAATGTTCAAAGGTTGTAAAATCAGCATGAAAAAAATTATAAGAATTTGAGTAAACATTCAGCAGTAATTGAAAACTCTTTCTAAATCACCAAATACTAAACATTAAAAAATTGGATATCTAAACAAACAATCAGTGAAGCATAAATAAAAATGAGGATGTTAAAACATGAGCGTACACATTATAGATCTATAGCAACAAAGGAAAAACACTCTGATATGTTGATATAGACATGTAGACAGTCAGCTAAATCCTTCACAAGTAGGATGTGTCAAAGATCTTTCATATCCTGTCAGTTAAATTTCACTTCTTTCATCACTGACAGTTAAGTAATGAATGAAAAATAGCAATGGACCATCTATCTTGTAAAATAAAATAAAATAAAATAAACTCTTACCTACTATTTCTGGATGTTCTTGATTAAACAGATGGCAACTGAAAACTTTCAAATCTGTTTCAAATCCCAATATTAAACTTGGCTTTTTTTCTCTTTCTTCCTTATATATGACCTGCTTGCAACCAGAATATATAACCAACTGAAAAGTGCTTATTAGCTTATAATGATAATCATAACAATAATAATGGTGTGTACAGTTACTCGATTCTCACGCCTGCTTTTTTGTTCAATGATTTAATAACAGTTGTTTACATTTTCTGTGCTAGCTTACTTAGATAGTCTGTAGTTTAGTGGGACAGCATCAGCAGTGCATTTAACTTGTCTTCTGATTAGTTACATTATGACATTTTAAATCCGTAAAATTATTAATTTACAGTGTATTGAGTCAAAAATATTCAAGTTGATATTTTGTGTAAATAGCTAAAGCTGAACACAGAATTAGAAATCACCAGGTCTGAAGTTTAATCTCTTGTAACAGCAGGATGACATTTCTCCCAAATTAACTTAAGAAGGAAATTTCCAGGTCAAGATAAAACACTTTTTTGTTTTTTTGAGTATCATTCCTGTAGTTGCAAAATGTATTCTGGATATGGATTTAACTGTTCTCCAAGCAATATCTTAAGTTTGTTAGACATTGGAATTTTTGCAATATTGTAACCACTGGATAATCTTCTAATGGCAAGGGAATTATCTCTTGAGTCCATGGGAGATTCTTTTATATGCTTTCAACTTTCACTATTAAACTCTATTAGCTATTGCTTCTTGCGGTATGACACTGTATAGAAATTAACCTGTGAATATCTTTGTATTTGATTTTAGTGTCAAGTAGCATCCTCATTCTAATACCACTGATGTTACTGGTATTTGAACTTTCAAATTTTCAGTTGCCTAATTTTTAATCTTCTAATCTCTTAGATGTGCATTGTGGTGCAGTGGATAGTGGCTCAAAATGAGAAATCAGAGAGGCAAATTCAAATTCTAGTTGAATTCATTGCATTCACTTTCATGCAAATACTCTTGGGAAAGATATTAATCTCTCCAGTTATGGGTTATATAGCAGAACAGATTGGGTTCTGTAGCCTTGGTTGGCAACCAGTCTATCACAGAAAGTAATGGCAACCTACTGTGGGAAAATCTTCTGCTCAGTCAGTCACATCTCTTTCAAAACATGATCACCCAAGTGTATATTAGGTATAGCACTTAACTGAATCTCTCAGTCAAGTAGTGGATTTTCTTACTAATTCTGACCAAAATGCTTCCTCAGTAGATTTGTTCCTTATATCTCCAGACTTTTGTTGTGTATCACAACTCTTTCCTCTTGGCAATTTAAATCATGCTCTAGTGTCTGTGAATATTTCTTTTGAGTAATCTATTAGGCTGAACCTTCTATTCACAAAACATCATTCTGTTACCAGTATATTGGTTAGAATTCAATTTGTGATTTTCTTCACAATGCCCCTTGGAGTAAAATCTTAAATCTTCCTTTTGAAAATTGTACTGGTGAGTTTTCTTCTTAAGTGAAAGCTTCAATACTTTTGTGCCACCTCTGAAATACCAGGCGAAACAACAATCATCAATTGTTATAAGAATTGAACAGATTGGTGTGAATGAAGATTCACACCTACCTGTTCAATTGTTATAACCCATAGGAATTACTTCTTATGGCTATATCAGCCTGATAGCTTTAATCACAGATGCTGCTTTGTTTCTACTTATAATAACTGCAAGTGTGTCATCAATATGGCTTAGTCACTCTTCAATGATAGAGTGAATCACCATATAACCTCTTACCAATTTGATTCTAATTATTACTGGCAACTCTATAAGAAAGTGTTAAATAAAACCAAGTCTTTGATCACTCTTTTTTTCAACCAACTGTATTGTCCTCTTATGCTGGTAAAGCAGAATGTTTTGCTCATACATTCTCTTCCAATTCTACACTCTACTTATCAGGATTATCTTTACCTGATTTTCCACTTAGAATTGACTCTCTTCTGTATGGTATGAATATAACTTTGTTCATGTTTTTTGCTATCATCTCCAATCTTGATCCTTATAACGCATGTGAACTTGATGTATCTTTTCAACTGTCCTAAAAAATGTACTCCTGAACTGACCCCTGTTCTCTTTAAATTTCACAACAAATACTTACTGCTTCTTGCTTGCCAGCTTGTTGGAAATCTTCTTCTGCAGTTCCTGTTTTTAAGAAATTCTGGTTAACTGTCTGATCATTTGAACTATTAACCTATTAGACTGTGATACATTATATTCCAGTCTCATCAGTTCTTTTATTTAATATGATTAGTAAGTGAATTTGATATTTGTCATTTGGTTAACAACAATAAAATTACTGTTCTGAATCATGTTTTTAGTTCGTAGTAATTTGGCATTCCTTATTCTTTCAGGATCCTCAAAATTGTTATTTGTTTAGTGGGATGATTATCCACTAGTTTTAGATGATTGTTTTAGTGGAAGAATGCCTTTATGCCTTTAGCTGTTATATGCATGGTGTGTATCTGCAATCTATGAAAATTGAGCCTCATGTATTTGAAACTTTCTAATATTTGTAGTTGGATGGCAAAATAGAAAAACAAGTTACATTGACAAGTAACAAATTTATTTACTGTTGTATTTTGGACAAGGGGACAATTTAAGAAAGTGGAAATCCAAGTGGAAAGATTACCAAACCAGGCGTAATAGAATAAAAGGTTTATTCAGTATGAGAATTATTACAGACCAGATTAGTACTACCAGGTTCTAATCTGTAAGTAAGACTCACTCTTGCTCATTTATTTATGATAGACTTAATCCACCAAAGTTTTCATAGAGGTGTGCTGGAATATTTCATTATAACATTTACCTACAGACATTATTTGCTTTTTAGAATTTAAACAGTTTGATGAAAAAAAATAATTTGATAATGTTTCTTTCTGTTTGGTCAAGCTTTTGAATTGATTTGTAAGTAGTAAAGTGAATGAAAGTTAAATTGAAAAGCTTCTTTCTTGCTATCATCTTGCTTGAGTCAGTTTCTTTTGATGATAAGTAATATCAGGTTTCTTATTGCCATTGTATTAAGGGGATAACAAAATTATTAAACACAGATACATTTTCCAGCAGTATAATGTGCATCAGATATCATTAGCCAGTTAGTTTTTGCATTTTTTCCAGCCTCTACACAATTGTCCTGGGCAACTGGCTCCAGGTAAATTTTAAAATGGCAAAGAAAGAATTTTGTCAGTTGTAGAAATCACTTGTCCCTTTAATAATATTTGGGTTTCTTTTTTGTACATAGTTCCTAAAGGTAGAGGCACATCTCAGTGGAGCCCAAATATATTCCTAAGATAATTCATAACAGCATATTTGAATTTTTGCATGTTCTTTTTGTTTACGAAAAATAGCTCACTCTTTTCAGAGATTCATTGATCATCATTTGTACAGCTTAGATTTTACTTGTGCCTATATTGACAATGTATTCATAGTTAGTTCATCTATTGAGGAACATGGGTGGCAGGTTTGACTTAAGTTTGAACATTTTCAAAAACTCTGGGTAGGTAAATCCTGCAAAGTTTGAGTTTGGGAAATCAAAAGTCATGCTTTGGAGGCAACAAATTAGTGCTGCTGGCATTTCATCCACTCCTGGCAAAATTTCTATTTCACAGTTTCCTCTGTCTAATATGATGATAAAATTAAGACAATTTAGAGGCATGGTTAATTTTTTAGATGATTTCTTCCTGTCTGTGCATCTATCTTAAAACTCTTTACAGATTTACTAGTAGATAATGTTCTACTCAAAATAGACTTCTTTTTCAAGAATTTGTTATCCACAGAGTCTAGATACAGAACTTTGGATGGAAATTCTTATTAGTTTATTCAGTGGTTTGTCATGCTTTAACCAATCACACGCACTTCTCAAATAAGTACTCTCCAGGGGTAATCAAACAGCTGTTTGAAAATTCAACTTTAAGAGGAAATGACAACATTCCTAAGAGTATCACTGCTTTCCTGTGGAATCCTTGCATTGGTTTACAAATACTTTGAAGAACACCAGAAAGACACCTAACTTCAGAAGTTGCTTAGTGACCATTCTACATTTCTGAATTTTATTAGAATTTATATACTTGCTATCAATGATGACATTAATATGTCTTTTTGTTTCAGGCACAATGCAGCAAAAAGGTTTTTCCATATTGCATAATGTTATCCAGGTGTGAATGCTTCTATTTCTTGACTGAGAGATTTGTTAAACTGCACATGAAGTCGAATATGTGTTTTTGAACAGTCTTGTGTTCCCTGTCAGATGGTGACAGTTGGACAACACACTACCACAATTACTGATTCATTTTAATTTCCAGATGAGCACTTTGCCTATATTCATATTATTATTACCAAACTGCTAAATCCTTGTGATGGTTTCTTTTATCTGCTTACATGTGTCAATCATTTCTCATGTTACATTGACATTCTTCTTGTGTCCAACATTGCAGTCTTGAACCATAGCAAAATCTTTTGTCCAGTTAAATTTCATGTTTTGGTATTTCTGCTGCCATTACTATGGAGAGAAGCTGTCAATTTGAATTTGACCTGTGTCTCCAATTCTTGAAGTAGCAAAAATATTTCTACAACTTTTTATCATTCTGAGGCAAACATGATGGAGAATTTCCACCAAAGCCAAAATAAACCAGCATGAATTGTTTTATAACCTACTACTCATACTTGGTCTACGAGGAGTAAAAAAAACTAGTCTGAACTGTTTGTCTGCAGAAATGGTACATGGAACCACTCTCAGATTTAGTCAGTTAAGGGCCATAGATGACACACATTTGGGTGATCATGTTTCTTTTGATCCATGACTGACTAGGCAGAAGATTTTCCTGCAATAGGTTGTCATTTCTTTCTGTGGTAGACTGGTTGCCAACCAAGGCTACTGAACCATGACCACCAATGGTCATGACTGAACCCAATCTGTCCTACTATTCAACCCATAGTTGGAAGGAGAAGAGCTAGGGTATTTGTATGTAAGTGAAAGTAACAAATTCAACTGGAATTCGAACTCAGCTCTTCAATTTCTCATTTCAAGTTGATATCTATTGCACCACAAATAACTCTCAGATTACCATCACAAAGGATTCTAGATATCACTTTCCTTCCTGAATCAACTGAGATTAAAATTACTAATTTAGTGTACTGTCCTCTTGCTTCAGAAAAATACTCTAAAAGGCTTGTACTCACTGATTTTTTTTGTTCTGTAAAATTTGGTGAGGTCCATTTTCTGTAAATGTCATACTGTGGACCATTTAAGGTTCTGAAAAGCCAGTGTAAGGTTTTTACTATTCATATTAAATCAAATATCAGAATGTTTCCTGGTACAGGCTTAAACTTGCTTTTCTTGATACTTCATTGCTTGACTCAAAGGAATATTCATCACCTACATTGTCAGATGAACTGACACATCTGTCACACTATCTGGATGACAGGTAAAATAGCACTATACCTTCTTAATTGTTTTCAAACAGGTATGTTCCAGACTGTGTTCTTGTGCATCGTCAGCTGTGTCCTTTTATTTTATTTTAGCCCCTATATTCTTAGAATTCTCTACATTGAAACTGCTTGTCCACAAATTTTCATATAATAGAAAGTTCAAGATATCTTTCTATTATGTGAAAATATTTTTCTTTCAGCAACAAAATTGGTAATTTATTGCAGTCATATTTCCAAATCAGAAAATATGTTTGCAATAAATTACAAACATTTAATTTGGGTATCTAAAATAAATTAATGTGTAAATCTTTTTTTCTTAACGCAATAAACATAATTATAATCATTTAAAAAAAATAAAAACCTAACATATTTATAGAATATCAAACATGTAGTAAAATATACAAACTAATATATAAACTAAACAAATTCAAAATATTCCATAGTAATTCTAATGATAACTTGGATTTATAGCAATAAAGTATTATGATTTCTTATATTGTCAATTTATTTTTTATGAAGTGATATCAATAAATTTGGAAATAGAATTTACATCAATGTGATTATTTCCATTTATTGGTTTTGATATCTCTTCTAAAGCTATAGAGTAATATTCATGATGAAATTGAGAATCAAAATTACTTATTCATAAATTTGGCTTGTTGCATGTATATGATGAGTTTTCTTCTTTTTTGTATGTTGCAGGGTATATTTTATTCATTATGGGACATTTTCTAGCTAGCTATTCTCTCTAGCCATTAGCCATTAGATATTCAAGGTTGACAATTCGATGTTACAACCACAGGTATAATCCTAATTGTAAATTCTTTCCAAAATATTAATCTTAAACTTGAAAAGATCAAGATTGTAATGATTGGTAAAACTTTCTTTGGGGACTTTGTTCTACAAAGCAGCAGTTCCTGGAGTGTTCAAGTGGAACTTATTACTAATGGAATATGAAGGGAATGAGAAGAATTTCATATATGACATGGTGGGTCACAGGTTTAAAAGTCAGAAATGGTGGGTCCAAGGAATGCAGCTTGTCAGAACACATGCCATGCAAATAGCTCTCAACATTTTGTTTGGGGGAAGAGTTAGTAGAGTGAGAAATTCATCATCCACAAGGCTGCATAGACACTTTTGAACTCTATCAAGACAGGCAATTGAGGATTGATCTGGTTCTTTTAAATATTGAATATAGTATAGGGAGTCAGATACTTACTGGAGTGGTACAATGAAGTGACCATTTTCCGGTATCTTTTGCAATAGATCAGATATGAGTTCCACTTGAGGTCTGGGGTATTATTGAGTCCAAAAAGATGCTTAAGGCAAAGAGCCTCCTTGGGAGGACACCCGTCCATTGTAACAGGTGAAAGTTCAGGGTCTGCTCACTGGTGGTGGAGCGTTACTAGTTTGGTTTTGACCATATTGAATTTTACAAGCCAGTCCCTTCCCCCATTGAGCCACCAGAGCCTGGTCAGAGGAGAGATGATCTGCTAGGTTCTGGACACCCTTATTCTTGGAGGTGCATCCACAAGCTGTTGTATCATCTGCAGAGACATTCACTAAGGATTATGATTTTAGGCTTTCTAAAACATTGAACATTTAAATTTCTAGTTTTTACTTGAGCTCAAATATTAATTTTTTACACCAATAAGAAAGACAAGTATCTCAGTTAAAGGTAGACTTGAAAATTAATGCAGTTTACCTTAGTTTAATAAAAGGCTTCAAATACTTATTGAGTATTGAATTCACTACGATGGTAATGATCCATGAGACTAGCTTGTTTTGCAGTGAGGCATTCAAGAGCAATCTTTGATCAATGAATATTGTCCATTTTGCATATTGCAAATTGAACCCACAGTTCATTTATGAATCGTATTTGGATCTATGACAACCAGTGTCTATTCATCAACCTTGAACTATATTAATGATTATCACATATTCCCAGTTTTTGAGGCTTGTTTTCACTTGCTGCAGCATTTCAAACAAAACATTAATGAGAAATTGATTTTATTCTTTTAACAAATGAGAAATGAATGGAAAACTTGGGCAATTATATCAGATTACAATTGGGCACCATGACGTGGTGGAGTGGTTGGCAAGCTTGTTTCTCTAGAACCTGTTACAACTGAATAGTGAGTTCACTCCTCACTGGGTACCTCATATTTTCAGCTTTTTGCCACATCTAAGTGGCGATTAGAATTACATGTTTCTATGTTAGATTACAGTTTCTACTAACAACAAAAATACTGTTTGCCATCATCACAAGAACTACATTTATTCAAACAGATATTATGTTTGGATTTAATTTCAATATGGAGCCAGGCACTTTTAACTTGGGAAAAAATTTTCTGTTCTTAGTACAACACATTTGATGTAATTGTAAAATTCATTATAACCAAATATAGACCTATTGTACTTACATGCACAGTGAGGAGAAAAGGTAAAAGACAAAAATCATACCAATGTATTGAGTTGATGACATTTGTTGCCAAAAGCCATCCCAGAGAATGATTCAATTTCAGATCACTTCAAGATGACTACCCACTTAACAATTCGTCTAGAATTTGTCTCCCCATTGCCATAGAAAATTCTTCTTTGTATAGCTGTCTATCATTGTCACAGATACTTGTAATATCTCTTCTTCTTCTACTACTACTACTAATAATAATAATAATAATCAGTAAGATAACAACTTTAAAGTGAGGGAAAATAAAACTCAGACCACATGAAGTACATAAATAATTGTCAAAGAGCCAACTTTATTAATGTGAATTTACAATATTTCTTAAAGAATATAGAATGAAATATATATAGCTGGAAATTTATTTTGCAAAGAAAAATGACGTGAGAGACATTTCATTGATTTGTATTTACACTCTGAAAAATTAGGCTTCAGATCATGAGCATTGTCCTTATAAACTATCAGAAACTAGAAAACAAAAACAAATTCACTCTTTACTTGGTGATAACTATTAAGTTCTCTTAAATCTTCTATGATTCTTTAAGTTCAATGTAAAAGTCCGTAGAGTTCATTCTGGAAACAATAATATCATTGTAGTGGATGAGGCACTACTCTATAACTGATGTATTTGTTTTAGAATTGAAACAGAGGTTGAAAACATTTAGAATAAATGGATTCAACATTTTCAAGAGAAATGAATTGGACATGTGGAGAATTTTATTTATATCCTTATACATAGAACAACATGGCTCACAAAAGAAGAAAAAAAGAGAAGATAATGTTTCTGTGCATGCTGATAACTCAAGCAAAGTAAAAGAAAATTTCTTTTACAAAAACTTATTTTAATGCAAACTATAAAAATTTATTTTTGATGGATAGAATAGAAAAAGAGAGTATGTCACCTCTCCTATCCCAGATGGTAAAAAGGCTCAAACAAATAAGACTACCACTTGAACTTTAAAAGAACAAACATTTATTGCAATATAAAACAGTAAAACAAATACAATATTTTACCAAATTGGCTTGCACAAACTAAAATGTTCTCTTGTGTGCCTTATTTGAAAAATAAAGCAAGAAATATACATATGATTAAAAAATTACAAAACAATCTTTGAAAAATGAAAAAAACTTTGAAAAGTTAATGTAAATTTTGGGCTAAGGCAGAAAATACTTTTTGCAAAAAGTTACACCTTTCTAATATTAAGACCAAAAAATCAGCATGAAAATAACATAAGTAATGTTGTCACCGGGACTTTTTGTATAGTTTTTCTTTTATAGAAAAGTTCTATTAACAGGTTTTGGTTTCTTTTTGTAAACTTTTCTCAGTAGGCAGTTCGAAATTGTTTTTCATTCTGGATCCTTATTCTGCCTTCTGGATAAAAATTTTGTGTCAGTTCATCTTGGTTAAAAATTTGGTTCTTGTTTGAAGATTTAACCTTCTTTGAAATTTGAAACCTTGTTCCACAGCCAGCTGGCTCCGTCCCCTTGTGTGACATATCACTCTCACTGTCAAACCTTTTTCCTCCTTGAAATCTGATTGCATTCTGCCCTTATCTGCTGGCCAGTCTCTTTATATAGGAAATGAAAAAGCTCAAGACAGACCTTAACTTCAAAATTTATGAGAACATAAGTTCATACTTTTGAATGATTAGATATCTTTTATCTCCTTGATTCCCATCCATCTCTTATCCTTTCTTTAACATTCCCTGTACCATATTTTTTCTCTCACAGTAACCCCTTGCTTGATATGAAATGATTATAAAAAAATAAATCAATAAAATAGTACATATTTTTTTTTTCTAATTAAAAAAAATCTGCAACAACTCACCTAGACAGAAATAATTTTGGTGTTTCTGCCAATTTTAAAAATAAGAATTAAAAGTCACTTGGTGATAATTACTAAGTTCTTGTAAATTTCTTCAAAATACACTACAAAAGTTTGTGTAAGAGACAAATCTAGATGACTAAAAGATTTGTTTAGACTTTTTAATTAATTATTACTTATTTTGAACAACTAACTAATAAAAAATATCATAAAAGAAAGAAAAAAGATCTATGAAATTAGCATAGTGTGTACATGTGGTTGGGTTAAAATTAAACTAGTAGGTCCACTCAGGGAAAGTAATCTTCCTCAGCAGAGACAAATTTTATTGTTATCTCTATTACATCTGAAAGCAAAAACAGAGAGGATGAATCCTATACTTTTATAGCACTGATTGCCACGCCCTCTGCAAAGTCTATTGGCAGACAGTCAGTCAGTTAAGTGCCATAAATGATACACGCTAGGGCGATCATGTCTTGAAAGAGATATGACTGACTGGGCAGAAGATTATCCCACATTAGGTTGCCATTGCTTTCTGCATTAGACTGGTTGCCGACCAAGGCTATAGAACCCAATCTGTCCTGTTATTTAACCCATAACTGGAAGGAATAAATGGATCAATACCTTTCCCAAGGATATATGTGCGTAAGTGAATGCAATGAATTCAGCTGGAATTCGAACTCGGCTCCCCGATTTCACGTTCCGAGCCGATATCCACATTATCAGACAATGCAGGAGTAATCTTCAGTGGATCATATGAACAGTTCTTTTGCTCCTAACTTCAAAATACAAGTCTTCTGCAATAAACAAAGGTACAGTGGTTCATACTTATGATTTCTTTAATGATTAGACTGATGCCTAATTTAAGATATACAGAAACCATTTAACAAGCTTATCTACAGATCCATGAGTGTATACATGTTGGTTTGAGCCCTTGAAGGTCACTAGATTAGTTGATATAATTTTCTAGAATAGATCTCACTAATACTTTTGAATTATGATTTGGAACAAACTTAGAATTTTAGTTATTAGAAACTTAGTTATTGTTATTGCTAAACCTTACATTTTACTCAGAAAATTACATATGTGTTTTATATCTCTCTGCCTTCCTTTTTTGTATACTTCATTCTACTTCTTTTAAGCCATCAAGTCCAAATTTAAACCTACACTTATAGATTTTCAGTATTCTTTCAGTTATTATATTTGCTTGCATTTGTTAAAATTATTTTCTTTCAGAAACTGACATGATGTTAAATTATACAGTATTGTCTAAGAAGGTAAATTTTAACATTTTTAAAATCCTTATATTGAATAAGTGGTACTTGTACGCGTTTTTTCATAAAAAAATTAGGTTAGTTAGTAACAAATACTGACTAGTTGTTTCATCTTATTGATTATCAAGACAGTAAGAGAATTAGTTGAATAACTATTCTTTTTCTATAGAAAGTATTTATACAGCTCCAAGAGGCCAAGTGCTTCTGTTATTTCAAAATCAATAATAAACCTTTCAGATGAGCAGATTGTCAGGTTAACCTTAAATAGGTTATATCTGATTCTCAATGTACCCACTCTCAAGTGGGTGTTATTTAAATTGAGCATTAATGCAAAACTGCTTAATCAGTGAAAAACAAATTATCTATTTATCTTTTTCTGCTACATAAGCTACAAAAGCATCATCATCTTTTAGTACAAATTTTCCAGAAAATGTAAAAATTACCCTTTGTCATGATTTCTGAATGTGAAAATTTTGTTTATTTGTCATTTGTCTATTTATATATACAGGGTGCGATAAATGAATTGTCATCTAAATTACACAAAAATGAAAATGATACCGACATATCATCTTAACAGATATATTTACCAAAATTGCACAAAAATATCTTGAAATAGCAAAGAGCAAATTTCTTTAATAAAATCACCTTTTGTTTCAAACATGACCTCCAGATGACTTCATTTCTTCTGGAGAGTCTCCTTGTTTATCTTGGTGAATGCTGCCATAATCCTTGCCTTCAGTTCATCTTTGTTTGCTGTTACAAGAAGTTTTGTTGGTCTCTTGCTCAACTGTGCCCTATACATAATAAAGTGGGTTGCAGTTTGGGGAGTTAGGTGGCCATATGTAAGGGGTGACGTGGTCACAGAAAGTGTCAGACAGCCATGACTGGGTTGACCCAGGGCAGCACTATCTCCTCAAGGCACTTGATGTAGGCCTCCATGTTGAGTCTGAGGCACTGTGAGAAGATGAAACACTTTGAAATTTTCATATTAGAGCTTTTGATGATTGCATAATGCATGAAACTCTGAGTCGGGCCACAGACGTAGGATAATATGTATATTTATTATATATATATATCAATAAATATACATACACACACAAATACATGCATATATATAGAAATATTTTCTGGTGTTAATAAAAAGTGTTCAGTGTAATATAGACAGAGGTATAAAGTATATATTAATAAATATACACATTATTCTACATCTATAGCATGACTCAGATTTTCATGCACTATGCATTTATCAGGTCCTGATACTAAGCTACTATTTTCCCTGAGGAATATGATAAAAAAAGAAAAATATCTAAATATTTCTTGGAATTAAAAAACAAAGGACTCTCTCCACTGATCAAATGAAAGATAGTTG
This sequence comes from Ascarosepion bandense, assembly GCA_037127315.1. Lineage (NCBI taxonomy): Eukaryota > Metazoa > Mollusca > Cephalopoda > Sepiida > Sepiidae > Ascarosepion > Ascarosepion bandense. Next base: position 125,924 of record JBBBDQ010029008.1, read on the forward strand.
GTAAATCACAAACTCCAATTAGCTTTAGAAATAGATGTAACCTACACTTTGATGAAAAAATAAAAATAATTAAATTTTGTGGTAGATATCAGCTTTTAAACCAATATAATGAAGTGATTTTTAAATGTTGTCGCAAGAATGAATTTAAATTATTGGATTTGTAGGATTAATATGTTTTTCTAGTAAATTCAGCTGCTATTTATCTCTCCATTGCAATTCTGCTCCTTTATTATTATTATATTAAATTTAATTTAATTTTTATTTTTATTTTCTACTTCCTAAATTATCTATTATTACTTTTATTAATTTCTTTATTAATAATTTGATCTTTAAAATTAAAAAAAATGTTGTTTATTTATTCTATATTTTCCTACTTTATTTTTTATATTTAAATTGGTTGAAAATTGACTTTGTTTTTGTAATGTTAAACTCTATGCTCCTTCATCATTATCTCTATTATTTATGCATTTTCTATATTATATTTTCTCTTGTAAAGCTTTTTTTTGGTATTTTTTTTATAATGATATTTTAAAATAATTTTTAGAAAATATTTTTAAAAAAGAAAAAATGTTATAAAAACGTCTTTTGAAAAAGCTTTAAAAAATATTTTTTTATTTTTAAAATTTTTTGTGACTAAGTCTCTTTTTCTTTTTCTTTTTATAACCATTTTCTTTCTCTCCCCCTTTGTCCTTTTAGAAGCTCATGTCTGTGGCTTATATTGTATATGTCTATTCCTATCTTTTCCTTTTTTTGCGTGGATATATGTTCTCACCTAATCATCATCCTGAGGCCTTGGTCCGAGATAGAACTCACTACACCCCTCCAGTATTCCCTGTGCATTTGGAACCCTGGCACAGTTTATAGCAAAATTCATAATCTTGTCAAATAGCTGAATACTTGATGCTTCGCCAGGGCTACCAAGGGTGTTTTTTTTATTGTGAAACCAACACTAGATGGGTTGCCTCCAGGCCCCATCCTGTTATTTAACCCATAACTGGAGGGAAGTGACGGATTATTACCTTTCCCAAGGGTACCAGTGCTTAAGTGAATGCAGGGTACTTGACTGGAATTTGGACTCAGCTCACCGATTTCTCTTTCCTAGCCAATATCCACTGCACCACAATGCATATCCGTCACTGAACGCTTACAGTGCCTGGTATTCCCAAGCGGTCACCCATCTAAGTACTGACCAGGCTCACATTGCTTAACTTCGGTGATCGAACGAGAACCAGTTTATTCAACATGATATCTCACCTAATAATTGTTTTATATATTTGTGTGCTTTTTTTGAGTTTGTCTTTTCCTATCCTCATTTTTTGCTTGTGTATATATATCCTCTTCTAGTATATGTGTGGATTAATGTGTCTCTTTATTCCATGTGTCTGTAGTGTGATTTATTGTATTCTTAATTTATTTTTTTGTAAATGATACAATGTTCACTTCCTCTGTCAAATATTTTGAATATTCTATGTGTAATTAACATTTATTTTTTATTTTTCAATTGTCTGTGTGAGACAAAAAAAAAGATTAAAAAAACAGATTTTTAAAAAATTCTTTTGGAAAATTAAAAAAAAAATCTTTCTTATTTTCTATTTTTTGTGCTAGCTAATATTTTTAAATGTATATATTATCTGTCTCCTTCTCTTTCTCTTTTATCCTCTCATTTGTTTAAGTCTGTGGGATTTTTTGAGTGTGTGTGTATATATTCTCTTCTAATTAAAAAAATGTATGTATTCCTTATTCTGTATTGTGTTATATGTGCAATTTGATGAATCTATTCTCAATTTATTTTCTGTTTAAATGATACAAGGTTCATTTCCTCTGCTAAAAACCTCTTTTATAAATATTCTGAGTGAAATTATCATTTATTTTTCAACAGTCTGAAAGAGGCATTTATAAATTTTTTTACATTGCCAAAATAAATTCTGGATTTATAACTGTTTAATTATGTGTTGAGTTTTCCTTTCTCTCTCTCTCTCTCTCTCTCTCTCTATATATATATATATATATATATATATATATATAATATTTTCTTTAAAACACATCTCTTATTTATATCAATGATTTTATCATACATTTAATTATCAGGTTAAGTGATGTATTGATAAAAACTACTAATTGTTGTAAACATTTATAGTGTAGGAGTAAAAATTTATATTGTAGGAGTGAAATTAATTTGATAAGTATTTTTATTCTTCATCTGAAAACAAAAATATTTTCTTTATAAATGTGTAGAAGACGAAGCGTCCGTTACTAATTTATGTTTAACGAGTCGACTCGACGTAACATGGGGTCATGAAATAAAACAGGCAATAAGAAAGAACGAAAAGGCGAAAGTAACCAGAAAAACAATATATTAACAAAGGTTACATAGGGTTGACAGCATGCATAAAATTAAGGAAAGAGAAGTTCTTTCCCTGGTGAGAAATAAAAAATTGCGCCCCTAATTGCTACCCGCAATTAGTGCGCGTGTGTTTGTGTGAGTTAGGGAGTCATGTCTGCTCTTGTCCGGGACAAAATCCTAACTAGTGTACCACGTGACGTTCCCCGCTTTTATTGGCATCGTTTACGCGGGAAACTAAGTTATCACTTGAACGCTGAATCACCATGTATGTGTGTGTGGGTGTGAATGTATCAAGCCCCACAAATGTATTTGGATACATTTGTGGGGCTTGATAGCCCATTTTTAAAAATGGGCTATAATATTTTTAAAAAATATTATTGAGTGAGAAAGCTGTTTGCCTACAAAATGATTCTGGGATTCAGATATACAAAGCCAAATATTCTTATCATGACACCCAGTCTAATAACTGTATACTAGACACATGCATCACAGTCAAAACTGTGCACAAACATTCCACCATGGCAGTGGTTGAATATATTCTGAAGTCCGACATTGAGTAAATCAAACTTAACCACTAATTCAGTTCTCAACCAAATTTCAAACAGTTTACAGAGTTAGACAGGACACCTCCTTAGCTATATTTTGAAAAAAAGATTTTGAATTTTGGTTCAGTAGAAAAAAGTTACATCAAAATATATGAAGTCTGAAATGGGAGTACATAAGTGAGTGAGTGACTAACACTTCTAATGATAAATCTTATTCTTTATAACTTTTTTTCTGTTTAATATTTTTGCATGTGGTTTTCAACATTTAAATTCTGATGATATCTTTTATCATTTTTATCAATCAAACTGTGCTTATCACTTATCATTGTATCAGAATTGATTATCAGAATTTATTATAAATTTTTTATTGTTTTTTTTAATTAATTACATATAATTTTTTTTCTTTTTAATATTTTTGAATGCAGTTTTCAGCATTAAATTTATATTAAATTAATAGCAATGCCTGGAAAAATCAAGGATTACATGGAAAAATGCGTGCATGAAAAGTAATATTCTTAAGATTATATTAAACCTGGAAAAGAACAGAAGTTATTAAACCTGGAAAAATAAAGGACAAGATATTCTATTGAAGTAAAAAATAAGAAATTTGTTACTTAAAATATTGCAGCGAAAAATAAAATTTGAATGCAATACTTTAAGTAAGAAATTTTTTATTTTTTACTTCACTAGAATATCTTGTCCATTACTTCTCCAGGTTTAATAACCTGTCCTGTTCTTTCCAGGTTTAATATAATCTTAAGAATATTATTTTTCATGATAACAGGTTTTCATAAAGATAGCACATAACTCATAACCTTGCAGGTGGGGCCCTGTTAGAAATACCTTCAGATTGGATAACACAGTCTACTCAAACAGCTGTTCCAAAAATGTGACTTCCAACTTGGCTGTCCCACCAATCTTTCATATTGAAACCAAATTTCTTTCCAATGGATTAGCTTGGTAATCCAAACATATCATCACTTATACTCTTTCTGTGTCAACTTCGAACATTCACCAAATATATGGTTCACTGTCTCCTCAGTTTGTTGACACATCCTGCAGTTGCTATCTTTGTGCGAATTTTCAGTTTGGGTTTTGAGTGCATTCGTTCTCATAACCTGCTCCTGTGCTGCAAATATAAGTGACCCTGTTTCTCCATTTATAGAACTGTCTTTCACCCAAACCAGCTGTCAGGTTCAGTAACTCTCTCTCTCTCTCTCTCTCTCTCTCTCTCTCTCTCTCTCTGCTGAAAAACCTGACCATGGGTCTTCTTTATTTTCAATTTGTCATGCCTCTTCTTGTGTTGCTGCACTCACTGGCTTAACATTTCAATCTTCCAGATCCACATCAATTCTTTGTGCAGCTGTCAGAAGCAATTGATGTGAAATCTTAAAATAATTCTCAAGTCCTAGAACAGCCAATGGCACAACTTCTTCAACACTCATTATCCCTCTACCACCCTCCTTTTTTTGGAATATACATATATATATCAACAACATTGTTTGGATTCAGAGCCTTATACATATTCATTAACTTTTGTATTCTTGTAGCCATCTCTTCCAGTTCTGTATAATTTCAATGCAAAGATGCTTCAGAATAGTGGAGTGGAGAGATTGGCCAAGTATTATTATTATTTATTTATTGCTGATAACATTACAAGAATAAATAAGTTTAAAAAATTAACACAGAAAAAAAAGAAATGATCATTCTTATTTATATAAATCATTGCACTGCAGTATTTGAACTAATGTGTGTGTGTGTGTGTGTGTGTGTGTGTGTGTGTGTGTGTGTGTGTGGCATGCACCCAATAGTACAGTGGTTAGCATGAGGATCATGTAGACCATTGATCTCATGACTTCATATGCATGGCTGATGCAAAGGTCTTGTGTCCGTCCTTGAATCTATGATAGTGAATCCCCCACTCTACTACATCTCAATTTTCCGAAGGTAGCATTGATATAAAATACAAATTTTATTCTAACCTAATTATGTATAATATAGGTGAACAATTCAATTGGAAAAATTGAAAATAAATACAATGTATCTAAATACAAATTAGAGACATATAATAAATCATTCCATTTTAAATAAAACAACATTGTTTTGTGAAAATTTTTTGCATCAACTTGAAATTTTTCTTGTTCAAAATTTGAATTGAACATTATGGATAAAAAATAGTGAAAATTATATCGTGTTTTTTTTTAGACTTAACATGAGCAAAACAAATCCACAGATTTGGATGAAGAATATGATGTCAGAATGATCTCAAAATCTAAAAAAAATCATATGTCACTGGGTGCTTTAGAAGTCTGTACCAAAGTTAACCTTCTCCAATAAAGCTCTCATGTTAGTGCATAAATAGGTAGATGCAGGTTTCAATTGTTATTCACTGTTAGTTGAATAAAACACTACATAGAAAGGTAAAAGGAGAAATGGATAATAAAGGGAGGGAACTGAAAACTGGTTTTGCAGTACAGACTACTTTTTATGATATTCAGGCATTGAAACTTCAATATACAGGGTGCAATGGATAAACTGTCGCCATTTTGTATTTTTAATTTTGCACATCCATGTTTGTTTTTGATTTTGTCAACTGCACAGTTGGGTACTGTCTATGAGAAAAAGAGCACCATGACACAATTCACTCTGCCAGAAATTTAGAAATAGCATGCTGTACTGCTTGGCATTTGTGCCAAAAGCTCCAATTCAAACATTTCAAAGAGTTAGGATGTCAATCTGAGGACAGTGCAGAGGATTCAGAAAAAGTTGGATAAGTGTAATGGTGATTAAAAAGGTGTTTGGAGTGATCACTAGTGATACCAACGTTATGCCTCCATTCATGTTGCCACAGTGCCTTAGACTCAACATGGAGGTTTACACTAATTACCTTGAAGAGACAGTGCTCCCTTGGGTCAAGAGGGTGGTAACTGAAAATCCTATATCTGGCAACAAGACTCAGCACAACACCCACACAAGCAGGGGAATAAAGTCATAGCTGTCAAACAATTTTTGTGACTACTCATCCCTTACATCTGGCCACCTAACTCCACAGACTGCAACCCTCTTGATTATGTATGGACATGGTTGAGTGAGAGATCAACAAAACTCTTTGTAACATGAAAGATGAACTGAAGGCAAGGATTAGGGCAGCAAAGACTTAAACAAAGAGATTGTCTGGAAGATAAGCAGGAGTTTTAAAAGTCATCTGGAGGTTGTAGTTGAAGCTGATACCAGTTTTATTGAATAAATTTACATGCATATATATATATATATATATATATATATATATAGGCAACATATCTTCATTCAAGCATGTTTGGTTGAATATTTTAGACATATGTCTATTTTATTATAATCTTCTTAAAGTCATGGCTTAATCTCCTTGTGCTGTAATTAAATCATTAAGGAAGGCACCACAGTTTTTTAATTCATTTTATTTTCTCAAGTACTTTCAATCATCTTCAGGGGTGAATTACTAAGACAAGAATTTATGTAGTTGATGTTACAAATTTTTGAGCATGCATGTGGAACACAATGTTGATTCAAAATTTAATATGTAAGGGAGGTAACTTAATTTATATTTGTAAAATAATTTTTAAAATTTACAATTTACATGTTTTAAAATTGTATATAACTGTGTTATAATTGTAATTTTTACAATCGGTTGATAAAGAACAGTTATTGTCAATGATTAAGTTGGTTATATTAAATTTAGTATTAAATTTAATTATTTGTCTATACTTCTGAGATGAGGTAGTATTTACTTTATTTACACTATTTAAACTGTTGTCCCCATTTTTATTGCTAGTGGATATAGACATTGGTTAGCTTCAGTGACTTGAGCCAAAGAGTTGTGAGTTCAATACCTGGCTACAGCAGTGGTGAGCAATTAACTTAGAGAGTTTAGTTAAAGGGAGATAACTACATGGCATCCGGAAGTGGCATCGCACATGGAATGAGAATTATATACCCCATTGATCGAAATAAGGGGTTTGGCTCAAAATTATTAGAACCTGAAGAAAGCCGGAGTGTACCATGACTTAAATGTCGTAAACATGGCAATAAAGATGAGGACAACAGTTCAAACACACTAAATAAAGAATATAATTAGTTTTTTTTTTTTTTTTTTTTACTGGGATCAGTGGGAGATATATTTTTTCATCTTATTTGCAGTTAGAGTGTATTTGATTGTGGCATAATAGGTTCATATATTTAGGGTTATTTGAGGAAGTATTATGTTCTTTTTTATTTATGTAATTATTTCTAATAGATCGTCTAATTTGTTCATCAACAGTGTAATTAGGAAAGTCATTATGAGAGTTTGTTTAATGTTTTTTAATCCAGTGTAGGAAATCATTTTCGTGGAAAATTTAACTTGCACAGTTCATTAAATTTTGTATAATCGCTATTTTGTAGTAGTTTGGACATTCACTGTTATAGTTGAGAGTGCAGATATTTATGCTAGTTAGTTTTTTTATATGGGGAGGTCATAAGTGTATTATTATTGGTGCCTATCAATATATCAAGAAAAATAATTTTCTTACTATTGTTAAGTTTGTATGTGAACTTAAGAACGGAGATTTTTAGAATTTTTTTTTTTGTAGTTCATGTACTTCATCCATGTTTTTGAGTAAGATGAGAATATCATCTACACATCTTAGGTAAATGAAGGATTGTTTAGTGGTATTAAATATTTTACTTTTAAGGTTACCCATGTAGTTACTAAATGTTGCTCCCAGAACTGAACCTATAGAAACAGCATCATATTGTACAAATATATTATTTTGATGGTTCTAGAAGGGAACTTCAGTGGTACAAGTTCAAAGTAGTTTCTGTAATATGTTAGGTCTAATTTTTGATGGAGAGAGACATGGATTGTTGTAAATATTTCTTATAATTATGTCAATTGTTTCTTTAATTGGAAAATTGGTAAATAAACTTTCAACATCAAGTGAGGTTATGGTTTCATTAATATTAAGTTTTTGTGTTTTTAAATGTTGGATTAGTTCATAAGTTGATTTAATACTGTAATTACTAGGTATGTATGGTGTAATAAGTTTGTTAATGATTTTGGTTAATTGATAAACCACAGTAGAGATTTGGGATATAATAGGACTGTAGAGGATTTTTAGTCCTTTGCGATTTATATTACGATGTGTCCAACATACGATTCAAGAAAAATAAAGACAACAACTCTAATTTGTAACAATAAATAAAGTATATTCAATAAACAAACAAAACATATAATAGTAGTATACATAGAATAGGAGGAAAAAGTTGTCCCTCTTTAACTGTTTGTTGACCAAAATAAATTAAATGAAGAAAGTTTTTCTTGTGCTGAAAAGGTTTGTTATAATTGTTAGAAATATTTTCATGTAAGAACAAATAACATGAAAAATACAATTATTTTGAATGTAATGGTAAGTAACACAAATTTTGGTCAAGAGTTTAAAGTTCAAAAGTTCTTGGTGAAAATGTTCAGACAGAAGACAAAGTTCTGTGTCAGTGTGTGCGTTAGGTAAGGTATGAGTAGAGAGAGACTTACGTGTAGTCCTTTAGCCAGTCTGTTGGTCTATAGCGAAAAGTATCCGCTTATAAGGACAAAGAATGGCTCAAAAAGCAAGCGCGGGAAAAACTATGTTTACATAAAAAAATATGTGATTGGCTAAAAATTAACCAATCACCACACACATATGAAATAGCTGCTTCAGAGCCGAAAGATTAAAGGCGACTGCGATTGCTAAATTGTTCTATACAAGAATAGTAGTGATTTATTACCCAATCGCAGACGAGTAAATGACATGGACCGAATGTGGGTAAGAAAAACATAGCAACCGCTATAGGTTTTTATAGTTCCATAAATGTATCCTGGTTTATAATGAAAACATTCTATGTTTATTAATTTAACCAACTATTTTGCTAAATCAAGCTCCTGGAGATGTATAAAATATTAAAAATCAAGACCGTGTTCAAACATCTGCAGCAGCCAGGTTTGCACAAGATTATTTGCAATTTAGAAAAATAAGTGGTTAGATTTAATAAACATAGAAGAGTTACTTTTCAATAAAATACACACACAATGTTCTTCAGATACTTCCTACTAATAATTTTCTCTTCTCCATATATTGAAGTGTCTGAATATTAAAAAATAGTTCGCACTGTAGTAAACCCGGTTTTCAACCGCCTTTTGTTTTACTTAGTGCCGTAGGATGTCTTCACCTTAAAAAAAGGCTGTCTAATTACACTAACTAAATTTGTTTCTGTTTATGTACATTATATATGGTTTATCTTGCTTTATGGCACATGTTCCAATAGAACAAAGGACACGGATTTATTTTTTGCTACAGTTGGGTGCGAAGCTGTGAAGAAAATTTCGACAATGCGAGCCACGAGTTAGCAAAAATGGAGTATTTTGCAAAAATTTATCTCAAGTCAGCATGCAATCAAATAGGAATTGACGAGAAATTCAAGGAAATAACGACGATAAACACCCACCCGTGCAGGCTTATTAAGACGGAATTGTTTACCGTTTGTGATAAAAGCTTCCAGCCATATTTTTCAAATAGCAATTGAAAGAGTCTTATTAGGAAAAATAAAAAATATCATCATATACCAGGACGATAGGTGTAGGGGCAAAAACTATAGAAGAATTAAAATATAAAACAGAGCAGATTTTAGTGAGATTAAAAAGGCAGGCTTGACCATAAACGAGGATAAAATTAATTTTGGCTCTAAGCAGATATATTTAGGATAACAAATATAAAAAAGTCATATCACCCGATGATAGACTAACAAAGCAAATAACAGAAATAGCTGTTCCAACAAATGAAAAAGAATTAGAATCCTTTTTGGGTCTGATAAATTTTTATAGTAAGTACATACCAAGATGTAGTGACATAATAGAACCATTTTCAAAATTACGCAAAAAAAAAAAAAAAAAGAATTTAAATGAAAATAAAGCAAACTATCACTTTTGAAACACTAAAAAATATTCTGAAGAGCAAACCAATAATAAAAAAGTTTGTGATCCACAAAAAGAAGTAACGTTAACCACTGACTTAAGTAAAAAGGTGATTGCTGCTGTTTTATCACAAGAACACCACACAATCATGTACATTTCATGAAGGTTAACGTCAGCAGAAACTACTCGAATATTAACAAAGAAGCGCTAGCAAATATAAGGAACATGGAAAGGGCACGAAACTTTTTGATAGGAAAAAATTCTTATTAAAATCGGACCACAAACCATTAGAATTCATATTTAACCCAAGAAAAGAATTAGTAACATCATCAAAGATTTTAAGACATCATGACATTCGATTTTGACATGGTGTATGTAAAAGAGAACACTATTCCTCACCTAGACGCTTTATCAAGATTAAAGTTCAAGAAAGAAATAGAAAAAAACAAGAAAATACTGAAAGTTGAGTAATACACTGGATGGAAACGGACGTTCTTCCTCTAAATAGACTCAAAATAGAAACAATGCAAGACCCAATATTTAGCAGAATAGTAGATAGGATAAAAAATATGAATCAATTTTTCGATGGTAGAGCGATTCTTTAAGAAAACATAGCACAAACTAACCATAGAAAATGGCATAATATACAATGGAGATGAAATAGTAACTCCAAAAATAATGAGAAGGGATATATTAAAAGGAGTACATGATAATGTACATTGTGGAAAAACAGCAACGCAAAAAAGACTAAAGTTACAATCTTGGTGGCCAGGATATTCAAGAGACGTAGAGGAATACGTTAAGAGATGCTCAAAATGTGCGGAAATAAAAAAAACTTCAAGCAAGTAAAAGTTCACTCATGGCCAAAGGAAGCAGAGCCATAGGATAGGGTTGCATGGATAATGCACATATCAGAGATAGGGGATTATTCTTAGTATTAGTGGAATCATATTCAGGCTGGCCAGAAGTTGTCAGAGTAAAAGACAGAAAAGCCAACACAATAAAGCAAATACTAAGAACTATATTCTCATGGAATGAAGTACCCCAGGCAATAGTCACTGACAATGTACCCGAATTTTGTGATGAGAACTTATGTACGTGGTTAAAACAAATTGAATGTATCTCATACAATACATCACCATATCACCCACAATCTAATAGCATTGCGAAAAGAATGGTACAAACGGTGAAAATAGAATTGAAAGCATTCTAAACACTTAATGAAAACAAAGAAGTATATTTACCAAAAAATGCTCCTATTACAGATCAATTCCACGTGCAGAAAGGAAACTGAGTCCGTTGACATTAATGGAAAGACAAATCAGAGCCCCCATAACTATGTCTTTTGCAACAAAAGAAAAGATATGGTGTAGAAAGAATAAGGAAGCAAATGCAGAAGAAGCAAATTTCCTGATACAAAAAGGACACAACACGACTATACTTGAGAAAAAGGGGCATCATATACTGGCGCATGCAGATCAATTCAAAAGCAGAAACGAACCGGATGATGTGGAAATGAAAGGTCAGGAACAAGGACGGCATATAATGGCGCATGCAGATTAGTTCAGAAGCAGAAACGAACCGGATGACGGGGAAATGGAAGGGCAGGAACAAGAAGAGACAGAAAGTTACAAAAGTCAAACGGAGCAGAAAATGGGAGAAAGTGAAAATGAAAAGACAGACGAATATGAAGAAGAAAATGAAGAAAGGCCAAGATCGCCATTAAAGAGAAAACAAGAATGACAAAACAGGAAGGACAATACAATACAAAAATAATCAGGAGTAGTAAAAGAAAAAACAAGGTTGTATGACCCTCCGGTTCAGAGAGGTGTAGTACTGAATGCAAATGAATAGGCAAGTATAAATAGAGAATAACTGGAGAAGTAAGAACAAGAAAACCGTCGTCACAAATGACACAGAGAACTATTCTACGACTACCACTACGCACAAAGAAATGCGAAATATAACAAAATGGAAACAAAAAGAAACATAATATCAAGAAAAGACAGTTGCAGTTTCTGGGACATATAATGAGAAAGGAGAGCTTGGAAAATCTGATACTCATGAGACAAATAAAGGGCAAGAGGGACAGAATAAAACAACACATAACATAGATAGTGAGCTTGAGTAAATGGATGGCGGAACAGGGCCTAAGATAAATAACAGAAAGACAAAGTGTGTTAACAGCTACAAGGGTCAAGATGTTCTAGAAAGTCATGATCGCCTACTGCTGTTCGCATACATTTTTTACTTTTTTTGATAAATCGCATAAGGGAATTAATTCATTCGTTTCTTGTTTGGAGTTGTTTCCCTTTATATCAGATGCATAATTGTTACATATTTAAATTTCTAAAAGATTTAGTGACGTAGCTATGTTTTTCAAAAATAGATTCATTAGATTGTAATTTATATTAAAATTTTAAAAATCCTAAATGATATAATTTTCATCTTACTTTCTGAAATAAAAAAAATCATTAAATTATAAAAAGGAATGTCGTTCATATCTTGCGCAGAACTGGAGGCCCAACTCACCTCTGACTCTGAGTAATGAATTTTAGTTTCGTTTTGGTTTAATTCGCTTTTGTAGCCAGCTCGAGAAATTTAAAAAGTAGATATTAAGAGCATAATTTGGCTCAAAAAGTTTTATTTGTTCTTTACTAAGTAAAGTTTTATTAAAATTGATGTATAATTTGGCAGAGCTTCGGATCCATCACTTTTCCCTCATAACTGTGTATGTTACATGCGTTTTAATCTTTTAAATTAATTATCCACATTAAAATAGTTTTAATGAAACAAAAATAATACTGGAACTATGAATTCTGGAAAAAATTATGACATGATGAAACAAAATAAATATGAAAATAACTTTTTATTTTTATTGTTTAGAAACACACAGACTTATTTTTTTATACAGACTTATTTTTTAATACACTTTTTTAGAACTACCTAAAAAAAATTATTCTTAAAAATGCTTAGTTTAGGAGCAGGGTTAGGATTAACCTGTTGTATACCTTGTGGTGAATACAGAATTATAAGTAACTCTTTTGTCTTTACTGTTTACAAATTTTGTAAACCAGTGTGAAATCTAATCTTGACTAATAGGAAATGACTAGCCAAAATTCGTGATTTTCTAACCAATGAAAGGGAGTGGTTTACACAACTGAGAGAAGTTAACATGCCTGTGTGAAAAAAAAGCCTTTTAATATATATATAGAGAAAGAAAGTAGAATCAGTTGGATAAAGTAGAGATCAGATAAGACACAGCCATGATATTAGGGAGAAATTTCAAGCTGCTGAACTGGACATGCCTCGACATCATACATTCTTTCTCCTTCTCATGTGCTATTTTTCTTTATATCTTGTTCTTCGTCCTTACCATTCTTGCTGTCAACAGAAAAGACGACAACAACAACAACTTCAACTGACTCCCAAAAATTAACAATAAGTACAATTTTCCTTTATTGCTTTACCTTCTTTTTCACTTTCTCATCGTCTGCTAAAAAGCAAGAAAGGAACACAGACTTTATTACTGCCCTGCTAATCTTTGTGTACATACACTCATTTTGCTACAACTACAAACTCTGGATTCATTTAACTTTGTATTACACTTTCTCTTTGAACTTAATAATTCCACTTTCTACAAATACATGTTATTCTGTTCTGAAAATAAATTTCCATTTAAACATACAGACAATATATTCTTTCCAACCTTCTGATGATGATAAATTTAAGTTGTGGCGAGTTTGGTTATGTTTGGCACAAGGCCAATTTAATAAACATGATCAAGCTTCCTACTTCAACCTCATTTACAATACCTAGAAATATTGGATTAAATTTATTGAATTTTGTTATGACATTAATTTTACATAGTGTTCTTAAGTGACTTGTTGTGTTGTTTCGTTTTGGTATAATTAGAAGATAACACAAACTTGAATTAATGATGTTTATTTTTGGTATAAAACTTTAGGTTTTTACATCAAGTTACAACCTTTAAATTTTGTGTGGATACAGGAGCAGACTAGCCCTAATTCTCTTCACTGTGGGATGCTAGTAGTAAACGAGCCTATCCCTTCTGGACTCTAGTGGTCAAATGACTAGCGTCTTCTCTTTTTCAAATCTCCTACACTAACTGTCTTTAACTCCTACTTCTTACTCCCACTCTTCCTCCTACTCCTACCAAAAGATACGGTTCCTTATATTGCTGCCCAATTTTTAATTCTTGGCGTCAGTGTGTCTATCTTTTTCAGATTTCAGAACACTCGTGATTTTATAAACCATAGCAGAAGTTCCCCCTTTAGAACGGAGTGTACTAATAATAATAGTACTCGTTATATTTCTTCCAGGAAACTTTTCGACCTGAACGAGATTTTGTATTTATCATGGGAGAATCTTCTTTTTTATTTCTTGTATTTATTTCTTGTTCTGAATCACTAAGCATTTTGTTTTTATTCATCTTTTCTTCTACTTGTTTCTCTACTATTTGTTTTTGTACTTCTATATATGGTTTCAACCTGTCCACAGAAACTTGAGTATCCATATCATTATTTATCTTAACCAGAAAATATTTAGGTGTTCGCTGAAGGACTGTGTAGGGACCTGAATAGGGTGCCTCCAATGGTCTTCGAACACGATCCACTCTAATCCAAACTTTATCAAAAGTTTGAAGTTTTTCTGGGACATAAGCTTTTGCGGACTTATTAACTCTTTTGGTGAAGTCTCTCACATTAATTTGTGACATGGTTTTATGTAAATCTCTTGTGAACTTTTGAGTTATAGCCTTCTCGTTTGTGCTATCTATTAGTAGCTGTGGTAGCAAACATTGTGTGCCTGTAACAGCATAAAAAGGAGAAAAATCAGAGCTATTGGGCATACTGCGAATCCCAAGAAGTACTATTGGAAGAGCTAAGAGCCAGGACTCTTTTCGTGCTATAATAGCAGTTTTAATGGTCCTGTGCATTCTCTCAATCAAACCATTACATTGAGGATGATAAGCTGTCGTATGTAGTCTATAAAAACCAATTATTTTTGCTACTTCACTAAACAACTCACTTTCAAATTGTCGGCCTCTGTTGGTTATAACATGCAGCGGGACACCCCAACGTGTGACCTACGTGTTTATAAAAGCCTCAGCTATACTAGCTGCAGTGATTTTGCTGAGGGGTTATGCTTCTATCCAACGAGATGTGCGGCCAATACATGTGAGGATATATCTATGTGGGCTGATGTAACTGCTATTTGGGCTTTTTGCTGGTGGGAATGGTCCTACTATATCTATGTGAACTGTGTGAAATCTAGCTGATGGTATTTCTAATGTCTGTATAGGTGATTTTGTATGTTTGTAGGCCTTTGCTTGTTGGCAGGCTGTGCATGATGCACATAAGTCTTTGATTGATTTATCCATGTTTGGCCAGTAATATCTAGCTTTAATCATCTTAATGGATGATTTAATGCCAGGGTGATTTATTGAATGGATACTATAGAATATGGACTCACGCAATTTAGATGGAACAAAAGTTCTGGGGTAAGACGTTGATAAGTCACACCATATAAATTGGTTATCTCCAGGTATGGTAAATTTTTTTAAGTCCTGAAAAGATTGAATTTCTGTATCAGATGCCTGTGTTTCTGCAAGTGCAGGTAAATCCCACGCATCTATTTGTACAGCAAGAGTTGGTCGGGATAGACAATCAGCAACTATATTCTGACTACCTTTCACATGTTCAATATCTGAAATAAATTCTGTCAGGATAGCTAATTGTCGTTGTTGTCTGTCTGATTTAGCGGGGTTTAAACTATAAAATGCACCACACAATGGCTTATGGTCAGTTAAAAGTAGCACTTGGCGACCTTCTATGAGGTGACGGGAGTGTAGCACTGACAAATAAGCTGCTAAAAGTTCGCGATCGAATGTAGAATATCTCATTTGTGTTTGTGTTAATTTTTTAGAGAAAAATCCTATACGTATTGGATTTCCTTCCACCATTTGGTGCAATGCCGCACCGACAGCATAATTACTACTGTCAGTGACTAATTGATAATTTGTACAGTTAGGTTCAGGGTGAGCTAATGAGGATGTATCATTAAGTTCCTTAATAACATAATTGAAAGATTGTCGTTCAGATTCATCTAATGTGAGATAACCTCATTCTCTCAAATAGGGGTAAGACTATCTCTGAAAATTTTGGTATTAACTTTCTATAAAATCCTACCATTTCAAGAAATCTGCGTAGCCCTTTTGCGTCCTTAGGGTAAGGAAAAGATTTTAATTCTTCTATTTTACTAGTTGTAGGTTTAATGCCATCTACGCTAATATGAAAGCCTAAAGAATCTAGGGCAGTCACATTGAAAACAGATTTTGTGGCTGAAATTTTTAAATTGTGTTCATTTAAAATATTAAAAACAGTTTCAATGTCTTTTTTATGAGAAATTTCATCATTGCTGAAAATTAAAATGTTATCAATATATATAAAAACACAATGTCTTCAAAAATTTTGTCCAGATACCGTTGAAATGTAGCTGACGCATTTTTTAATCCAAACGGCATATAATTATATTCATAAAGACCAAATAGAGTGATGAGCGCAGTTTTTGCTACATCGTCCGGATGTATTTTAATTTGGTGGTAGGCTGAAATCAAATCGATTTTGGAGAATCGCCGTTTGTTCGCAAGTTTTGCTGAAAAAGAGCTTATTTTTGGTATAGGGTACCTGTCAGTCTTGGTTATGCTATTGAGAGAACGATAGTCTCCACAACATCTAAATCCTCCGCTTTGTTTAGATACTATATGTAGTGGGCTAGACCACTCACTTTTGGAAAGGGAGATCACTCCGTCTTTTTGTAGGGTTTTAAATTTGCTACACGCGGCTTCCAGTTTTTCTACATTAAGCCGCCTGGGTTTTTTGCAAATACTGGCGTAGGGCTTCCTGTGTCAATTCTGTGGTCGACGCCGCAGTGTTTTTTGTTACTATTCTTATGTGGTGTGATTAGGTTCAGATATTTTTCTTTAATCATGTTCCGTATGAATGACAGGAGCTCCGTTTCATTTACGACTAGATTCACCGCTGATGCAGATATTTTTAAACTCTTTCTCTGGGTTGTTGTAGGATCGTAAATGGTTTTACAGCAGTCTACTATTAGACCAAACTTGTTGAGGAAATCCAGTCCAAGGAGTGGGTTAGTGATATCAGCGATCACGAATGTCCAAGTCAAAGATCTCCTTAAACTGGGTATTCCAATTTCCAAACTCGCTTGTCCGTAGCATTTTATTTTCTCCCCATTTGCAGTGAATAGTGATATGGGAGTCGGTTTTAATGTGTAATTAATACCATTTACTGCAGAAGTTGGTAATATTGAGATACTTGCGCCAGTATCTACAATAAGTTTTAATTTGGTAGCCCCTAATTTTGCGGTAATTTCTAATAGTGAGGAACCTCGTGGGACTGAACTTGTTCGCCCTATTAGTTTTCCGAATCACTTCCCATAGGTGTTGCTGGTCGGGAACTAGGCAACATTTGTAGATTGTTCCTTTTGTGCCGTTTACACCAAGGTTTACATGTTCTTGCTTCATTGGCGAAATAAATATGTGCTCTGCAAATCTTTGTCCGTTGGTTATTCCAATACGGCCTGACATTTAGTGGCACTGAAGTGTCTTGGCTGTATTTTCCTTTATAATTTGTTTGTGAGTTATTCTTAGTAGATAAGGATCGCTGAACAACAAATGCCTTATCGTTATTCAATAATGGCATCAGTTCATCTGCTAACCTGCTAAGTTGGGTATGGTTTAAATCTTTTTGCAAGGCTATTACTGGAGCTATTGTTGACGGTAATGCCTGCAGAAATTTGTGTCTCACAATGTCGTTGCTAATACCTATCCGTTTAGCTACGGATAGCATTTCGTGCAAATATGTCGACGGTCGTCCTGAAATAGTCGTAGCCGACATTAATTTTTCTAGAAGCTCCGGTTTTGTTTGTTCGTGAGCTTCTATCAGAGTCTGTTTTAATTCCTCGTAGTCTTGTGATGCGAGGGTAGCATTACCCACTTCTTCGGCTGGTAACGACGATATTACTGTATATGTTTTGCAAGTGAAACTGGGCTTCTAATATCATAAACCATCCATTTACAGCAGTTTCCATGAATTCCGGTGTCTTGATATTGACTTGATGAGTCGTTTCCTCTCCTGTCTGCTCCATTTATCCTTTTATATGTGTATATATATATTTTGTATATGAGGTTGCTTTCTGTTCGTATGTTGGGGTCACCACTGTTGTGTTGCTTCGTTTTGGTATAATTAGAAGATAACACAAACTTGAATTAATGATGTCTATTTTTGGTATAAAACTTTAGGTTTTTACATCAAGTTACAACCTTTAAATTTTGTGTGGATACAGGAGCAGACTAGCTAAATTCTCTTCACTGTGGGATGATAGTAGTAAATGAGCCTATCCCTTCTGGACTCTAGTGGTCAAATGACTAGCCTCTTTCCCATTTCAAATCTCCTATACAAAACTAGTGTCCTTAACTCCTACTTCTTACTCCCACTCTTCTTCCTACTCCTACCAAAAGAAACGGTTCCTTATTTTGCCGCCCAATTTTGAATTCTTGGCATCGGTGTGTCTATCTTTTTCTATTTTTAGAACACTCACCATTTTATAAACCATAACAGACTTTTCATTAATTTTGGAAGGCAAGAGAGTAGCACTTTGTTCCTAGGCAGAGCAGCATGCATATATTTTGACCCTAGGTTGTTCAAGTGCTGATAAAGACATAAATATTCCTATTAGTTCTGTCAAGTACTATCTTAGTGATTATATGTTATATTTTTCTGTGTTTGCTGTGTCCCTTCAAAATGTAGGCGATCATGGCTCTGCACATCTTTCTGTCTTTTGTAGGTCTTAGCAATATTTGTCTAGTTTTTGTTCTGCCAACCAATTGCACAATTGTTAGGTTATTCGCTGCTTTTCTCTATCCTACTTGATTTCAGTTTGTCCTGTGATCATCAGATTCTCCAAGCCCTCTTCTAATTATGCGTTCTATAAATTTCAAGCATCTCTGTTTGATTCCATCCTGTTTGTTTCCATTTTCCTTAAGACTTCTTAGTTACTCATACATTCTCTTCATGGCATTCTCAGCATTTTTCTGTAGAACTACATTTCAATGTTTTTGTTTCCATGGCTTGTGGAACTATAACAATCTACCCCAGTGAATGAAATAATAGATTCAGTTTGAAATTCCAATCATCTGAAGAATGCCAGAGCATACAATGATTGTTGCCCTCATCTTTGTTGTCATGAACATGACAACAAAGATGAGGGCAACAATCCAAATAATGTAAAGAGTGTAAATACAAGGTAACCAAAAAAGTTCTGTCCGTTTTTAAAGGATAAAAAGAAAATGCATCACAGTATGTGTAACTTATATTTAGTCTTCGAAGTAATTGTCATCTGCATCCAGCACCTTCTGCCAACATGTCTCCAGCTGTTCAATGCCCTTGCGGTAGATCTCGGGGGGTTTTGACACACAGAAGTCCGTGAGGGCTTTGCGCAAGTTTGCTTCATTGGTGAAGGATTTCCCATGAAGATGATTATCCAGGGAGTGGAAGTGGATGGCGCAAGGTCAGGTGAATAAGATGGATGGCACAAAACCTCCCATCCAAATTGCTGTATTGTATCTCTGACCACAACATGCGGCCTGGCATTGTCATGGAGGAAAACACACCTTTGCGATTCACCAGTGCTGGCTCCTTCTGGCGCAATGCCTGTCGCACACGTTTCAATTGCTGCGAGTATAGGTCTCCAATGACCATTTGACCCATTGGTAGCAGTTCATAATGAACCACTTGACGACTTATCTACCAGGCACAAAACATAATCTTGCATGGGTGCATAGACAGGTCTTGCGGTGTGAGGGACAGCATCCTGAGGAGACAACCAATGTCTGGAACGCTTGGGAGTTTCATACAGAACCCACTTTTCATCATTGGTAAGCACTTGATTGAATAAAGATGCGGTATGGTGGTGAGAAAGCAGCAATACGCAGGCTGCCACTCGTTGTCCCTTGAGGACTTCCAACAGCGTTTACAGAACCCACTTACTCACTTTGTATGTTAGACTACTGTCCTCTTCAATGGCCGCCTTCAGGACTCTGTCATTCAAGACCTGTGGTCATCCACTGTGAGGCTCATCATGGAGAGACAAATCTCTCGACTTGAATTTTCGAAACCAACGCCTTGCAGTGCGTTCATTCACAGCACTATCTCCAAACGCTTGACATAAGCGACAACTTGATGCAGCTGCTGATAAGCCCACTTTGAAGTCATAGAGCAAACAGCCCCTAACGAGATCTCTAGATACTTCCATTCTTCTCGCAGCTGTCCGGCTTATAACATGGCCGAGCACAGTGCCCGTGTTGTTTATAATGTCTGATGTTTCTACTTCTGGCTGTTCGAATTTGAAAACAATTGCTACACGCATTTCATATATATTTCAACTTCATTCAATGACTAATCAAAAAACGGACAGAACTTTTTTGTTTACCTTGTAATTACAATACTCCATCTCAAAAATATAGACAAGTTTTTTCTTGTTTTCATGGTAATAAATGTTCAGTTTTCATATTTTTCTGTGCATAAACCTTAATTTCTTGAGTATGATTTATAACAAAAGACCTGAGAAGCGACTATTTATCTAATGATGCATATGACTTTTTTTTTTAGGACAGAGATGGAGCTGATGATCTGTTAAGTGCAGAAAATAAGCATCTTTGGAATTCTAAAAAAGTCCTTGAAGTGCAACTCCGGAATGTTCAAGATACACTGCAGGTAATATCTCCAGAGATTTGATTTGGGATCTGAAATTTTTTTAGAAAAAAACAATTGTTTTTTTTTTTACTAGTTGTCCTTAATTTTACATTTTTGCATTCTATTGCAATTCTAATGTTGTTTGTTTGTGTTTTATATTCTTTGATCTGTTATGTATACAGCAGGGTCCAAAAAATATTAATATTTGATGAAATTTGAATGTGTCCCATATTCTTATAAGTCTGTCTGATTTGGACAGTACCTTATTGATTAGATTAGAGAAATTAGCCTACAGATGACATTACAACTACATTCTCCTATGTGATAATGGTGAAATTAGTCATTTCCATACAGGAAGCATTTAACCAAACAGTGTTACTGCCAATTGAAATTTATAACATTTTTCTCTTAAAAGGATTTTTGAGGAAATTAGCTTTCTCTGTTATTGCTCTTTCTAGGACTGACAGGAGTTTCCTTTGGAAACTTTTGCTTATGATAAACAAGTTACAAAAATAAAATTTTGCAAAGTTAACATCTTGATTTCACTTCTCATGACATGTGCTACCCATTTCAGTTGTTTCTGTTAGAAATCATCAAGTGATGTGAATTTTGTCATGTGGTAATGATTTTTGTGACTTTTTTTAGCATCAGTATGATAAAGAATTGTACTTTAAAACTTAAAGGATTAATTTGCATGAAACCATTCTTAATGATTTAATGATTGATCTGAGAAAATGATTATATATATATATATATATATATATATATATATATATATATATATATATTGAGGCTGACACTGAGGCACATGCATCACAGCCAAATATGCTTGATATGATGACAGGTTTTGTTAAATGCAGTACATCAGCTTGCTGGTATGGCCTTATTGAAAATGCCCTTCAGGTCAGATAACCCACTTTACTCAGATCTCAGAAGGTCTTTGATGGGGGGGGGTATTTAGTTGTGCTTTTCAAGTCATTTTGGCTGCCTCATCATTCAAACTTAAAAAAAAATCCCTTTTTGAGACTTAACCATGATATTCTGCCACTATTCCTACTTGTAAACATAGATGCAAAGCCTTGGTATCAAGCCCAACCAGTTATGAGTAAGCAACTGACAAGCAAATCTGTGTAACTGAATGGTATATTTACTGTAGTCCATCTTAATGATAAGAACAACTTTCCTGATACTACACCAAGAAAGGCTCTCATGGCTTTGATTGGAGACTTTAACATGTACATGTTTGCTAAATACAAAATAATACAAATGTGTGTTAATTTGATAATTTAGATTTTATTGTCTTAAAAAATAATTTAAAATCCTACAATGAAAAATCATTATTTTCCCAAAATATGATATAATATCATAGTGCAAACAAAATGTTCCTATTTTTAGAAGTATAGATTTTATAAATATTGAAATTTTCAATTTTCAGATTTTGGAAAAATGTCGTCAACTGCTACAAGCGAATCTCAATGAGCGTGCCCGTGTCTTGGAACTAACTAATGAGTCAGCAGCGTTGGTTAAACAAAAACCACAAAAGGTTCGACCAAGCACAGCGGACCCCAAGTTTGAAAATCTGCAATGCACAACCGTTTGCCCACCAATAGCTTATACTCCTGAAGTTGATGTAGCTTTAAATGAAGCCCAAAATGTAACTGCTGAAGCGAAAAAAGTACGGGTAGAAGCTGAAAATATGATCATTAAGGTTACAGAACTTAATCATGCTGCTCATGATTCTGTCAACAAAGGGCTGGCAAAAAAATTGGCAGAATCAACGCATCTTATGGTAAGGAGTAATTTGCTTCATATTAAAAATGACTTACTTTGTAGTAGCTATTATTCATCTTATTATTATTGCTTTTTATGAATATAAATCAATATAAACCATTCTAGCAAGTAACCGACTGGGAGTGGATAAAGTGTTAAAATTAAAAGGTTGTATGTTTATGTTTATTTTAGGAAAGAGTGTGTGTGATAAATAATTAAAAAGGAAGTATCAAAAACTTGGGTTTCTACTACAAACCAATATTCTTTTTTTATCTAAACTGTAAAGAAACAAAGTTCTTAATGTCTCTTGGGTACGTCCATTTTCCTTTAGACCAGGAGTTGAGGTAATTAAGTAGAAGCATCATATTAATGAGTGCACTCAAATCAGCATTGCACAGAGTTGGAACAACCAAAGCAAGTTTGTACTTATTTTCTCACTGAAAGGTTTAAACATGTTGATGAGATGTCCATTTTCTTTTTTTTTTTTAGTTCAGAAGTTAGGGTAAGGGTTAGTACATCCAAGCATTGTATTAATGATCAAGTTGGAACAACCAAAGGAAAGTTTGTACTTTGCTGGAAATTTTTGGAAGACATGTACGAGTGCCATGCATTGTAAAGTGTTCTCAGCAGGAACATAATAATCATGTGGGTCTACATCTTGAAGTGAGGAGGAGAAGAGTGAGAAAGTGAGTGAGGAAGTGTTGCCATTTTATAAACTTCAAGAGTGCCACCTAATAGCATTTGACAAAACCAAGTAGGGTAATTATATTTCCAGTTCCTTTATTTCCCATTTGATGCTAAGAGTACTTAGCATCAAATGTGAAAATGTACTTCTTTATTTTTTATTCATTATTATTATTTTATTTATGGATTTTTACTTCATTTTCCAACAAAAGCAACATTTGAATAGCATCTCTTGAGGATAAGACATTAACATTTCACTTTCACTGCTGTGGATATACATATATATCATTACAAAACTTAAATTGCTTGTTGTCAACACACACACACATATGCTTTCAAGACATATTTATGTCTTTATAAAACTTAGATTGTTTACTGTCAACATATATATACATTTTCAAGACACTGTGCAGTGTGCAGTGTGCAGTCTTAGTCCCTAATGTTTATGTTATTAACCAACTAAAACCTAGTGTGATTTGCAAACAAACATAGACATATAATAACATACAAGACAACTTGTATTTGTGACATGTTTTTATTATATTGTTTGTTGCATGTGTTGTTTAGCTTACTCTGCATTGCAGAGTATTTAATTGAAACCAAAATAGTTGCATTCCATGTGAAATTGTGGTCAGTGTCTTTATTAATGGGAATTTCTTATTTTTCATAAAACAGTATTCATGCTTCAATACTATAACAATGCAGCAGTAAAATTGTGAACAGCTTATTAACCACATATCAATTAATATCTTCAATTACAAGATTCTGAGTTGATCAAGAAGACAGAAATGCTGCTATTTTTATTCTTAAATAGTTAAACACTGGATACCTTAACCTCATCAGAAGCAATGTTATCAGCAGCTTATGTAAATGTGAACTAAATCAGACATGGCCAGTTGAGATAAAGCTTGTATCATTTTGATTTTATGAAATAAAAGAGAACAGAGGCATTTAACAATTCTTAGGTCAAAGGGACCAATTCAGGACGTCCATCCGGCTCACTTGCCATCAACTTGAAAGTCGTCTCTGTTGGGAGGCTGTGTAAAGTTGGCTATAAGTGACCAATGGCAAATTTGTGCTTCAAGTTCAAAACCCTTTAAAGAAGTATCAAGTGTTATCCTTTATAAAAATAGAAATGTATTAATTGCATCAATGTGTGTCTTTCTGACAAAATTCTTCTTATCTAGGAGGGAAACTTATTGATATCAAATATTAAATCCTTATGTTTCATATTTGTTGTTTTTAGACTTTTCAGTAATCTAATCAAGTTAGTCTATGATTCTAAATGCAATTTTATTCAGTATCTGTGTCATTTTAAACTTGACACTCTGCATAAATTCTTAAATCTTAATTCAGTTCATATTTTGTTTTCATCTATATCTAATTATTTTCTAATTTTCTAAAACATGTACATTATAGATGCACTGGCATTTTCAATAAATGTCAGATTAAGAACAATGGTAGTGTAAACAAGCAGAAACAAAATAATTGTAGTAGTAGTAGTCATATGAAGAATTGATACCATTTTTGCAGATTAAAGTTGGCTGGAAAGCATGGAGCTTGAAAGGAGTTCCACAAAAGAGACACGGAAGAAAAGAAACTGTTAGGTGACTACATCTAGCCATCTTAACTGTAAATTGGTGAGATCTTGACACCAGTCTAGTATTGGGCTTAAATTCAGAAAGTCTAGGTACCAAACAGAGGAGCTCATCTGAACAATTACCATGAAATTATTTATACAAAAAGCTACAAAGAGACAACCTTGCAATAATGACTGAAGCTAAGTCACCAGATCAGGATCAATAATATTGCTAATTCTTCTTTGGATCTTATCACAGAGCTCAAGGACCATATATGGTAGCAATATTCTAAGCATAGATGAATGGTAGACTTAAAGATTTGTAAAATAGATTCTGAAGAGAAAAATTATCCCGCATGACACAGTAAACCAACTTTCTTAGTAGCTCACCTAGCAGCTGAGCATGTTGGTGTGAACCATGGAAAGGATTGAGGTTTCACCTGGTATTTCTGAGAAGGGATGAAAGTGTCCATGTCAGCTTTTACCCAAGAGAAAACCTGAATAGCGCAATTTTTAATTGACAGGTTGAAGATGTCAGTCCATGGGACATCACAAAGAAAATAATAGAGACCCAATCAACATGTTGGTAACGGAAAGAGGTCTTATGGATAGAGAGTTCCTGTTTAATAGATGACTGTAGTAAAATGTCAATAGCTACCACAGAGTGGTCAGAGTTACTAAAAGGGCAGCATTGCAAAGTTCAGCAAGAGCAAGGAGAGGAGGTAAGAAATAAACCAAATAGAAGAGCTTGTTGTTCAGTTTTGCTTTTGAAATGAATAGGGATGTCCATGATTTGAGTAAGAGAGTGGGCAATGAAAAAATTTTATATCTGAATACCAGCAACATCAGTAACTTTGGAATGTTTAAGCCACGTGACATGATGAGCATTAAAGTTGCCTAAGACAAAGATGTTTGCAAATGGCTGGAGAGAAAATGCCTTTTCTAAACTCTCATTTATTATGTCTAATATACTGCAGTCCTGGGAAGAGGGAGAGCAATAAAGGAAAAAGAGATAGCTAACAGTTTGGTAATGAAGGACAGAAGCACATGAAGAAGTAGTTCAGGGACTTGAGAAGCAATTCCCTGGTCATTGAAAAACTATCCTGAATGTAAACACCATGACCATGAATACGAATGCTAGAATCTTTTTGGCAAAGTCTGAAACTAAGAATTCATTGGTTGCAATGGAAGAATTTAAGTTAGTTTCACAGAAGGAAATTATATCTTTATCCTGAGAAAAGATTCTATACAACAGAAGTTGGAGTGGATACCAACTATTTTTTTCACAAATATTTTTTTCACTATTTTTTTCATAAATATTTGTGAAAAAAGGACTGGGGAAGGGGTGTTTTTTTTTTTGTTTACTGCTTTAGTTGTATTTCCTTTTGTTTTGTTTTCCATGAGATTTGTTTTGAATAAAGAGAGAAAAGACCACTGTAATTGTCACTCTCTGTAATCCATGGTAATAGAAACCAGCCAGAGCATGACTGAGAATAGAGCATAGTGTGGCCTCAGGTTTGCCCACTGGAAATACATGCAGGGACATCTACCCATGCATAATATAGTACTACAAATACACAGATGTTATATGACTGTTGATCAGAGCAGCCTCTATAAGTGCTATCAAAGAGTTCTGGCTCAATGACCAGTCAGAAGCAGCAACCAAGCAAACTATCAACTTGATACCCTCACCATGTAATGTTACAGCCACAGGTTAGTCTGATCATCAAAAGGTTAAAAGAAAGAAAAAGAGCTGGTAAACTATATCCTGTACAGGGAACAAGGGATGAACCTCTACTCCTGTTCAATAGTGATGAAAGGAGTTCAGGTCAGATGATAGGTAAGCCTACTTTACTCTTATTAACCTGTTAAAAAAAATTAAGTTTTAAGTCCCAATATCCACTTTCTTGGAAAAGTCTTAATTCAAATTTCCCATTTGGTTTCCTATGCAAGGAATGATTCCTATTAAATATAATATTAAAAACTAACAATGATTTAATATGAATTGAGAGAAAAATTAAAACGATGAAGAAAGAAAAATTTAGAAATGGCATAGAAAAGTGAAAAAAAAAACAAACAACAAAAAAATACAAAACAATGAAAGTTAACGATACCAATATACATTAAGACTGACAACGTCTTTGGGTAGGTTTATAAATGACTTATGAAAATGATCAGGGTAAATTTTCCAAGTTGCCATATCTTCGTAATCATCATTAGATTCATCCAACTTTTTAAAAATCCTCTGCACTGTCCTCAGATTGACACCCAAATACTCTGAAATATTCATACTGGTGCTTCTTGCATGAATGCCTAGCAGTACAGCATGATGTTCCCAAATCTTTGGCAGAGTGAATTCTATTATAGTACTTTTTTTTTCACAGAAGATGTCCAACTGACCCAACTATACTGTGCAGATATGTATGAACACCCACCATAGAGAATATAGTGTCCATATTTGGAGAAGGCTTCAGAGCTACACATGCTCTGGCTGACAGTGATTTACTAAATCTTGAGTTAAATCAAATGTAATATTACATATAAGAATTCCCATTTGTCAATGCAGTGATAATATTACACAAATCTTTAATTAAAATCATTTCAAAGTGCCAACCAAAGAATTAATGTTGATATAATTTTACTTACAGAAATTAATCATTTTTTATATTAGATTTAATTTCTTTTTTTTTTTCTTGGTGTTCATTACATTAGCATTTACATTTTTTTGTCTTCGTTAATCAAATTTTCACAATGTTTTGATCTGCATTATTTCCAATCATTATTAGGTGAGACAATGCAAGATTTTTTACTGTTTGTATTGTTCAGACTGTTGTTTTCATCTTTATTGTCATATTCACAATGTTTCAGCCATTGTATGCTCCAGCCTTCTTCAGATATATACAATGGTCAAAAGAATCATGAATATGACAATAAAGAAAAGGACAATAGTTTGAACAATGTAAATAGTGTAAATAGTTACAATACCCCATCTCAGAAATATAGACAATGTAAGATTAAGACTGATTATTCCCCTCTATAATGCAGTTTTATATCAACAGAATCTTTTATCAGATTTTGATCGGAGCCTCACAACTGAAACTTTGCATCTGCATGACTAGCAGAAATTAAAGCAAAAATTTGCCAAATTTTTTTGTCTAGATGGAAACAGAATTTTCTATCATTTTGTAAACGAGAATTGGCTATAATTATTTTTAATTCCTGTTGACATCCTTTCATGACATATTAAACATCAGTGATGAGAAAAAAGGAAAATTCTGTGTGTTTATCTGTTTTGTTAACAGAAAAAAGAATCTAAAATTATAATTATGTTATTTGATGAATACCGAGTTGTTCTTGTTTTTAATTTTTTAGCAACATTTGTCCCTGTGTCATGGCCAGAACCGGAAAGCCCTGCAACGTTCTCAGACATTGTATGATAAGACGGAATGGAGCAGGAACCAATTGGTAAGAAATTTCCCATGTTGTTGTACAGATGCTTCATTGTATTTCTTTAATAGAAACTGGAATTATCATTTTGGATATTTCTCGTACAATGCTAACAGGTCTCTTACTCTGCAATCAGCTGTTAGTTCTGAATAATTTATTTAAATTTTAGACAAGCTAAGTTACCAGTCATAAAGAAAAATTACAATTTTTCATTATGCTTTATACCTGCCAAAAAACGGAGTGTGCAAAAGACAGTTTTTCCCTTGTCACCATGTGAGAATGTATTACAAAATGACTCTATTGAATAGTGAAGAGTAGAGGGTCTTGACATTCTAATTTTTTTTTTTTTTTTTTTTTTTTTTTTGTGCGTACAAAGGTCCAACTTTGCCAATATTTGGTAAAGTTGATCTTAATTCTGTCTTATTTTCCCATAACAAATCACCATGTAAGAATGTGTTACAAAAGGGCTTTATGGGATAGTGGAGAGCAGAGAACCTTGATATTACATTTTTTGTGAGTACAAAGGTCTAACTTTGCCAGTTAATTGATCTTAATTCCATTTTATTTTCCCATAACAAATCAACATGTGAGAATGTATTAGGAAAGGACTCTATTAGATATTGGACAGCAAAAGACCTTGACATCTGATTCTTTGTGAGCATGAAGGTCTTATTTTGCTAATTAATTGATCTTAATTCTGTTTTATTTTCCCATAACAAATCAACATGTGAGAATGTATTAGGAAAGGACTCTATTAGATATTGGACAGCAAAAGACCTTGACATCTGATTCTTTGTGAGCATGAAGGTCTTATTTTGCTAATTAATTGATCTTAATTCTGTTTTATTTTCCCATAACAAATCATAATATGAGAATTTAGGGTCTTGACATTACAGTTGTCTGAACGTCAACGATGAAAAGCTGATAGGTTTATTATCTTGTTGGAAAATATAAAAAACAGTTTCCCAAGGAATGAAAATCAAATTACCTTTAAACTAAACAATACCCTGAGATTTTTGTTATTTCATGTTAGATCCAATTTTTCTATTGAATCTCATCTTAACATTTTTACTTTCAGCTAAATACAAACCTGACATGTGCAGAACGTTATGGCCGTCCAATGGTGACTGTTTTTCAGAGGCATGCTGGACACTATCTACCTGGCACTACTGAAATAAATGAAGTAATTCTTTCTTTTCAGCATAATTTGTATATCTTCAAATTATTACTATCCCCATTTGCCATAACATGTGCTATGATTAAGCTTTTAAAATAATTTTTATTATATATGTATGTTTTGTCTCAGCCCTTGACACCAGCAGCTATCAAGCAAGTTAAATGTTGAATTTTTTTCCATTTTACATCAGTAAATGTTCACAATAACTAATACATCACTATACAAGCTATCCTTTTATGATATCAAGTATCTAAAATGAAATATATGCGATACAAGTAAAAAAATCTTTATCTAAGAAGATAATTATGCAAATATTTTTGAAATTTTTATCTTAGAATCTCAAAATTTAAAGCTAACAATAGTTCTTTTCTTTCTTTATAACACTGAGTCTATAAGTGGTGTCTGCTCTTGAGGGATTTATGACAAAAATGAAATTATCAATTCATAAAAAATGATAAATTTTAAGATATAAAGTTCAAACGTTTCAATATACTGAATAATTACTTAATAAAATATCTTTAAAATAAAGTATCAATAAAATACAAGAATTTTTTTCTGATTTTAAAAAAAAAATTTGTTTTATTCATCTTGAGATTTTATTCTAAATTGCCATACATTTTTATATTTTGTATAAACAAAGTTATTGTATCAACATGATGGTTGATTTTCACTGATTTGAACCAAGTTAAATTAACACTGGTCTGTTTTACTTCAGTCAGTGGCACATTGATTAGCAAGCTTGTCTCACTGGTTCAATTTATGACTGAATAGTGTGTATTCACTCTTCACTAGTATGAGACTTTCAGCCTGGTGCCACATCTAAACTATGCTTAGAAAATCACAGAGCACCTTGGTGTGATGGTTGGTAGGTTTGTCTCACTAGAACCTATTACAACTGAGTAGCAAATTCAATCCTCACTGGGTACTCAATATTTTCAGCCTTTTGTCACATCTAAGCAGCACATAGAAAATCAACTGTTTTGCTTCAATCAATACAGGAGGAATATACTCATCCAACTATTTTAATGTCTTGTTTAATTGATGAACTGGAATACAAATTTATAGAAATTTAATTCCAATTTTAGATGCATTTATATAACATATTGGAAAGCTTGATTTCATTTTCACCTTGTTGACAATTTCCTGTTGCAGGCCAATCGTCATCTGCTGAGTTCCATGGCACAAAGTAGCCAGAATATTGATCTTCTCAACTTAGCTAAACTCAACATTCAAAGTGATTTTCGCAGCAAATCAGCCGCTGTCAAGATTGATGGAGACGTGTTTCGCCTGCGACGGAATCGAGCCAGCCATAGATGGCCTATTGGAGGACACTTTTGAAAACTTCTTGATAAAATTTTTTTCTGTTTTAAAACTTTGTCCTTAAGGAGAGAAATAATAAAAATGGTTGCCCTATTAGTAAAACAAAAACAACCAATTTTTTTCATGTGCATGTATATATATATATATATATATATCAACTTCTGTGTGTGCCTGCATAGATGTGAATATTTATGTGCTTACTATTTTAATGCACACATCTGTTTTGTAAATATTGGTTGCTCATTATTGAATTTTATTATGTCAAACTTTATTACAAAAAATATTCACTAATTTGTTTATTATTAATAATACAATAAGGAATTTGTATAAAGAATTAAATTTAAAGTTTCTTCTTTAATGTTCTACAATTTCAGGGAAATTTATAGTTTTTCTTGCATCAATTTACAACGCTTTTATAACAAGTTTTTCTCTGGTAATGTTAAAGATTTTGAATCAGCAACCTGAATACACATAACAAAACTGAAAATTTCAATGAAGAATTCCTCTTTGATGTTAATTTAAAATCCAGTTTCTTTTCCCTCAGATGACAGTTACTATTTTGCTACTACTTACTGGTTCACTGTTTACTATTGTTTACAGTAATAAAGATTCAAGAAAATCCATCTTTATAATTATTTTGAGAGTATCTTTCAATTTTGATATTTGGCATTTTTGTATTCTCCCATTATTATTACAAGAAAAAAAAATAACTTAATTTTTATTTTTACAATTTTTTATGAAGCAAAATTTTGTGTTTGTATTTGAAAAAAAAAACAAACAAAAAACAAAAAAACAATATAGTTACAAGTTCCGTATTATAAATGCAGCTTGTTTATAAAGGTTTTCCTAGTAAATGAATTGAAAAGTAGTGACTTTCTTACTTGAATGAGAGAAATTTTGAAAAATTGAATTGTTGTACTTTTTTTAAATGCCAGTCTGACATTTATGTGAATAGACTGGCTGATTGGAATTTTTATTGTCTTTCTGACAAAACGGTATATTTCTTTCTGCTGTAAACAGTTTATTTCACATCATGTTTGATGAGAAAATTCAAATGGATGTTGTCATGGTTTTTTTAAGTTTTAGACATCATTAATTATTACTTAGAGTAAATAATATGGAAGGAAAAACTGACAAAAATAAACAGGTTCTATCTATTATTATTTTGATTATAATACAAAATTTAATTAATGTGTGAATATTTTCTATCTAACAAAAAGGAAAACCTGTTTGAAAAATGGGATTGTCATTTTTGTCAATTATTATCAATATGAAAAAAAGCCCAAATAAATTTGGTTTGTGTTCACACAAGGTGAGTAACCTTACCAATTTTTATTCCATTTCTAGAACTAGTTTTTATACAGTTTTTTAAGGTACCATTTTTTATACCATTTTTACCATTTTCAAAATTAGGCCATTTTTAAAAGATCTAATTTTAACAAAAACAATAATTAATAGATGAATGAAATGTGCAAATTATCATTAAATTATCATTAAAAAGTATCATTAATAATCATTAATTATCATTAGATTATCATTAAATTTTATTGGTTGATTGTGTTTTTGCAAATATAGTTTTAACCCATATTTATATTTTCATGATAATAACTAATGAAAACACAAAACTGAATCTCTCATACATAGCAATAATTTCATTAGTTACCATTGAGCTTTGTATGTGCGCAGCCCTGGGTTCTCAATATAAACCTGACATTTTCATGAGCAATATCTCAGAGATTGCTTTTGTCCTCTCTAGAGTGGACGTTTATATATCTGCCTGTTGTATGGTTCTTTCTCACACTTACATCCAATCTGCAGCTAGGCCAACTTGTTGTGGTTGTCACTTAAATGAATCATAATTCCCTATGCTTAGCTAGAAGGTCCTATTCCAGGTTAACCTTGCACCTGGATTCTGTGACAAAAAGTCTTTTTTGTGGTGAGTTGCATACTACACATATAAACAGAGAAAAATTCACTTTAAAATAAAATTTGGAAAAATCATTTACTTCAGTAAGAGTTTTAATGGTTCAAGATCACTAGAACCAAGTGTTAAGGCATAGCAGTTTACATAATTTTAATTGTTTGAAACAAGCGCAAAAAGGATTATGGTGATTCTAAATACTAAGGGAAGTAAACAATTTTCGGTGATCTTCCAAAGAAGTCATGTACACAAACTCAAGCAGCACTCATTTTCAGTCTTTCATGTTCAGCCTTCATTTTACCACATCTTGTAAAAATTTGCTTTGATTCACATTTTGTTCTTTTAATTTTCAAATTGGTTTCAATGTTAAAACTTTAACGTATTCAACTAAAAAAGCATTCAGTCTATTACAATTTTCAACTAATAAATTTGGGAAGAAAACATTTTGTATATTTTCTAAGCTTTACAAAACAGAAAATGTTATTTACATTTTAGATTGCATTTAGAAACAAAAGAGGATGAAATGGGTGTCGAGATTTACGAAGAGAATCAATAACTTAGTAATGAGATTTCAAGTATCAATATTATACTACTTTCATCTTGGCAAACTAATGTAACATAACAAGGGCATAGTCATAATTAGAACACACAAAATCAAGTAGACACTAAAAGATTTTATCTGAGTCTGAAGTACCTAGTGCTTCTATGACCAGCAGTAAAGTCTAAAAAGACAAAATAGAGTAAATAGATAAATAAACAGATAAGTTTTTGGAAAGAAATGCCATTCAGCTGAAAGTTAAAATATTCCACTTGCTGTCTTATATCAAGTAACTCTTAGAATTGAGAGTAATTCTGATGCTGTCTGAAGGGTGGGGTACAGGCTGGCCATCTAGAGGATTCTAGAGCACCCATTAGGGAGTAGTTTCAAGTCACCCATGAGCATGTTGGCAAACATATGTAATGTAGAGATGAACAGGGGTAGCAAGAAAATCCTCATTGGCTGAAGGGAAGAACTGATTTGTTAGTATCCTAAGTAGCAGAAGCTGTCTCCAGTGTCAATCATGTACCCACCCCCAAATCCATGAATAAATAATCAACGATACTGGAATGAGGATGTGCATTTTCCTTTTTTGGCAATGGCAATATTTTCACTTTTCCTTTCCTTTTGAACAATCAGTGGTTCTCTCTCAGGTTTTGTGTACATTAATGAAGACTGAAATCAAAACTCAATGTAGAGTGATTTGTCTAGTGACAGAGAGAGGTACCCATTGTATGTTTACACTAATTCTCGAACGTTTTTCATTTATTGATAAGCAAAAATAAAAATGATGATTAATAGACATTTGTTTATTCAGTGTGTACAATTTATCTTTAAAGTTTGCAATATTTTCATTGGTAAATTTCTAACTCTTATGTGATGCAGCATTTTGTATTCATTTTTTTATTAAAAAGGACCTCTTTATTGACTAAGATCAACAACTTTTTTCATTTTTAATGAAGTAAGATTTTGTATCAGATTTAACCAAGAGTAAACAACTTTTACCTCTACAACATTTCGTAAGTTCTGCATATTTCAGGTGTTATTTGGTGTTGAAAAATCATTGGCTTCAAATTCTATTTGAATTTGTTTTTTTAAAAGGAACATTGTAAGCAGTAAGAATTCTTCTAGATTGGATGTATGAATTCTAATTTAAAACTTAGAAGAATTGATAGTAATCTTCAATAAACAAACTTAAAATAAATACTATTCATTAATAAATTCAAAATATATCAACAATGTTTTTACCGAATAAGACAATGTAAAAAACATATTCAAATTAAAATGCGGTAAAACTTAATTGTTAATATTCAATATTTGATTAACAAATATATTTCAGTTTATAACTGCACATTGCAGATGTAAAATAAAGAATTGTATTTGTTAAAAACAAAAGTAGATTGTGATGTGAAAATGCTAATATGAATTTAGAAAATGTCAAAATATTATATCTAACATTAAACATTTTTTACTTATGAAATATTTTTTTGAGTCTACTAAACTGTGTCTCACATTAATAACCACCTTTAATTTTTCTCCTAATTTTTTTGAAAATTAATGAAGGATTTCCCAGAAATATTTGCCCTATTCCTCCTCTTCATCCTTTGTGCCATTAGACTTTCCTGTAGATAACATCCATGTCCTCACACCACAAAATGTTGCTGCTATGCTCCCTGTAAAATGGAAGTTTTTATAGAGGGAAATACCAGCCTCACACTCAGTCAGTTTGAAAGTCAGAGATGTCATTAATCTAGACTGGTTTCCAACCTTAGGGGGCTAGATAGCCCAGTTTATCCTGCTATTTAATCAGATGGAGAAGGATATTTGTGTGAAAGTGAATGTCACAAACTCAGCCAGAATTTGAACTCTGCATACAGATTCTGCTTTCTGTGTTGATGAGCATTACACCACACACACATCCACTAACTATTGTGCATAATATTTCACTAATTAAACTTCATGTCAGTCTGATGATGTAGTAAAAGTTTTACGAATTTTACTGGGTTTTCGAAGTTTCACATTATTAGCCAATTTATTGAAACTCCAATAAATGTTATTTTTGTAATTAAAAACTATAATTACAGAAATTGTATAAACTTTACAAAGGAATATTTTAAAAATTAAAGAAAAAATTGAAAAGAATATAATGATGATGATAAATTTATAGAGATAACATTAATATGAAAAGTTTGCTTCCTGTTGTGAACCTTTTTTATCGATTTTATTAGCTGATGTATTTGTTTATATATTGTTGAGGCTTTTAGCTGTCCAGCCTTCCAGCCTTTGCTGTATCCATCTGACCCACTGAGGGTTGCATGGCATTTGTTGGTGAAAAGAATGATTGAAAAATTAGTTTTTATTTCATTTAATTTTTCTTAACAGATGTCTTTTAAGGGGGCTTAGTCACACATATTTTGCCGTTTGATTTCAGATTTGACCTGTTGTACTTTTGACACTTCCTCACTGTTACAATGCTAAAAGTTTCATAGTTTGATAAAGATAGACTTTTGATAAGTTTTCTTTTGATATGAAACATAGATTGGCAAGATCTTATCAGACATGTATCAAAGTCTGGGATATTCACTGAACTTCTTTACAGTTCAGGACTATTGGCCAGTAGTCTTTTTTACAATTTCTAGTTTTGTTTTATCTTTCGTTAGTCTTTGAGAATATTAAATGTTTTCTTTATCCATTAAATCAATCTTGAAACCCAATTAAAGGTTTTGTAGTGAGTCCCAATAAAAATATAAAAATAAAATCTATAAATAAAATAAAAAGAATTAAAATAAGGCATTTTTGCTTTCCTTTGAAACAGTTATCTCTTTCTTTCTCTCTTTCCTTCTCTCTATATACTTATCTCTCAACTAAAGAGAAGACAACCCTCAAATAACAAGAGAAAGAAAAAGAAAAGACTGAACCTGGCCAAAAAAATGCCAGAAGTTTGCAGGATCAAAGCCAAATTATTTGTGACCGAAAAATACTAAAAATCAAGGACGTTCCATGCATAACTTCCTTTTTTCGTTTTTTTAAAAAAAAAAAGAATGCCAGAAAATAAAATAATTATGGCCAATCAAAAAAAGTTAATACAAAGGGACCTTTGATGTTAGATGAAACCAAAATCTTGGATCTTGATCAAAAGGAAATAAGCTGACATCTCCTGAACTAGAATGGGGTGATGGCAGGAAGGAGGGAACAAAAGAATGCTACCAGCTATGCATGACATGTGAAGTATGTAGGGATAATGACAAGGAAACATACATGTTATTTTTAACAAAACAAAGACTTTTTTTTAGAAATTTATACATTTCAAGTTTCAGTAGCTTGTTTTTAATCAAACATTAAAGGTCCGTAGTTTTGATGAATTGTCAAGAAGAGAAAATGTTCAAACTAAATCATTGAGCACAAAGTAATATTCCAAAATGCTTAAAACAAATTGAGAGAGTTTGACTCTTTTAGAAATCTATCAAAACTATCAGCATATAAAAACTACTTCTTCACATGTGGTGAATATAAAATAAAAATAACTCTCTATTCTTCACAGTTTTCAAATTTGCAAGCCTGTACGAAAATTTATCCACACCAATAGAAAAAGTGATTGGCTCCAGGCTGAAGAAAAGATCAAGTTTAGTGAGCATATGTGAAAATTTACTCTGACCAATGAAAAAGGAAGAGGCTTACAAACTGAGAAAAAGTAATGAGCCAATGTCAAATCTCTTTCTGATATATATAAGCAGAGAAAGTTCAATCAAGCAAGAAAACAGCAGAAGAAAGAACAGAGAAAGAGAAAAGCAGTGTCCCACATGTCTAAATAATGCTGGCATCAAATTACATGCTGATACATTATCAGCTTCTAATGAGAGCAAGTAAATTTCAAAGAACTCTATTCAACTCCTAAGATAAGTACCTTAAAATATATCTTTTTATTCATGTTGACTACAACCATATAACTTTGATCTGTGGGTGCATAGATTCTAATTTCAAACTTAGAAGAATTGGCAGCAATCTTCAATAAACAAACTTAAAATAAATCCTATTCATTAATAAATTTAACATATATCAACAATGTTTCTACTGCATAAGATGAGTGTAAAAATGTACAGAAAATAATTAGGTTAAAACTCTTAATTGTTAATAGTCAATATTAACGTATATTTCATTGCACATTGCAAATGTGAAATAAAGAGTTGTATTTGTTTAGAACAAAAGCAGACTTTGATATGAAAATGTGATTATGAATTCAGAAAAAGTCAAAATACGTTACATCTAACTTAAACATTTTTTATTTATGATTTTCTGAGTGAGAAAGAAAAAATATTTAATGTACTTTTTTCATATTAATATTTTAACAAGAATTTTAATATTTGATAAAAAATATTTAAAAAAATATTCTGAGCTTGACATAATGAAACAAACTCCATTTTCTTATTTGTATTTCGACTTTTTTTTGCAAATATGTTTTTAAGATTTATTTTCATTTGTAATGTTTTCAAAATGTCTGAGGATAAGATTTTGTATGTAAAATTGTTAATTTTGAGCCATTCTTTGATAGAAAACTTGACATTTTGAAATTACCAAATTTCATAATTTGTACCTATATACCTTAAAAATTTCTTTAATATTTGCTACTTGGGTTATTTGTTGCAGTTCTAAATTGTTGTTATTATTGTTGATTTCTTTTAATTTGTTGTTTACTACAATCTTTTGTCAACTTTTTCACCTTGGACCAAGTATAAATGAAGGTTTTATGAAGGAAGTTATTGAAAGAGATTGTCTAAGCAAAGTAATATACTTGTAATTGTATGCTAAATTTAATAAATGAAATGAAATAGAAATATTTCTTAAATCACCTGAAAAGTATCATCTCATTAACATTCACACCAGCATTCATAAGGAAAGGTCAATTAGCTGACTTTGTTTCTGAAACCAGATACTTGGATAAGCAAAACAAAAGATCAAAGACCCTGTCAGTCAGTTGAGTGCCATACGTGATACACACTTGGGCGATCATGTCTCTTTCGAGACATGACTGACTGGGCAGAAGATTATCCCGCAGTAGGTTGCCATTGCTTTCTGTGGTAGACTGGTTGCCGACTAAGGCTATAGAACCCAATCTGTCCTGTTATTTAACCCATAACTGGAAAGAATAGGCTGATTAATACCTTTCCCAAGGGTATTTGCACGTAAGTGAATGCAATGAATTCAGCTGGAATTCAAACTCGGCTCCCTGATTTCTCGTTTCAAGCTGATATCCAATGCACCACAACCCTGTACCAAAACAAAAAACAATCCTGCTCACACTCAGACTCACAAACCACTTACCAATTTTAATATAAACACAAGAAAAGAGGTTCTCTGAGGTCAGTCCTCTCTAACCTTTTGCTAGAAAGTGGAACAGGCTGGTCCGCTCCACTAACCAGCAAAGAACTATTCAGGACAACTGCTTACTACAAAGAAAGACATGTTTTGCTGTCTCTCTCTGTTCCAATATATCGCAAAAAAAGTAACTTTCCAAAATGTTTACAAAATATTCATTTATTTTGAATGTCAAAACTAACATTCTGTGTAAACTTCCACACTGATGGAAGTTTGTACAATGTGATGTGGAAATCCCAATGTCCTAAAATATTTTCATTTTATCTTATTTCATCTACTACTTCATACTCATATAAATTCCTTATAATCATCACTCCCCCATCCATTTTATTTATTTTTTTTTTATTATTATTAGGCAATATTGATTGAAGTGGGCCATCATTTTGAATCGCCTGCTGGCAATCTTTATTCCCATTATTTGAAGAAAGAATACTAACAATATGTTTTCCAACTGGTTTCCCACTTGAGATTGTGACTCTTGGTAAATGGTAGCTGGTGTGGGATAAAGTTTTTTCTAACTTCCATTAATAATTGTAATATTTCCATTTTATCCTTTCTTGTAAAAGGTTTTTGTAATATCACAGTTCTTTTAAAATAAACTTTTTCATCTATATTATTATTTTATTTTATTTTTTTAACCAGTATTGCTCCAAGCAAGGCAGTAAACCCACTTAGACACAAGAAGGGTTTACAGGGTTTGGAAAATTAGGAACAGAAATAATAATGAACAAAAAAAGAAAAGTGTAATCAGAAGGAAATTTTTGCAGATTAAAGTTGGCTGGAAAGCATGGAGCCAGAAGGGAGTTTAACAAGCGAGAAGTTCAAGAAAACTAGCATAGAATTTATTGCTACATCTAACCAGCTCAATTGTAAATTGATGAGATATCAATACCAATCTAGTACTGCACTTAAATTCATAAAATTTAGGTACCCTAGCAAAATCTGAACAATTACCATGAAAATTATTTAAATTAATTATTAATTATATTAAATTTTTTTAGAAAGATATTCAACATATTGGATTGAAAGTACATATTAGCACAATCTTGTATTTCAGATGAAAATGGATTTTCTGGAATATTCTTAATGCATGTCTCAGTACTCTGAACTCATTCTGAGCAATCCTGCTACTATGTTGCGTTTGAATGTCATTTTCTTGTAATTTCTATTGCCACATCTTATTGGGGAGTTGATCAAGCAGCATGATCCTGTCAATAAGGCAACCTTTATATTCTTTGAAGTCTTTTAACGACTTTTATCTGATCAGCATTTACGGTGAATCCCTAGAGCAAATCAACATCCTCACTGATAACGTGAGGTAAATTTGGCTCATCTCATCTTGCTCTAAAGAGTAGGTTATAATGGCATGTATCATTATATCAACCTTATTTTTCAATTTATTTGGTGCTTAGTGAGCAGAACCAACTATTAGACAATCACTCATCTCCTCAGCAGATGGACAGAAACAACACTTTGGATCTATTCCATTTCTTTAAATATGTTCCTGCTTAATGTTCCTTATTAATAGGCTTTGATCTTGAGTTCTTAGTGTAAAACATTGTTTCTGGTTTCAACTTGGAGATTCACTACTGCTGAGGAGAGGGAAGAGGAGGTGACAGCAGCAGCTGTTGTTGTTTTTATTTTTTTTATATTCATTTCATTTCCTG
Organism: Ascarosepion bandense; assembly: GCA_037127315.1. Taxonomy (NCBI): domain Eukaryota; kingdom Metazoa; phylum Mollusca; class Cephalopoda; order Sepiida; family Sepiidae; genus Ascarosepion; species Ascarosepion bandense. The sequence continues at coordinate 166,046 of JBBBDQ010029008.1, forward strand.
TTCCAACCAGAAATATCATTGTGATATTTTCACTGAGAATTTTTGAAAATAAACAAACACACATATTTTACATAGATAAAGCTCTTTGTAAGTTCTGAACTGTACTTGTGAGTACAATTTTTTGTATCCTTTAAGGCTTGGGCTACTAGGGATCCATTCAGTGAATCTATCAGAACCTTTTCCAATCAATCCGAGGGCTCTAACTACCAAATTTTTGAGATTTGTGTGTATTTGTGTCCCATATTTGTGTGTATTTGTGTGTATTTGTATCCCATAAAATTGTTACACATCCAATTCTCTGTAACTGGATCTGAGTGGTGTTCATAACAATTTCTTGCAGTTTCCTTTTTGTAAAAGTTGCAGATTTTCCAAAGCAGATATTGGCCTACCCTGTCATGCCAGGTTTTATATTCAGTGGGTGCCAATACCGTGCAACCTGATACAAAATAGTCAATTGTTTCTGGATATTTATCACTGAATATGCATTTTGGGATAACATAATTTTTCAGTAATTTGTATTTTATTTCTGAGATGAGTAATTTTCAATATCTTGGTATTATTCTGAACTGTTGTTCTCATCTTGGTTGATATAGATGTTATTATAGATACAACATTTTGACCAAGTACCCTCAGGTGTCCATTGATTGGCTGATATGGATTATCTGTTGATTATTGTGATATATCCTGTGAAATCAGTTATTGCTTTCTCATGCTGGATTTGGTGTGTCACTACCAGATCCAAGGACTGAAATTATGACCACTAGATGATACTAACATTTGTATAAACAACTACTATAACCACTATGCCACCGTCCTGAATTTTTATATAATTTTTCAGTATGTACGCTTGGTAATTTCTAGTTAGCAAGCATTAGTTCTGTGTAGCAAGAAAGAATAAAACCTTTGGTTTCAGTTTTTAACCGTACATCACCACTAATGGGTATGAGGTTTGTCTACATTTGATTGTTTAGTATGGGCAAAATATTGACATTGAAGAGGTTTATCTTACTATCATTTCTGTATCTGTTCTATTGCATTTGCCTTTGCTTTCTTTTTTTAAAGGTTTTTGAAGCTGCAGTTGGTATATTATAGTTTACTTACATTTGTTCACCTACTTAAAGCTCCAGCTTGTTGGCTTCTTTTATTACTGCATAAAGTTTCTTACTTCTTTCATGTTCTTTATCATCCAATCTTATGTAGTTTCCAGGTATCCTTAAAGATTGGTTGTTGTAGTTTTGTAAGACAGTTCTAGTTGAACTAATCCTCTGCCTCCTTTGCATCCAAGCACATGATGCATGTAGTGGCATAGATAAGATTGATGATTATATCTAGCCGTGGTTGGTGGTGCACCATCTTAGGCAGAAACACAAGCAGCAACTGGCTTGAAAGGCAATAGCTTTTGAAGATGATTGACAGATATATCTGTATATATAGATGGTGTCAATTAAGTGACAACATGAAAAAGCAAAATGCATAGGAATTTTGGGATTATATAAGTCTGGGAGTTTTTGACTGAAGACAGAGATCCTCACTGGCTGAGGAAGCAGAGTCTGGCTAATGACTCCTGAGTGCTTCCACATATGTGCGTGATCTCTCTCTGGCTACCCTCCTACTACACACAACTGTTACCGATGAAAAAAAAAATATAAGATTATATTTTTATCTATATGTGTTCCTCATTGTTTGTAAAGATGATCATTGTTTTCCATTGTTTGTATAACAAATAAATGGTGGCTTTATATCATGTATAACTGCTTTTCTGATTTCCCTGTAGAATTTGTTAAAGTCTGTTTGGAATATCTTATTTTGGCAGTAAAACCTATAATACTTTTCATATCATTTTGTTCTTTGTGCCTTTAACTGCAGTTTCTGTTTTAGTATTTCTTTGATTGGTGGAATTTCATTTAGTAATTTAATTTTATATCACCACTTGATCTGTAACACGTTTGTCCGGGCCTTGGGTCCTAACCCAGTCACAGGAGCCAATTATGATAAAGTCTGGAATCTGAGTCAGGGTTTATGCTGTCGATATGGCACCAGTTATGACTATGCTATCGAGTTGCTAGTCATGATGGTCTTGACCCAGTAGCTGGTCTTCGAGTTGTCTCTTACAACGGTGAACTTCCCTGTCTATGCTGTGAATTTTGATTCAAGAAAGACATGTTGAAAACCCAGTAGCCATTTCTCTATCACTTCAAACCAGACTGGACACACGTGCACACTTGTGTTGATAAAAAAAAAAGAATACAACACAAAAAATAAAAATACCTTCAATAATGCCTGAATAAGTTGCGGAAAGAGTTTTTATATATATATGAAAAAAAATAATTAGCAAACAGAAACAGAATATAGCAGTTGTCAAATTTCTATTCTCACAAAAAGTGAAAGTTTTTGTTTAAGAATAATGTTTGTTCAATTCAGTCGGAGCTTTCAAATTTCCAAGTTTTTTAAAATGTCTTATCAGAGCTTTTCACTGAAGCCTTACAGAAACAGCTGAAGAGGGATCTTTGTGGTGGCGGTGGTTAATTCATCTTGTCTCTTTAGCTTGGCATGGCAACAACTACTCAACTAGCTTAACTTTTTCTCGGCTCTGTTTCTTTACATTTTCAGCCAGGAGCTCTATGGGGGACGACCATTCTTTTGGTCATGGCCCCCAGTTGGGAATTTCACTCCTTCAGTCATTACATCTCTGAGCCGAGAACCGACTGAACTCCAACGCTAACTGATTTTGGCCCTCTCGGCTCTGATAGTTATGCATGTCCCTAATTCTCTTGGGAGGTGCGTGATGGACATGGGGTGTCCATGCAAATCAAATCTTTAACCAATGAGATTGCTCCCAGCTGCACCATGAGGTGGAGTGATTTTTGGCTTCACCAATGCATTAACAATATTTCCACTGATGTAATTTCTTTTCTTCTTCTTCCCAATTACATAATTTTATTTAGATTTCCAAATTTTCTAATCTTTTCCCAGCAAATTTGGGAATCATGGATTGGACCTCCCTTTAACCCCATCAAAAACTTTTTATGTGTTTTGACTACTTATATTTTTCACTTCCACCAGCCACAAAGGCCCAAAAGTGAATCTAGAGTGACAGTAGCCAACTTGCTGACACCAATAAGAGTGATAATCTTAGATGCAAGTATTTATTTCCACTCTCACCTCTTTATTGTTTGAGTGGATGATTATTGTATTCTGTCTGATATTATGTTTTATTTGATCAATATATAAGAGTGGTGGTGGTGATTATTATTATTATTATTTAAATTGGCATGAATCTCAATGATTCATTATCTAAAAAAAATAAATTTAAACTTAAAAAAATTGCTGTTTACTTCTCTGCTCAGGAAGTGAAATAAGTAAAAAAATTATCTGCACTTTTGACGTAACATATCTTTGGGTTTGTCACACTGTCTTCTGCACATGCATGCTTATAGTTGGTACTCTTGTAGTCACATGATCGAAGTTTAAGATTGAATGTGCCAGTTTTCTTGATGTTGTTACAATGTAAACATGGCTGCTCTGCTAGCAGTGTGCACCAAGGAAGAACAAAAAGTGAAGAACATGCTACAACATTGATGATAACTTGCCAGTTTGCTATTACCATCTCTTGAGCTTGGTGAATCTTCTCAGTGGAGGTTGATGAGTGTCCTGCTTCTTCTTTGTGTCACACTTGTCTGTTCACTTTTAAACTTCTCGATCCACTCATATACGCTTCTATGCAGTAGCGCACTGTGGTCATATTGTATCAAAATCCTCTGATGAATTTCAGCCCCAGCACAACAACTTCCGACCAGAAAAATTGGAGCACTGCTCTTTGTTCCTCCTTGGTACTAGTGGATGGAAACTGGCATTGATCAATCTCAAACTTCAATCACAACACCACAATAGTACCAATTGTAGTATGCACAAGTAGAAGGCAGTGTGATGAAAGATATTATAAAAGTATGGATAATTTTTGACTTACCCTTCTACTTAGAGAAGCATAAGTTTTCAGACTTAAAGTGCTGCTTAGAGAAATGGCCGAAATATTCATAATGTATTAAAAAATGATGTTATAAAAAGATAGGTGCTTTTTTAACTTTTTAATTGAGGAAATATTTGTTAATAACAAATTTCAATTAGCAATAAATCTCTCTGCACTGTAAATATTCTTTTAAAGAATATTTTTAATTGATTACTGCTTCTTTTATAGAGAATTAAATGAAACTGACAACATATATTGAGAATCCAGTGAGTAAAGGTTCACTACGACATTAAGTTGGACTTTGGAATTGCTTGTTTGAATCTTTTAAACTAACTACCAAATGTTGATGAAGAATACATAATGAAACATTTTTACTCTCTTTTATTTTTTTGCTAATGTTCACCCAATACAAGGCTCAAGAGCCACTCAAGATAGAGGGTAACTGTGTGGAGTTGTATTAGCCTGAGAAAGGGCAAGAAGTGATATTCTTGATGTTATGCACCTAATTCTAGACTTAAAGAGGTTAACATGTAATTAGGTGAATAACATTTCAGACATTAGAAGTATTGAGTTGAAGTCGACTTTAGAAGGAACCAGAAACCCAAACAAATCCTAAATAAGAAAACAATGGATAAACCTCTACTGCTATTTAAAAGACTGAGAAGGAGTGTGAAATCTATTTAAATTGCAATTATGAATTTAAAATGTCATTATTACAAACTCTTTATACAGGGGGAATTTATTAAAAAAAAAATACATCAGATGCATTCACACTAATAATTAAACATATACCAAGATAGCAAATCATGATTGAAGGTAAAAAAGGAAACAATAATTACACTTGTGTTTTAATACTGATTACATTTGAAGTTGGTCTCATCAATACACACTGACTTTACCATTACTCCATTTCAATTTAGTCATTTTCTACACTAATAATCTGAATATTTTTTGTGTGAGGGAAGAGAATTCTGTGAGTGTTTTTTTTATCTAAAATTTGTTTTTGCAAAATAGCCCTAGCTCAAGAACCCCTTCTCTAATTTTAATGAAATTTGGCACTGCACTCGGCAGTAGGGTCGTAGTAGGCTCTTAAATGTATAGTTTAAGCTGTATTTTGAAAACATACATACATACATGCATACATGACTGGAGTTTTAGTATTATATAGATTGTAAAACCTGCCAAGGAATGAGAGAGTTTGTGATATTGATTGACAGCAGATGATCAATAATCAATTAAATAATCGAATGCTATTATTATCACCTCTCCCCATACCATCATCATTATTATTCCCATCCTTAAAACAATTCCATTAAAAGTATTACTAATAACTCTAAATATTTCTCTAATAACACTTTAAGTTTTGAAAACCTGTGCTTCACTAAGTACAGGTGTAAGTAAAAAATTATCTGCACTTTCGTCATGACGTATCTTTAGTCACACTGCTTTCTACACAAACAGTTAGAAAGGAATTATCATTGGTCAGATATTAAGATAGGTTTTAATGATAACATGGGCCATTTTATGTATTTGCCTTGTTTCTTTGAATGCATTTAAAACATGTTCTTGATAGGACTGGTGTTGGGTTGATCATTTCTTAACATTTAGGAAAAAAAAAATGAAAGCATTTTGATTTGTTGCCCTTTCATCAAATCTTTAAGAAATCTGCTGAATTTGGGACATATTCTAGTGAGAAGGGGAATTACTAAGTCAACAGCATCTTGATCGAATTCAAGCTATCAGAAAACAGTTCCAGGTGCAAATTATATCTACACTCCATAATGCTTTGCAGGTTCGTGTAGAAAAATCATTAGTACAGGCATGAAAGACAATAATAATGGCAGGGAAGATGCTACTAGCAATAATGAGATCAAGATGATGATAATACTTTTGCTGGAATTGTTTTAAGGATGGGAATATTAATGAAGATGATATGTGGGGAGGTGATAATAATAGCATTCGATTATTTAATTGATTATTGATCATCTGCTGTCAATCAATATCACAAACTCTCATTTCTTGGCAGGTTGTACAATCTATATAATACTAAAACTCTAGTCATGTATGTATGTATGTATGTCTGTCTGTCTGTTCTCAAAATACAGCTTAAAATATACATTTAAGCACCTACCATGACCCTACTGCTGAATGCAGTACCAAATTTTATTAAAATTAGAGAAGGAGTTCTTCAGCTAGGGCTATTTTTCTGAAATTTTTAATACGAAATTCAGTATTTGATTTTGACAGTTATTCTTATATTACTCTGTGTAGATAAACAAACACATGCATATCGTATTCGAACTATTATATGTATAAAAAATAATAAACATTCATAGAACAAAACATACTACAACATTATCAAATAAATTTAAATATACATATCATAACATATATTTATGCAATTTACTACACTACATTAGAACTTCTTTTATAAAAAAATATAGCAGATGTTTGGCAAGTACTTAATAGATGAAGAGGCTATGTGGGTGTGTCATTGTAAAACATAATCTATATGGCAGAAAAATTGTATCACATGACTTAATGATAAATAAATAGATAGATGCATGCTGGTTCAATACTGATGCGTAATTTGAATTAAATTTGCAGAAGAAACAAGAATAAATGATAAAAATATATTATTTTGAAAAAATTACCTAGAAAATATTAAACAAAGTGCATTAAAGGAGGCAATCATACTTTATTTTAATAAATATGAATCTCCCTAAGTAGACAATCACTGCTGAGTTTTTTTTTGAGGGGTTGGGGGTATTGACCTTCAAATTTGAAAATTATAATATGGCAAGTACTAAAATTGGTATAAATTGTTATCATGGGTCTACTATTATATGAATGGAAAGGCCTTATCAGACTTCAGAATTGCTTATTTGAACCTTTTAAACTAACTGCTAAATGTTTAAGGAGAAAACTATGTTCACAGATCTGTGCATATATTTTGCACTGTAGACACTTTATTTTATAAATCCCAACATTTCAATTGGCTTGTGGCATCAGTTTGCAATTTCATTCTAAAAAGTAAACTTTTTCCTACAGGGTAATGTTTGCATTAAAAGTATGTTTCAAATGAAAGTTTGTTACCGTCCTGTAGTAACTGTAGGCCTCCCTATGGTATTGTTAATTCAATGTTCATTCTGAAAAATGAGATGTTTGACCATTTAATGTCTACTTCTTGCTGCCTTTATGACAAAGGGTCTTTTTAAGGATAATATCGTGCCAATGACGATACCTTCAAAAAAGTCATCATCATTAGTCGTTTACTTTGCATTGTTGCAGATTGTGCATCAACATGAGATATTATTCTCATGTTGATTTTTTGAGCCTAACCTTACATGCTGGCTCAAAGCATGTTGGAAGAGAGTGCTTGGATATTTTCCCACAGTAGATTACCAGTTTTTTCAGTGATAGACTGGCTGCCAACCAAGGCTATATAAACCAATCTGTCCTGTAATTAACCTTCTCCAAGCTGATTTTGAATTTACAGTTTCCTTCTCCTAGACTGGTTGCCAACCAAGGCTATAGAATCTGGTCTGTTCTGCTATTCAGTCCATAACTGGGGAGAGAAGAGATGGATTCATACCTTTCCCAAGGTTATTAGTAAGTGACTGTAATGAATTCGACTGGAATTCAAACTTGGTTCTCTAATTCCTCAATCCAAGCCACTATCCAAGGACAATTTCAACAATAGATGAGTAAAAGTTATGAGGTTGATATCATTATACCAAGCCACTGGGCCCTCACAAAAGTATTTGGATTCAAACACCTGCCAAAAAAAACCTACAAGTGATGCCTGCAGAAGCATGCTTATTGGTAATAATGGAGCTTGTATCGATGCAATTAATGATAACATATACAAAACTCTGCATATATTATTGTTTGTGTGTGTAACACATTTCAGAGTGTACAGATATTACATTTCTGATCTTAATATTTTTTGTCACAAATTTTTCAACAATTCAGCACAAAGACAGAAAAAAGAGTGGGTGGGTGGGGAGAAGGGTGGTCTTGCCGGGTCACATAATAAAAAGGAAACTACCCTTTCAGACATATGAACAATATTCCTTCCATCTGACTCATTCGTTGGTTGTCTATATTTTACATGCAGTTTATTATGTATACTGTAAATATTACTATGGAAGGAGATGTTCAAATATGAACTAAATAAGTGGTGAGGGACCGATTCTCAAACTTTTTTTTTATTTTACCAAGTGGTTCAAATCATGAGAGAAAGTACTCCTTGCCTGGAACATATTTGCTTAAAAAGCCGCTTTAGATTGGCACCTTTTATAGATATCAACCTCATAACTTTTACTCATCTATTGTTGAAATTGTCCTTAGTCTTTGTCCCATCTCATCTTCACCTTAAAATATACAATGACATCATGGTACATCAACCCTCTCGGAAATTCTGACCACGCCGTAGTTTCTGTCAACATCTCATTCCACTCCACCCCTACCCAAGGAACCCAGACCAACAGAATATCCTACTGCTATCAAAGAGCAGACTGGGATTCGTTTCGTAACTTCCTCTGCGACGTCCCTTGGAACAATGTTTTTAGTCTTCCCATCGAAGAATGTGCATCAGAGGTTTCTTCCTGGGTTAAGCCTGGCATCGATGCATTCATCCCTGCCAGGAAATTTCAGCTTAAATCCCATTCGTCTCCCTGGTTCACGCCCGCTTGCTCGAGTTTGAGGTCCTCACCTCCTCAGCGGACAAGGCTGAATGCTTTGCCCATAGATTCTCGACCAATTCGACTCTGGATTCGTCTGGAATCCATACACCCGATTTCCCATCTAGAACTGAGGCCCAATTGAATGACGTCCACATCACGCCCTCGCTGATTTCTAGCATAATCTCAAAACTGGACCCTCACAAAGCGAGTGGTGGGGATGGAATCCTAGTAAGAGTTTTGAAGAATTGTGCCCCTGAACTCTCCTCTATCCTTTCTAAGCTCTACAACCTCTGCCTATCTTCCTCCTGCTTTCCTGCCTGTTGGAAGTCTTCTTCTGTGGTTCCAATATTCAAGAACAATGGACCCCGCAAATTACCGCCCCATCAGCCTTCTTCCGATCTTCGGCAAAGTGTTCGAAGCCATTATCAATGCCGAGGTCGTTCAGCATCTCACAGCCCACGGGCTCCTCTCGGACAAACAGTATGGCTTCCGCTTCACCAGGTCCACTGCTGACATGCTAACGACCATCACCGAGTATATATACCAGGCTCTCGACAAGAATGGTGAAGCCCGAACCGTCGCCTTGGATATCTCTAAAGCATTCGACAGAGTATGGCATGCCGGCCTTCTACGGAAACTGCGAAGCTATGGCATAACTGGACTTTTGTCGGACTTAATCCGGTCATTTCTCTCTAACCGCACACTGAAGGTGGTATTAAACGGACATGCCTCCCAGAACTACCCTACAAACACAGATGTACCCCAAGGCTCTATCCTAGGTCCTGCGCTCTTTCTAATCTATATCAATGATCTCCCCGATACCATAAGATCACAAGTAGGCATGTACGCCGATGATACCACAGTTTACTCTCGCCTCGATCAAAAATCTGGTGTAGGTGACAAGGTGACCCTCGCTGCCGAGCTTGAGAAGGACCTCCAATCCGTGGTGGATTGGGGTAAGAAATGGCTCGTTAAATTCAATTTTTCCAAAACGAAGCTGCTGTCAATTAACCACCACAGACAACCGCCCCTCCCTCTCATTAGCATGGAACAGGCTTGCCTCCCAGAGAGTAAATCACTACGCCTGCTTGGCCTGACACTCTCAGCGGACCTCAAGTGGAACGACTACGTCGAATCCATTGCTAAATCCGCAGCTATGAAAGTCGGCTCTCTGTGCAGGGCCCGGAAATTCTTTCCGCCTGAATCTATCCTGCAATTATATAAATCCACCATCCGCCCGTGTATTGAGTACTGCTGCCACATCTGGTCGGGTGCCCCTTCTATTCTCCTCGGGGTTCTTGACAAAATAAAGCGAAGAATCTGTAATGTGATTGATACCGACTTGGCTGACCGCCTGCAGTATCTCTCTCACCGGCGTGACGTGGCTTCCCTGTGCCTCTTCTATGAATACTTTCATAGCTTCTGCTCTGACGAACTTAAATCACTGGTGCCCCCCAGATGTGAATTTGCACGAGATACTAGATTGGCAACTAGATCCCACCCTTTTACAGTGAAACCGATGAAATGTAACCGCAATTTCTACTCCACAGCTTCTTTCCTCGCACTTCCCGCCTGTGGAATTCCCTACCGCATGCTTGCTTCCCCGACGGCTACAACCTCCAGGAGTTTAAATGTAAGGTCAATAGACACCTCCTAACACACTAACTCACACCCACTCTCTCCAACTCTCTTCCTATGTACATCCTAAGTCGTCTATCACCCTCCTTTTGACATTTCCTATACCCAATCCCTCTATGTAACCCCCTGCACTATAGTGGCAGTGGAATGCCTTGCTTGGGGTGACACGATTAAAAAAAAAAAAAATCATCTCCATGTAGCTTCAGGTTTTGCCTAGCAGAAGTGCCACTCTCTATATAAATATTTGTCATTTTTCACACATCTTTGCTTGTGTATGCTAATAAAGATGGAGATTAATGAAATGGAAGTAATAAGTGTCAATAATTACGATCGTGTTGTAAAAAGAAGCATAGTTACCAAATGTGGTTATATATATATATATATATATATATAGGAAAAACTACTAAAAAGTTGTAAGTTTAAAAATGTATTTTTTGACAGTATTTATTTCTATTATTATATAATAGAAATAAATACATACTGTTAAAAAATACATTTTTAAACTTACAACTTTTTAGTAGTTTTTCCTATACATATTAAGACAGTATACGTGGATCATCATTATGCTATATATATATATATATATATATATATATATATATATATATATGTCATCCGCAGACAGATCTGTTTCGCCGTATCAGCTCATCAGTATGGTTAGACTCCGATTGCTTTTTTACCCAAGATTGTAACCCGATTGAAATGGCGTCAGTCGGCGACTCTACCCCTGGGCTATGGGCGTTCGGTGGAAGTATATATATATATATATATATATAAAAATAAATGAATAAGAATTAAGAAAATAATTACAACATTCAAAACATTAATTTAGAACAGTGCTCAATATAAAAATAGAGCAATGAATATTTATTATTAATTCTTACATTAGAACTACATACTACTACAAAATTGTACATTTTGTTTTGACATTGAAAGAACAATGTCTCATCAGGTAGTTAACAATGATGGTAATATATATATATATATATATATATATATATATATACACACACACACACACACACTAGACTCCTGCTGTTTTCAACATATGAGGGTTAAGCATCTCAGTTCTTAGATTACCTGGACACATGATTTGATTTTAGTGGTGAAGGTTTATACAGAACCAATCACACTTTTGGGAAACACGGAATGCAAAGAACCTATGCACAATATGCCAAAAGATTTCCCAAATGACCCTCTGCAGGTTTTGAATTCAGAGTTGTCTTTCTCCTAGACTGTTTGCCACCCAAGGCTATAGAACCAAGTTTGTACTGCTATAGAAGAAGAAATGGATTCATGCCTTTCACAAGAATATTAGCACATAAGTGAATGTAATAAACTTGATTGAAATTTGAACTCTACTCTTCAATTCCTTCATCTGAGCCACTATCCATTACTATGCCCCCATATATATATATATATATATATATATATATATATATGCTATCCAGCAGGATTCGAACCTGCGACCCCTATTTACATAGGAGAAGCTACCATTTGATCTGGTACTGTCTTAACCACTCGACCATGAATAGCCTCTTGATCAGACGAGGTTTTTATCATGCTTATATAACACAATTTTCGATCTACCGTAAACAAACCATATCTGCTCTTAAATGTATCGTAATGTCAAACAAATGTAAACATGTTACTGAAATTAACAAATTTTAACGAAACTTGGTTATATAAGCAACCGACAATTTGTAATGAATTATTTTGAACATTATTTTTACCGATACTCGTATTTAAGTAGATATTCTGTTCTTTAATTAAACAGTATTTTATATTTATATCTACCGGCCTGATTATTTTTTACGATAAATTTTATTACGAAAATGTGTGCTATCCAGCAGGATTCGAACCTGCGACTCCTATTTACATAGGGGAAGCTATGTAAATAGGGGTCGCATGTATATATATATATATATATATATATATATATACTAACTACTGAACTAATGTAATGTTAATAGGTCAGATTTAAATTAAACCAAGAAGGTTGAAACCATAGTAACACAACTGGCTTATCTTCCCTACCCAAATATATAAACTATGTTTTTATTATAAACTTATAATAAAATATTACTATATATAGTAATATTTTTATTATAAGCCTTTATAATAAAAATATAGGCCACTGTAACACAAGAAGCGTTATATTTTGGTATTAGTTTATTAGCACCTTATCAGGCAGTGAAATATTTTTTTCATTATATATAGAAATTTAAAAACACATTTGTTACCATGAGAGTTGGGAGTGTCATGGAATTAGTAGAGTTTGGCTTAACCAATAGAAAACAAAGTCAAGATGAATAGGGGAGTGACATAATTTGGGTAGAGGGGTAGAGAATCAAGATGTCATGGAAAACCAGACCCTTTGGTGTCAGTTATGAAACATTAGGATGTATACATTTGTATCCTAGCATGTCTAATGGTGTGGAATGTGTTTGTGAAACCTTTACAGATTTTTTAAAAGTTGTTATCACTTAAAGTAATGGAGTTGTTATAAGAAGGGAAAAGGGTTAAAATATAATGTACATCAAACATATGTAGTTGACCTAGTAAGTGATATGTCAGTCAACTGAAACAAAATGGGAGAATCAATATATTTATACAAGCAAGTAGATTATAGATTATGGGATCTAGTTATATTATAGAAGAAAATAATTTAACTATACTTTAGGGTATATATTAAAAGATGATGACAGATAGAAGTTACTTTGTTATGTTTGTTTAACAGGTTTCATTTTCAGAATTTAATAATTTGAAATTTTTCCTGTAAACATAGAAAACATGGCCCAATTTACAAGTTCTACTTTTTTAAAATATTTTCCATTATATATATATATATATATATATATATATATATAGCACACATTGATAACAGTTGATATAACTTTTTACAAAGATGAATAAGTATGCCTGCAGTAGCAGAAGTATTAATTAGTTTGATGAAAATTCTAAAGAACAAAATGCGTCACACAAAACCTTTTTTCTACTTTGTCATACTTCTTTTCCTGAAAATTATTTTCCCATATAATTTAAATAAGGCATATTTCAGTGGCAATAATTCTTTTGTTTGGTTGAATACTATTGACATGTTCTGTTTAAACCAATTTTTTATTAACGTTTTAAAATTTTCGAATTAGTTGTTATTAACGGTTAAATTTACTAAAGTTCATATTTATTATTTCTGAAAACTTTACTTGCTACATTCATAATCAAGGATTACGTTTTTTGCATGTTTATGTACCGTTTTGGGCTCATGCCCTTGGTAGCTGAAACCAATTTCAATATCTATTATTATATTTAACTATATAGTTATTGAATTATAATAAATAGAAAGTTGACTTATTTCTACTCTGCGTTTTGTAGATTTTAAAATCAGATTATTTTTAGGTCCTTGATAAATGAATTTCAGAATCCGTAAAATTCCGAGATAAATAAACATAATAATAATAATATTATTCCTTGATAATTTATAAAGACTTTTTACTTAAAATATATTATCTTCCAGAAATACCTTAGTTGACCTTTACTTATTGATATATATATATATATATATTGTTATGAGTCGTGAGAAATTTACAGCCTCCAAAGAGAAAGATATTGATAAGTTATTGCATGATGGTAGCATAACATTGTGCAACTTTTTACAATTTATAAAGCGATTGAAAATATTGGAAATTAATTAAAGATTGAGTAGTGAGAAAATATTTCAAGAACCTGGTGTTTACAAATTCAAACAGAGAGAAAAGCTGTAAAATATGAGAAAACAACCAAAGAAAGATCTGTAATTTGGGTAAAGTAGTACATAAGAACTGATTTCTAAATAATCATTTTTAGAGCTGAATATAGAACTATATCAGACCTACAGGCTTGGTTAGTGGGTTGGGTTCTTCATGGAAATAGTTAACCTATATGATTTAGAAGAGAACAGTTGAGTAATGTTTAGGGTTAGAATTGTAGGCAGTAAAATTATAAGCTCTTTCAAAGTTGATGAAAGTATTTAGAGAAATGTAGAGAATTATTGTTAAGTTTTTGGACAATGTTTTTGAAATGAAAAGACAGAAAAATTTTGTTAGAAACAAAGAAAAGAGTATTGAGCTCTTATGTGATATCTGTTTTTCTATATCATATCTATTTCTATATCTTACGTGATATCTGTTTTTCTATATCAGGGGTCAGCAACCTTTTGCTATGTGCTGACTTAGGATTTTAAAATCATTGCGTGTACCAACAGCATGCGTATTTTCATACAAGTCAAGGTTAATATACCTGTTCGACAATAAATTCATATAGTAATATATACAATAATATGTAAACTAGATTAACAGAAATAAACTGTGTTTAAAAGTTGTTTTTTTAAGTTTGTATTAATGAGAGCCTTGCCCTTGCATGTTCTTAGCAAATTGCTCAATATCACAGTGGATATCGGCTCGGAACGAGAAGCCGGAGAGCCGAGTTCGAATTCCAGTTGAATCCATTGTATTCACTTACGCGCAAATACCCTTGGGAAAGGTATTAATCCGTCTGCTTCCTTCCAGTTATGGGTTAAATAGCAGAACAGATTGGGTTCTATAGCCTTGGTCGGCAACCAGTCTACCGCAGAAAGCAATGGCAACCTACTGCGGGATAATCTTCTGTCCAGTCATTCATGTCTCTTTCGAGACATGATCGCCCAAGCGTGTATCGCGTATGGCACTTAACTGACTGACCTTGTGAACTTAACACTGTTTTCATGTGAGAGAAAATTTGCTCACAGGAATAAGTTGAACTAAAAGCCGAAAGAAGAACAAAAGCAATTTTTTTCAAACAGATGAAAGATCTTGGGATGTCCAAAAGTTGAGAATAGCAGCAGACTTTTCTAAATTTTTGTCTTCCAGAGACTTCTCTAGCTGAACAAATTGTGTCATTGGAAATTGCCTGGTGCCATGTGTGGCACACACGTCATAGGTTGCTGACCCCTGCCTTACATGACAGCGAATGCCTGAAAATCTCCTCAAAGATGAAGAAGAGACTTGAGGCAACATAAATGTGGTTCTACAGAAAGATGCTGAGGATAACATTGTCTTCACTCACATTTTTGGTCAAAGTTTTAGAGAAAATGGAAACAAAAATGAAATGTTTATCTAATATCCAGAAGAGGCAGTTGAAATTTCTGGGGCATGTAATGAGGAAGGAAGGCACAGGAAATCTAATGCTCACAGGACAGATTGAGGAAAAGCAACACATAACATGCTTGATGAGCTTGAATGGTAGAACAGGGTTTAGGAGAAATAAAAAGACAAAACTTATTAAGAGCTACACGGGACAGGAAGATATAGATGGCCACATCCTGAAGGCATACGGTATATAAAAGAAAACAGGCCAAAACCAAGGAGCTTTGAGCTAGAGTACATTCAGGCAAGACATTCTACAAAGCTGACTACCTTGCTAAAACAAATTTAGAGACAGAAACTTAATAGAATGGTTCCTAGCCTCAGCCAATATTAACCCAGTCTTGTGGTCTAACATTAAAAGAAATGTATATGAATATGAACATAATATTCAAGCAAAGATAGACACGTATATGAAAATGAACTTAATATTTACGTAAAAATGGACACGAATATGAAAATGGGCACGATATTCACTCAATAATGGACGCGCACACGAAAATGGGCACGATACTCACGCCGAGATGGACACGCACACGAAAACGGGCACGATATTTACGCCAAGATGGACGCGCACACGAAAACGGGCACAATATTCACGCAGAGCCGGACGCGCACACGAAAACGGGCACGATATTCACGCCAAGATGGACGCGCACACGAAAACGTGCATGATATTCACGCAGAAATGAACGCGCACATGAAAACAGACACAATATTCACGCCGATAGACGCGCACGCGAAACGGGAATGATATTCACGCAGAGCCGGACGCGCACACAAAACGGGCACGATATTCTCGTAGAGATGGACTCGCACACGAAAACAGACACGATATTCACGCCAAGATGGACGCACACACGAAAACGGGCACAATATTCACGTAGAGATGGACGCGCACACGAAAACAGACACGATATTCACGCCAAGATTGACGTGCACACGAAAACGGGCACGATATTCACGCCAAGATGGACGCGCAAGCAAAAAACGGACACGATACTCACGCCGAGATGGACGCGCACACGAAATCGGGCACGATATTCACGCCAAGATGGAATCGCACACGAAAACGGGCAAGATACTCACGCCAAGATGGATACGCATACGAAAATGGACACTGTATTCACGCAAAGATGGACACGCATACGAAAATGTACGCAATATTCAAGCAAAGATGGACACGTAAATTAATATGAACATAATATTCATGCAAAGATCTCTAAAAAACAATGAAAACTGTGACAATTATTGATAAATTCAAAACAGTAGAAAGGTTAACAATTTCAATGCCTGAAACACTTTAATGTTATAGATTGTCTAGGAGGTTATATTAAGATATAAATTCATTCATTCAAGCACACAGAATATTGTTAACCAAATGTTTGTGTGGTGTGTGCTTTGTATTTATTTATAAATAAAAATGCCAGAGAATAAAAAGTGAGGAAGAGAGAAAAATGAAGTTTCTTGTTTCTTAAATAAAGAATTAAATTTCACTTCATTTATTACGAATATTTTTTAATAAGGATTAATAAGTTTAATTCTGGAGATCTATATCTAGTTTATTGTGGAAACATTAACTCTCATTATAAAATCTAACAGTATATATTGATAATAACTCATTAATTATATTCTGAAGGTATTGATTTTGTTAAAGAAACCTGAATCTGACATGTTATTTCGAGATGAATACCATTGTATATATACCCAGTGACGTACCGAGGTTCGGTTATGTCTGGAACTATCTCTTTGATTGAGGGCCCCAAAACTCAAGTAGGCAGTGAGCCTAGTACTAAAAAATGCGAGAAAGCAAGACATTTTAAATATGTAAAAACAAATGAAATATAGAATAAACACTTTCTTCAAATTAAATATAAACTAATTTTTTTTTAATTTCACTTTGAATTTACTGTTTGCTCAGGGCTGATACACCTTTTACCCCTCTCCACATTACTGTAGATATCTACCTTCTTGTGCAAGATATGCCTCAAGCTTTAACAGAAAAAAAAAAAAAATACAAAGAAAGCTTTGCTCACTTGAAAAGATAAAAAGAAACAAGAAACTGTGCTCCTATCTTCCTCATTTGTTATTCTTTAGCATTTTTTTTTTCAGTTTTAATTTTTTTCTAAAAAATTGAGGATTTTTTTTTTAAAAACATATGGATGGACATTTCTGATGAGACTTGAAAGATTTGTTAAACTTGCATATGTTCAACGCAGTATCTGTGCACTTTGAAAATGTACTAAAATTATAATTTTACTTCTGGAAACTTTATATTTAGCCAGTATTCTGTTTAAGTTGACATCCCATTTTCTTTTTTAAACAGTGAAATTAATGTCTATCAGTCTAGACATCAAGTCTTATTAAACACATTATTTTTATGATAAAGCAGAAAGTCTTTGTGTGATGCATTTTTTCCTTAGGACTTTATTGGATTAAATTCATTTACGCTGATTTACAAGAGATGCTGGAGATTTTAGATTTTAAAAAAATTCTTTTAATGTTTTGGGTATATAATCTAGCCAATTAAAAGAGGAAATAATTCTCTAAGATGAAAATGTTTAGAAAGTGCTTTATTGGTAAATATCTACAGTAAATTTGTGTGCACGTTTCACCATTCTTGGCAGATCTTCTGTTATCACAATGTGGGATATAATAACAAAAATGATAGAAATAAAAATAAAAATGACCTCAATGAAATTGAGTAGCTTATACACCCAAAGCACATTAAAAAAACAACATTTTTTTAAAATTCCTAGTGTCTTTCATTTGTGTGAATGTAAATGAACCCAGTTTGATGAAATCCTAAAAGATAACACGTCACACAAAAACTTTTTACACTTTGTCATACATTTTTCTGCAAAATCTGATTTTGATATATCAAAATTTATATCATATATACAAAACAGAGACAAATAAAATGTTCAACTTACCTGTCCCTTTAATTTAATTTGTTACTATTAATGCTCTATCTCTTGAGATAGAGCACTTTTGTTGCACAGGCTGCTTACCTTAAAACAGGTATCCTCCAGAAATAACCTAATCAACTTTTATGCAAAGCACAATATTTGTTATACCAGTCAAGTGATTCCTGTACAACTAATTTATACATTGGTAATAAAAAAAATTTCAATTACTATAGTTAAACTGAAGAATGTTTTACTGCACTAAGTGAGTATTATGTATGTACCAATCAAATTTTGGTATATAAAAATTTTTGCACACAAATTGAAAATGCATTAAGGAATTCCTTTATATATGTATATGCATTAGAGATGTGGATAATTTATTATAACTATAAAAAAAATCATGTAATATGAATTTAGCTTGTGTGTGGGAGAAACTTCCTAGCATCTTTTTTAAAAACTACAAACTGCATAAATAGCAAAAATGTGCAAACATCAATTATTTCTTTAGATTACTGCACATTATTTTTTTAAGACCTTTTCAAGTAATTTGAAGACATGTTTAAGAGTAAATCAATGCCAAATACTGATTCCTCAACTGATAACTACAGGCAAAAATGTTTGATAGAAGATCCATCCAGTCTTATAAACAATTTTTTGTGTATACAATATGTAAGTACACATAAAAATTACACAATTTTTGTACACATACATCTACAGACCTTGAGGTGTAATTCTGTTTTGAAATCAATTCATTCTAAAAGCTTTTTCACACCTGCCTTAACCAATCAACTTCAGTCTACAGGATTTTTGTCCCAAATTCTGGACTTATTTTGCATAAGAGAAAAAAGAAACACGTAAGATTCAGTAGTTGTTAAAAATGCTATAAATTTAATAATGTGTCTGACTTGTGCATAACTCATGATTAAAACAAACTTTATTCAAAGCCATTGTGCTATCAACATGGGATAGATTGTGATGTGTGTTAATCATTAAGTACATTCGACCAGATGTTACAGCATTTTCTTCACTAATAGAAGACAGACATAGTAGAATTATGTGCAAAAATCACATTTAAAAAAAAAAAAAGACATGTTTGGGCCAACCAACATAACTTTTATAACAATCTAGTAGAGATGCAAATTAACAACAAAACAAAACATTGACAATTCCAGGTTTGACTTTTCTTCTGCACTTTATCACTGAAGATGCTAAATGAAAGGAACCAAAATTTCCAGCATTGAAATAAAAATGGAATCAATATTTTTATTACAAGATAAAATAATTAAATTTATTAGTTTTTAACTTTGTAGAGGGATCCACAATTTCATAACCCCACAAAAAAAAAAAAAAATAAAATAAAATAAAAACCCATTAAAGTTCACCTGATACAAGGCTTGAGAGCCACTCACTGTAGAGGTTTACTGAATGAGGTCTGTGATAAGAATGAAATAGTAGGTAGTGAAGCTAAGGACAAGAAGGGAAGATAGTGATTGACTCTCAATTTGAAGAGGGTACTGTTTAGGGACGTGTCCATGCAGGAACCTGTTTCACAAAGTTGCAGTTCTTGGGAAAGCTGTGAGTGAAAATTCAGCCTTACAATTGAAATATGGAGAAAATGAGGGTGGTTCAACTCTGTGGATGTAGCATAGCAAGTCTTAGCTGTAAAGGTCTGAACTGTTGAAACTAAAGAGAGATATGGGCCTCCTAACTTCCCACACAAACATAATTGCTCATTTTGACAGAATCAGGTGGCATGGAAACAAACATCATATGTGAATTTTCCAAGGAGAGAGTCTGATGGTCATAAGAATTAGCATTCAAAATCCTAGCTTTTACCTGGGCTTGAATACTGACAATTGGTGGTAGGATAAAATCAACTATCACCTGATAACCTGCTGGTCCACAGTAACATATTCAAAGAGAGTGTGTGTGTGTGTATGTAGGGGGATGTATATAAAAAGACATTCAGAAATGACTATTTTTTTCTGTAAAGATTTGGTCTATTTTTGTTAAAGAAAATATTTACAGCAATCTTTATATCAGGTTTGACAATTTTAGTTCATTTTGTGCTGAATAAAGCTAGTAATGATATCAACTTCCTGATAACCTTTGTGTCTAGTGATTATGGTATTTTGGAAGGAAGAAAACCAAAGTTGTTTTTGGGAGGGGGAAGAAATGACACTTGAGCATCCAGAAGTATAAATAGATGCACATTTTGTCTTCATTATTACAGGTAGACACTCACATATGGGGATAAAATAAATGGTAATTTAAACAATAGTAAATGTTTTTGTTATTTTAAATTCAGTCAATATTAGCATGTGATTCTTTTTACAATTATTAAATTAACTAAATCAACTGTATTATATTTGCAAAAGTTTCATAAAACTGATGAAAATAATTTTTTATGGGCTTCAGTTTTGAGAAATGACAAATCTTTAAATTCTATCATGTCATATAGAAACTGAGAAATGAAGATTTTTAACTGTAAGAAATGCTGAAACAAAATTGGATCTTCATCCAACTGAATATTGCAGGCAAAACCAAATTGACTTTTTTTTTTTTTTTAGATGGGAAGTAGAATTAATTTTTTTTTTATATATTGTATTTCCATAGATTTTCTTTTGTGATAAAGATTAGCGCTCTCTCTCTCTATATATATATATATAAAAAATGTAGAATACTTGGTATGTAAGTCAGGTAAGTTCCGATAGAGACGAACTCAGTGTTAAATTTATTCAATTTAACTTACATACTTGTAGAATATATAAATTGTTTTCTAAATTTCATGGGTAATACATATTTTGCAGCATCTTTTTTCCTGCTGTGAATTATATATATATATATATATATATATATATACATACATACATACATACATACATACACATTTTTTTTTTTTACATTAAAAAAAAAATATGAAGGTTTGTAGCAACCTTGCATCAATCAAGTCAATTGGTATTGTTTTGCCAAACACATTTGATCACTTAGTAGTCTGTCACATTTTGATAGCAATGAAGTACTTTTTAAACTTAAAAAAATTACAAATAATTTAATATTGCACACTTAAAAGATTACAGTTGAGTGTAAACATCGCCAGGATTTGGTTTGTTCCAATGAACTGGAGCTGAACTGGCAATGTTTTTAAGGAATGTCTGTACAAAGAATTGCTAATGTCATAGCTAATAATGAATTTGTATTCTCAGTTCATTCAAAACTTTATTATAAAGCCATGAAATAAAAATGGAGCCCAACAGATCCATTCATGCTAATGCTTAAATGAATTCATTTTTTGATTAATTGAACTGAAGTCAAGTAAATAATGCTTCATTATTTCTGACCAATCATATTTTTTATTTTATAAACATGAAATTTTTTTCTTGCAAGAGTTTTTTCATCCTTTCAATTTTAAAATTTTAAAATACAGACTTGACTGTTTAGCAAATATTGCAAAACTACCGTTTCTTTTTTTTAAGCATTCAGCAAAGATCAAGCTCATTTTAATAGCTTCTGCGATTGTCGCATAAACCATCAAGACAGTAAAACAATGCTGCTTGTGTTTTACAACAAAATGGAAAGGACACAACTCTTAGATAAGTATTGAAGTTTATGTAATTGACAATTATAAACTATTTTTAGGATTGTATATAAACAGAAATAGCTATATGGATAGAAGAGGGAAAAAAATAGCATGGAGTTGGGTGAGGGACCATTATTTGCAAGAATGTTGGATGGCAATAATTCTATAGAATTTTTTTTTTTAAATCTCAATTTGAATATATTTAATTTCTTGGGCCAGTTTATCTAACTTTCACAGTATTCATTTTTTTTTTAAAGAATGATTCAGCACAATATTTTAGCTAAACAATAATAGTGAGGAAAAAAAATTTAAATAAAAATATGTTTTATTTACACATAATTACAGAAAATTATGAAAAGCAAGAAATTAACAAGCCTTGCTGATTAAAACAATATAAGCAGGAACATATTTATTGACTAGAAAGGTCAAGAATCTAAGAAAATAATGCAGAAAAGACATTTTGGCTTCCTTTCAAATCAGAAATACAACAAAGGCTGCAACATTTGGCCAAATGTACTTATATGAGCAGCACCTGTTACCAAAAATTAAATAGAATCTGCTATTGCCACTTCAAACTGTGTTTGCAATATTAAGATGTGGTGACTGGACTTGTTAACCTTTAAAAGATTTATTTACTTATTTTTCTTTTTTAAAATCTCATTCACATTAGACATTGATATTTAACATTCATTTATAAGCATCACATGGGATAAACCAGCTTTCAAAATCATTCTTAATCTTTTTGAAATAACTCTAAACATGGAAAGGTGTGGGTGGAGGGGTAAAGAATAGATAATGATAGCAAATAACAGAATTTGAAAGAGTGCCACAAATTTTCTTAGTATAATCATTGGCTAAACCCAACTTGCAGTGTTTTGTTCCATAAAAAGAAAGGTAATCTTATTTTGGCTGTTTAATCCAATTTAAAACTAAAAATAAAAAAATATGGAATTCCCCAATTTTTAAAATTCTTTGATTTGTACCTGTTAAAAAGCAATGACATGTACACACTATAAACAGACAGAAAATTCTATTTACATATTAGAGTAGGCATGTTATACAAATTATGTTGCCCAAGGTCTTTGATTTTTTTGTTTTGTTTTTTATCTTTGCCGAGAACTTGTTAAATAGAAATCAAATTCAAAATTTTGGGGAGTGAAGTCAAATGATGTGATAACCAACAGGATTAAGTTCTTTTGTAATAAAACAATCAGCTGGAAACTAGTGGCTTAATTAGTGGAAAGAATTTTCCTCACATTTTTCATTCTTTTGATATTATTGCTCAAATGAGGAAACACTAATTTATAGTAATATTTCTAAAAGCATTAGCTTTGCTGATCTTGACAACCATTGATAGTAGGCTTACTTTGTGAGGAGAGGTATCAATATTACAGATGTACCACTGTAGGATTTTTTTGTGCATGCATGTGTGCATAATGCAATGTGATTTCTGGAGCTTTTCCTTTTTTTTTCTGCACTAGACATCTCCCTTGCACTACACAATTCAGATCATAAGCATAAGTACTTTGAAATAGTACAATATTTGGCAAGCTAGATCAACTACAACTGAGATGTTAGTTCAATCCCCACTGGATGCTCTTTACTTTTGGCCTTGTGCAACATCTAATGCTAGTAAATCACCATAGATATAAGTGCTAATCCATACATAAATAATCATGTCTCCTCCACAAAGATGCAATGCATGAAAACATTTGAACAGTTTTTTTTTAATGCTTCTATATCTGCAGACAGTTTGTTGCTTCCAAATGTTAAACATATTTGCTTCTTTCTATAAAGAAATTAAAAAATAAACTTCTGTATGTTAAGTGAGTAGAAATATTTAAATCAGTTCTCAAAATAAAAATGTAATTTTTCTGACATTACACATTTTTAGTTTTCTAATGTTGTTAAAAAAAAAAATTTCCACATATTTTCTTTACAATTTTTAACACCTCATATAATTAGACTTTAATTATCATAAAAATAAATAACTTTGTTAAAAAAAAAAAGCTTTCTTTAATAATGTAGAAATTAGGAATACGAGTTAAAATTTAGCCCCAAAGCATATAATTAAACATTTATCCAGAGTGATAATTGCTATGAATTTCTCTTGTAAATGCCAGGAGCACTGTCTTCTGCTTAGAGCTTTCCTGATGTAATTGGAAGCTAAGTTATCTGCTGTCTTGAAAGCAGATTGTTTGGACTGCAAGCTCACACAAGAATCAAGTAGATATGAATAAAATTTCAGTTAGCAAAATTTCCTATTAATCTTTAATTGAGGAGAGCAAGAAACTGTGTTTTAGGCAAGAGTCTTTCAACAACTCTGAGCATTACATTCACTTAAGAAAAAAAAAAAAAAAAAAAAAAAATGGTAAGAACAAGGAAGAAAAAAATAGATAGGATGCCCAAAAGAAAAATGAGAGTACAGTCCAAACAATCTTCTTAAAAGGAAAAACATGCTAATCACAAGAATTCAATTGACAAAACCAACAATTTTAAACTTTTTATTTAATTCTGTCTTTTTAATCACTTTGTTCTTGTCTTGTTCGTTAGCTGCAAGCTGACTGAGGCTGGCATATGTGCAGATGTATGTACGTGCTTATATGTGTGGAAGTATGAATGGCATTGGGTAGTATTTTTATTAGAAAATTATCACTTAGTTTAAAATGCCAAGATCAAACAAGTCCTTGTGGAAAAAGTGTCTACAAAATAGACAATTGTTCCCTCCCCCTTTCACCCAAGAATAACAGAACAGTAGAAAAGTAAACAGAATGAAGATAACATCAGTAACATTAGAATTGGGATATAATGGCTCATGGGGAGGGGGGAGAGAGAGAATGGTGAACATTCAGCTGAAGAAAGAAATATTTATTGGTTAATCAGATTGCGTAAACTTTAATAGAGCGTAAGGATTTATTCTTACTTTTGTTGTTCTTAATCCCAGATAGATTTTATTTGGATTTTCAAATAGTGTTCTTCCACTTCAGTTAATTTCTAATCTTAATTCTTTGGATAATACATTCAGTTTTTATTGTTTCTGTTATTTTAAACTTTAAGATATTGAAGTAATGAAATCTATCACTGATTCAGCAAGAGCAGTTAATCCTGCAGACATGCACCAACATTTTAATCTCAAACCTCCTTGCTTTTAATCTACTGTTTTAATCCAGCCCTTGTTACTTGTTCATGTTTTAGAGAATATATCTTGGTCTGAATTTTTTGAAAGGAAAGTTTGTTCCTCTACAGTCTGTTTTAATGATGCATAAAGAATATCTCTATAGAACCACAATAAAGCAAATAAATCAAGACAATTCGACAACTACCACAGTTCATGCAAATCTGTATAATAAATTTTTAGAGGAATAATTCTTTTTTTTTTTACAATTTGGTTTCACTTAATCAAAATTTTCTTATTTAAACAGAACTATCATCTGAGGAGTAAACAAACATCTTCAATGTAGATTTATTTATATTCGAGTTGATATTTATAATAAAAGTAAATTCTAGGTTTCATTAAGAGATTCTAACAAGCACCTTTTTCTTTTATAAAGCCAGCATTAATAAGAATAATTAAAAGATGCTAATATTCTTATATAATGAAACTGGGGAAAAGGTTTCATACACCAACTAAAAAATAAAGAAAAGCCAGAAAATCATTTTTCAGAAGATTCATAAAGATGTCAAGCAAATTGTATCTCAAAGATAAACTATTTCAAAATAATTTAAAGCTGAGAATTTAGCTAAAAATTATCCCAATACAATTTTAAGGTTAACTGTGGATTTTAAGGGCTTGATGTTAAAACAAATTCAACTGGCAATTATAGGACATTTGTCACATTTTAAAAACCTGCACTTGTTCCAAATTCATACAAAAACCTTTTGAGTCACTGGGCAAGAACATTAACTGAATTTGTTTTTTTTTTTGTGATTACTAGAGAAAAATGCAATGAATAGCTTACAAAAATAAACGAGGAAAAAGTTAATCTAATGAAGTGGGGGATATTTAGATGATGACTGAATAATAACCATTATTTGTGAACATAATTTATTCGCAATTTGCACATTGCTGGCCTCCAGAAAAGCAATCGTACAATGGCATCCCTATCTTTTAACAGACTAAAAGTTAAAAAAGTAATAAATGGGTGAGCACCATTATTTACAAATATTAAAAGCAACAAAATCAGAAGTGTGTTTTGCTGCCAAGGTTTTGAAATGTCCAACTGCCAAAAGAAATATTGAAAAACCAAAAATATAATTCTAGCAGAAATCTAGGAATATTGTGTGCAGATTCAGAACTAAGTTTTCCCAAAATCAAAGTAGACATTATGAATTAAGTTAAGATATTAAAAACAAAAAAAAAAACAAAAAAAAGAAAAAACTTGTGTATTTTCAAGAGTTAAGAGATGAAAAATTCTAAGTACCCATCATGCCAGCCAGAACCTGAACCCCATTTCAAAACCTTAAAAAAAAAAAAAAAAAAAAAAAAAAAAAAAAAGGGGAAGAGAGAGAGAGCAATGAAGATAATCTGAACAGAGCCAAATATTTGCAACCATTTTTATGGATGCAAGGCAATTTGCCTATGTGCTTATTCAAAAATTCTTAGAATCTTCCACATCAATATTTTATACATGAGGAAAAGTACCAAATATTTTATCTCTAATCTTAACCTAAATTGTTTCAACATCAAAATTTATGTATATTACATAGCAACAATGTAAGGATAATCACAATCCAATGAAGCTACAGGTTTAATTGTTTACTTTATTCTTCCTAACTTTTTTTTCTGATTGGAGTTTAGTTCTCATGGTATGACAATAAAGGTATGACCAACATGGTTTAGAACAGAAATTTAGACCAATGCCTAACAAGATTAATACAAAAAATAATATGCATGCAGCTACATTTTGCTGGCTTTGCTTGCTGTTGTCTCACCTTTTGGCCCATCTCACTCATAAAATTGGTTCAAAACATTCAATTTTTTTTACTACAGATTTATAAACTGAAACATTAAAGCAAATTTATTTCATGTAAATTTTATATGAAAATGAGAGTCAAAAGAATGAAATACATAAAAGATATCAATTGATGAACAATTGATAGAATATAAATTTATACAAATGTTTAGTGCAAACCTTCAAACACTGATTATGTCTTCAATTACATATTTGAACTTGTAAATTTATAACTGAAATTTGAATATGAATTTCAATAAATAATTTCTACTTAAAATGGCTTTTAGCACCATTTCAAGTTTGTTAGCATGAAGTCTATTAAAGCCTGAATTGAAATGATTTTCAAGTAGAAAACATTTTGAAGAGATTAAAAAAAAATTTCATTGTTTTAGTACTATGCAAAAAATTACGTAGTCTATAAATTCAAAATTATGAGATATGTGTTCTGAAAATATGTATAGAAAAGTCTAGTTAAGAAAATGTTATAATGTGAAAAGAACTCGGATCAAGTAATGGATTTTACAAGTATGCACATATACATGAAGGCAGAAAAGACTTTCCAAAGGTCTATATATCAGTTTCAATCTAGTTTGGTTTGTTAAAGGGCTAATCATTTTAGTAACTGAGGTTATTTGCCATAAGAAAATGTAGATGTAAAAAATGCAGTAATGTTATCAAAGTCTCA
Source organism: Ascarosepion bandense (assembly GCA_037127315.1). NCBI lineage: Eukaryota > Metazoa > Mollusca > Cephalopoda > Sepiida > Sepiidae > Ascarosepion > Ascarosepion bandense. Next base: position 193,624 of record JBBBDQ010029008.1, read on the forward strand.
AAAAAATAATGATTAACAGAAATGTTAGTTAAATCCTACATTCAGAAAAAATTTTGGTGATAGGTAATTTTTCACCTTTCAGTGATTCACGCACACAAATTGGTTGTCTATGACTGTGTGCATACTTGAATTTATACACATGAGTCATGTGTGAAAACCTGCAATATAGTGTGCACTAAAAACAGCAGCACATCAAGATGTAAAGGTTTTAATCAATGAATGAGAAAAGAATTTAGGAGGTAAACAAAATGTCTTTAGTATTTAAGAAAAAAAAAAATTTTTTTTCATGGATTATCTTAGACACTACATAAAACCTAAACTATGCAAAAACAAAATTGAAGGAATTAAAATAAATAATGTAGGCATCTTATCCCAGAAATTCTAAAACTGAAATTAGAATAAAGGTTTAGTTGGTTTTTAAACCAATAAATACATTCATATTAGTAATCATTCTCACTTGAAGCAAATGGACAACCACAGCATAGCATCAAAAAGATTGTGTGTAAAAGATGTCTTTATTCATAAGTTATGTGATGTCTGTTATAAATTTATCAGGTATCAGCCATTCCAGAGTGTAGCCAGAATCTGACAATGTGTAGAACTGCAAGAAAACTGCACAAATCAAGATAAATAATGAGGCAGAAAATGACACCAGCCAAGACTTAATGAAGCTTGTTATATACAGTAACAATAAAGCATTAACAAACTTTACTCTTTCAGGCAAAGTTTTTATTTGTTTCTCTAGGATTCTTTTCCTGCTCTGTCCCAGACAACCAGAGATGTTTTCTTTTTCAATTTTTATTGTTCATAGAAACCACTATGACAACCAGTATCTGTTTTTGTTGAATACAAATTTAGAATTGATAGCTAAAGTGACTAAGAAAACAGAAGCAGAGACTAAGCATGTGGAGCCCTCCAGAGAAAAAGAGATGATGCAGAAGTATGCGCTTGGATCGAGCAGATTAGAAAACCAATAGCAAAAAAGAGTAAATAATGTCTAAGTATTGAAAGATGACCAAAAAATAGTTGAAGAAAGGGAATTGCATGTTTTAGGCATTTAATAATTAGTATCATTAGATTAACAATAAACAGTATCAATATATTAAACTGCTGGCATTTTGTTGGGCACAGCCTTTAAAAGTGAAGTGGAACAGAACAAAAAGTTGAAATTACACCATCTCTATAGATGGAAATGGCATGGCATTGTAATTCTTGGAATGGGGACATAGCTAAATAGGGTCTGCATTGGATGCTCCAATAAATGAGGTATTTAGTTTTCAAGAGGGGCACCCCAACAACCAATAGGAACAGAAAAAGCTGAAATACAAAATTCATTAATTAAAATATTAAACACCATTATAGATACTCCAAAAACTAATATAAGAGAAAATATTACAGAAGTTAAGAAAAATGTCTCCAAGTAAATAGGTATTAAAGAATTAGGAACTAATTTAAAGGGTCAATTACAAAATCAGAAATTTTGCACAGAATATGGGGAAAATAATTCTGTGAATTAAAAAAAATATAATAATTTCAATGTTATTTGTAAAATCAATTTTCATGTTTTTTTTTCCCTACAGAGAGGAAAAGAACTATACATTTCATAAAGTAAAATACAAATAAATTATAGGTGAGAATCAGTGATTTTTATATTAGATGAAGAAATAATTTTTCTTGAATAAGGTTTTGTAATTTTTCAGTGTTGATAATGAGTAAATGGGGTTTGCTTTCTGATACTAGTTTTTAAGTAAAATAGGATTCATTGGGTCTTAATTAAAATCAGTTTAAGAGTTATGATTTGCTCTTTTTACTATTGTTTTTTTTTTTGTTGAAAGTAGTCAGAATTGAATGTCACCATTTTTAAAGTGGGGAAAAATGACTGGTAGTTTAAGAGGTTTTAGACAATACAAATTCAACTGCTCTACTTTAGTAGACAATGGAAAGATTTACAGCTTATAATATAGGGAAAATTAAGTCAAACATTTACCATTAATAAGAAAAATTAGAATGGAAGCAGGCATTTAATATTTTAAGTATATTAAAATGTAGAGCAGATTTAGATTATTATAAGATTGGGTAGAATTGGACATAAAAGTTGGCCATGATTGGTATATGTTAATGCATGTGTTACCAGTTAGAAGAGTACATGGTGGAGAAGGAATCCTCCTCAACAGAAAATACTGGAGAAATCTAAGAAAAATATTTAATTTTATTAAAAAGGAAGAAAATGTTAAAGCTCTTTAAAGCAGATAAGAGCAGAAACTAGTAAATTGGAAATGTATTCTAGACATGTACATACAAACATGAGCACAGTTTTATGCTTTCACAGATAGGAGGGTATAATATGAAATGAAGATGCATACATTCAGGTTATATATGCTATGATATTACATTTGTGAACAAATTTAATTTACTTGAATGTCATCTATTATGATTCCAAATGCAGAGACAATCATAACAATAGTTTCTCTTAATTAGTGATAGCCTAACAGAAAAAATGCTAATTTTACCTCCCACCCATATATCTTATGAGAGAGCGAGAGATACTATAAATAAACATACTCAATTACTGTTCATTATTGATATTTAAAAGTACATACACAATTATAATTTAATACTGTAGCTTACAAGTTTAGATAAAAGCCACACAAGAGGGAGAATTTAAAGATTTCTGTATAACTAATCTATCAATTAAAATAGGGAACAAAGACAGTAGCCTATTACAAGAATCTAGGATTGTTTACATGGTACATGTCCGTCTTTAGTTTATAGTTAAAAAGCGGATCAGAATGCTTGTTGCATATGGGTGTATGCACAGAGGATACTGAAAAAAACTGAAGGTAGATAGGAGTGAAATTTGGTTAAATGAATCTAGTAACATTCAGTAGTAAAGACATCAGCAGTTTGAGGAGTTAGATTTGGTAGGGGGTGGGAGGAAAGACATTAAATCTCATCTTCCACATTATTATTTTTGAGATATGATAGCATGAAGAAATCAAAGGTCAGCCGATATTGTCCTACCCAATCTTAGGCTATCTAATAAAGAGAAAGAGTCTTGCACACCAGCAGAGATTTGAGTGTATTCACAAAAAAAGTGATTTACATTATTTATTTTCTTCCTTAGTAATCCCTAGTACAAGACTGGACAATAGCACTTCTTCTGGCCAAACACAGAAGATTAAGGGAGAGAAAAAAAAAATAAAAAAAATAAAATAAAATAAATAAAACACAAAAAGGACAATTTTTTTAAATGACCTCAGAAATGCAGAGTAAAACACCTACAAAGGAATGTCAATGCATACATTTCAAATAGGGTCAGCTTGTCAAGGTGGCTGCACTGTCCTTTCAGATGGCGGTTGGTTTAGACAATGTACAGCTAGACAAGATTTTCATCTCTTGAATACACATTACAATGCTACACACACACACACACACTCACACACACTGGGATGGTATATAGCATCGGAAATTAAATCACAGTCGTCATAATGAACTACGAAATTTTTTTTTTTAGAGTCTGCTTAGCAAGAAATGGTATCATTATCATTGCTATTATCATCATCATCAATATTATTCTTATTTTTTATAGTAATAGTAATTATAGTAATAGTTTTTAATTGAAAATGTTGGCTTGTTTCGTTCCATCAATGTTAATATGCCAGTGGAAACCCAAATATCATGGATAGATCACAAGAGCCATCACTATTAAAGAAAAAAAAAATTCCTACAAGAATGTTTAGCAACTGAAGAAATATGACACCTATGTAGGCTGGTCATCTAAAAAAAAAAAAAAAAAAAATGGCAGCAGGTTTAGAACTAAGTAAGGGCCTTCTGGAAAGACTTGATATGCAAATTACCAGCACGTGCTACTGACCAACCATTTTTTTAATAAAGTGGGAGGGGGGGGGAATATATTGCCTGGCCATGCATTTCTATGAAGATGGCATAAACTGCAGTGGCCAATGTGTGTGTATTTGCAAGTGTGACTACTTCTGCATGTATGGCTAATGTGTATATGTGAGCTGTTTTCTACAATTATTGTTTGTTTTTGTGGCTTATTTGTGCTAAATGAGTTGTGTAGCTTTGTAGCACCTCCTATCCACAATATTTGGGAATATCTGCAAAAAACTTGCAGAGATTGGAATGTTTTTTTTTTTAAAATTTAATTTTTCTCAATATTTATTTTTTTTTCCTCTTCTCGCCAGTGGTTGTCTTCATCGGCATTTTCATCCAGTCGTGTCATCGCGATGCTGATCCCATGTGTTTACAAGTAAGGCTAGCAGCCACAGCCCTCTTTACTGGGTGCTTGGTCTGTGTTGAGTGCATTACGAGGAGCAGACGGTTTATGCTGGACTCCAGACTCGGCGGCATTCAGGTCCAGACTGAAAGTATTGCAAGAGAATACTGAAATTAATTGACCAAACAAATTAAAAGGAAAGTTAGAATTAAATAGGGTGTAAACCCACCACCACCACCACCACAAAAAACAGACCTACTTCAGATAAAGTTTTTGGAAAGTATTTAAACTAGGTGGCACTGGCAAAATTTAAATACAAATAATACTGGGCAGGTATTAGCCAATAGTCAGCATGAGTGAGAGAGTCTAACCCTATATTCTTAAATAGTACAAAATTAAAAAACCTGAAAACTTATTGTATCATTTGTTATATGACAGCAAGTCACATCAAGCAAGATGATTACAGACCTGTGCACAAAAGACAAAACTAAAATCGAGCGTAGTTTAAACAAAAACCTTTTTGTTCAACACCTACACTCAGTTTTGTCTTATGATGAAAGCAGACCAAATATTAAAAGTACTAGATTCCTTTTGATTCAAGATGTTTTGCTATTAAAATGTATTTTATTTTATTATGAAAGGTATTTAAAGGTTATTATATCTGGATATGCTACAGTTGTTCGATATGTCAAAATAACTTGTGTTTGTCATGTCTGGAATTTCTGCATGTTGAGAATGTTCTTTTCAACTGAGAAAAAGCTGGCAATATATAGCTCTCCCAGTCACAGGCCGACGATTGGATATAATAATGGTTGTCCAGTATCATTCATATGTGAATTTTGTCAGCGACACCTGCTCCCAATAGAATGTCCTCTCTCAACAGCCACAAACTGCACCACAAGCAATTAACTCTGGATCTCTTGTCGAGTTAACCTGATTCTCTGCTACACTTTTCAGTCTATTTTTACCACTTTTAGAAATATGTTGTATATAAAGCAAGCACTTTTTGTACAAGTTCCAATATATTGTAGCTGAAGCAGGAAGAAATATCAATTTGATAAATTGCTAAAAAAATTTTCTTTGGAAATGAGTCTAGATAAAGACTTAATCATCATCAAGATGTAGAATTATCAAAAGGTAATGAAAAATTAGATAATTGTAGCAAAAGCTGGAAAAAAATTATGAAAACAGTCGCAACTATCTAAGCAGAAATTCCATTTTATTTTGGGACAAATTGTTAAACAAATATTTCTTTAAGTATTAAACACAAGACTGTCCTTTTATTACCTCTTATGACACCAGTGATGTGATGGAGATTACATATTAGTGTCAACACACCAACAATAAGAATTAGTAACACACATAAGAAAGCAATTGACAGTTTATAAAATGCAGTTAATTATTTCAATTTGATAAGACAAATTATAACTGGTTTACTTTTGTACAAAGTTCAATTTGTCTGCTGAATAATTTTTAACTTTAAACTTTGCACCCAGAGATTCCCCATTGTATTTTCTTTATAATGAATTCAGATCTTTCCTATCAAAATGTGTTGACAAATCTTGATTTGTAGAATAAATCATTTGGTAAGCCAAATTTTATTTTTTATAGCTGTTTATCTCAATAGTGCAGGGCACTTTATTACAAAGTTTATTCAATAATATTTAAATAATCATTTTACATTGTGCAATGACAAAAAAAAAAATTTCACACAACATTTCAGAGCTAGAAAAAATATAATCAAAACAAAATGACAAAATCATGACATAGGCACACATCGGTTTTGCAGACATTTGACCATAACTTAGTGAAAAATTATGCTTTGAGGTTGGTTGAGCACTTGCTAGACTTGAAGAGAGTTGTACATAATCTCAACTTTCTAAAAATTTATAAGTGTAACAATGTCCTGCATTGGACATTTCCCATTGAAGTTAAGAAATATTGCTATTTTGGAGAGTAAAATTATTTTTTTCCCCCCAGTTTGTTAAAATCATATAAAAAAAAAAAAAAAGTTATTTACCGAGTTATTTCTGCAAATTTTAGGGATTGAGGTAAGATTTCTGGAAGTCTGAATTGATTTGTTTTATTTAGATTTATTTGATACACCATGACACAACATTCTGAGAAAAGCATAAAAATTTTGGTGATGATTTTTATTTTGAATAGACCTTAATTCCTGAAAGTCATAATTCTTGAGATGTAGCTTAATATGATAGGAGTACCTGCAGGTACTCTGTAACAAATGAGCAGGATCAAAGTTAAAGTCTTTCAATCCCAGGAGGTGACATGAAAAACCAGATAGACTACATAACCATAAACAGCAGATTCAGAAATGCAGCGGTTCAAGGCAAAGCCTATCCAGGTGCTGACTGTGGAAGCGACCATGTCCCAGTCATCTGCAAATTAAAGGTGAAACTCCGGAGATTGAAGAAGCCTAGTGCAGCACCAAAACTGAAATACAACGCACTCGTGAATGACCTCAACCTACATAAAGAATACTCTAACAGCGTGAAAGCCAAATACGAAGAACAAATTGGGAAAGGACACTCGAAATGGGACTCACTAAAGAAAGCAATAGTGACATTAGCAAATAACATTGCCCCAAAGGAAATTAGGCACAAAAAGAAAAACAAGTGGATGACTGAAGAGATTCTGGACATGATGCAAAGGAGGCAGAAAATGATATCAAGACATGGAAGAGAGTACAGGGTACTACACAAGGAAATAAGAAAATGTAGACAGGCTAAAGAGAAATGGTTCAATGACAAATGTGCAGAAGTAGAGATATTGAGCAGGAATAATAAAGCAGACATGCATAAAGAAATAAAAGAACTGACAGGACAAAAAACCTGCTCTTCAACAGGATGTCTAAAATCTAAGGATGGAACAATCATTTTGGAGAAAGAGGAAACCAATAATACGCAAAGATGGGGACGGACCAGAAATATTAAAGTGTGAAGTGGAATCTGCAGTAGCTAAACTGAATAGAAACAAAGCAGCTGGACTAGACAGCATAGTCATAGAGCTGCTGATAGCCCTGGAAGAATTTGGTATTGAGAAAATTACAGAAATAATAAATGAAATTTATAATAGTGATGTAATACCAGATGACCTCAGCAAGTCGATCTTCATAGCACTACCTAAGAAGCCAGGAGCAAACGAGTGCTAACTCCACAGAACCATCAGTTTAATGAGCCATATAACAAAACTGTTCGTCCGAATCCTGATGAATAGAGCGAGAAGCAGAATCAGGCCACAGATAGGACAAGAACAGTGTGGTTTTGCTAAAGACACTGGAACAAAGAATGCCATATTTATGATTAGGATGCTCTCTGAAAGGGCAATACAAATAAAGAAGGACTTATACCTGTGCTTTATTGATTATGTGAAGGCGTTTGACAAAATACACCACAAAGGATTGATGGAGAAAATTAATCAATCTTTACTGGTAGCAAACCGCTTATATTCAGACAGGTAATGAATTCAGCAGATATACAAAGATAGAAAGGTGCATTAGACAAGGATGTGTCTTTTCACCGAATCTGTTCAACTTGTACAGCGAGAATATTTTTAGGACCCTAGAAGTTATGCCTAGATTTGTCATCAGAGGCTACAATTGAAACAACCTAAGGTACGCAGATGATACAGTGCTGATAGCAAAGAAAATATCATGAAATTTGATTCTCAGCTATTTACTTACCTTCCATCTTGAATATTTTGGTAAATTTTTTTAGCTGTGTCAAGAAACGCATCCTCTACATTTTCTCCACTAGAATGTAAAAAAAAAAAAAAAAAGAATAAGGTTAACAGAATATTTTATTTTTTTATAGTAAAATATAGATTATAAATGCACTTAAATTTCAATTGTAGACATAGCAGACAAAATCTTTAATAAAGTAAAATTGTCCACTGTATGTACAGTTAAGAATTTTATATTGTCCCATCCATGTTTCATATCTCTAAAAGTGATATTTCATTAATTAAAAGAAAATCCAAACTAGTACATCCACCCACACACAGCCTAACCTACTTCCCTAAATCTAAAATGACAAAACAGAATTGTTCTTGAAATCCATTTTTGTCAGTTTGTCTTGCAAGTATAATAATGAATCTTAATTATTGCATAACAAATAAAACTTTGCAATAATGCGTAAAAATCCTTTAATAAGATCTATATTAAATTGTTCAACATATTACAGAGTTATTCAATCTATTAATATTATTAATATTACTCTTTGACCTTTATACATTTATTGTACTTTTGCAGCAAGTAGGAAATTCCCTTTTTAAAGTATTTTTATTCTTCAAAAACTGATTAGAAGTGTTTTTCTTTAAAGTAGTTTAAATGCATAAAAAAAGAGAAAAGTAACCCATAAGAGAAAGTGCAGGTGAACAGGCAGCAGGGAATAAGAAAGCTTTTCATAAACAGATTCCACTTCAATAATGTCAATGTTTATAAGTATTTAACATTAAAAATTTTCTTCAAACAGCTAAATTCTCTTGTATTTGTTATGTTACCACAATATTCTTTGACATTTGTTGGGTACATAAGTAGAAAAACATTTCCCCAGGAAACTGACAGAAAAATTGATACAAAATATACCAAGTAGATCAGTTAATTTCAGTAACTCTAGGTATCATACAAAGCATTCTTTCTTTATTAAAAATATTCAAAAGCTATGTAGATTAGTTGATTGGTTGTTTTGTGGCATATCAACCTCAGCAGGTCATTTATTGCCAACTAAATTTTATTTATTGCTGGTAATACCTTTTCTTTCAAAAATTTGTTGTTTATAAGTTTGTGGTTGGTAATACTTTTGTCTTTCGAGTACCATGGAGAAATAAATTTGTTTTGATTTTTTCAGCATGTCAGTCTTGGTTATTTATTACTATGTTGTCTATTTTCTTTAAATGGGTGTAGCATTTTTATTTTATTTTAATATATATATATATATATATATATATATATATATAATGGAAATCAATGAATTTTAACGAAATAAGCAATTGACAATTTGAAATGAATTGTTTGAACATTATTTTTTTTATCGATACTTGTATTTAAGTAGATATTCTGTTTTTAATGAAACAGTATTATATATTTATATCTACCAGCCTGATTATTTACGATAAATTTTTATTACGAAAATGTGTGCCATTCGTGGTCGAGAGGTCTAAGACATTACCAGATTAAATGGTAGCTTCCCCTATATAGATAGGGATTGCAGATTCGAATCCTGCCGAATGGCACACATTTTCGTAATAAAAATTTATCATAAATAATCAGGCCGGTAGATATAAATATATAATACTGTTTCATTAAAAACAGAATATCTACTTAAATACAAGTATCGATAAAAAATAATGTTCAAACAATTTATTTCATATATATAAGGGCTTATATTTTTGAAAAGAGATTGACTTCTTTCAAGTAGTTCAATATGACTTTCATATGTTTTTTTCGAAAAGTTCTCTTATATTCTTTGAATTGTAGTATTTTTGTCAGGTGGAGGCTAAGGTAGTTCAGTCTATTGGAAAATGTTTTACTGTGTATGCCTTTTGACATGTTATACACTCAGGAGGGTTTTCTCCCTTCAGTAGAAATGAGTGGGTGATGTTTGTGTGGCCAATCTTTGTTCTTGTAATGATCACCTCTTCTTTTTGAGTTAGTTTGAAATTGAGGCTCCATTTTCCAAGGATGGATTTGATTTCTTGCAATTTGTTTTTATTTTTGTATACGTTCCATTGAAGCTGCCATTTGTTTTTAATGTATGAATTTATGATTGGTTTGAAATCAGTATAAGGGACTTTTAATTTAGAGTTTTTCCTGCTTAGTGTTTTTTTTGCTGCAGTGTCGGCTTTTGTATTTTCATGGATGCCAATATTACTGAGAATCCAACATGAGATGATGTGTGTGTGTGTGTGTGTGTTTTTTTTTTTTCTGATATTGTTGATTCTGTTTAATAGATTAGTTATTAATGGATTGTTCGTATTCTTTCTTTTCAGTGATGTTAATACTGATAGAAAGTCAGCGAAAATAATGAATTTATTTGCTTTGTCCGTTATATTTAGGGCCAGGTGTATTGCTGTGGATTCAGCGCTAAAAATTAAAGATTTTTCAGGTAGGCTTTTTGAGATAGTTTTGTTTTTTTTTTAGTATAGCTGAACATCCAACCTTTTCATTGATTTTAGAGCCATTGGTATAGATATGTTCATAGTTTGGGTGCTCTTGGAGGATATCATATATTTCTTCCATATAAGTAGATTTGATTGTGCTGGTTTTGGGATGTTTGGAGAGGTTTAGTAATACTATAGGTAGATTTATTTGCCAGTGTGGGTTTTCTGAAATTAAGGACAGCCAAGGTGGGTGGTTTAGTCTGATAGCTTTGTGCATTGAAGCAATGTTCACTTTGGCTCCATCTTTTATCTGTTCTATACGTAGTCCAAATGGTTTAATCACCTTTTCTTTTTTGTGAATAAATTTTTGTGTTTGGGATGAAAAATACATTGATATGTAGGGTTTGAGGTATGGGATGCTAATTTTGTGTAATATTGGAGAGCAAGTTTTTCTTGTCTCATTGTTAGTGATTGTTCGTTTGCCTCTGCATATAGACTTTCTATGGGCATGGTGGTAAAAGCTCCCAGTGCTAGTCTGAGTCCTTGATGATGTATTGTGTCAAGTTCCTTGATGTAGGACTTTCTAGATGCCCCGTATACGAAACAGCCGTAGTCAAGTTTAGATCTAATGAGTGATTGGTAGAGCTTTAAAAGGGTTTTGCGATCAGCTCCCCAATTTGTATGGGCTATGGTTCTCAATAGTAGCATTCTTTGATTAAATTTTTTTCTTAAATATTTTATATGGGGTATGAAGGCGAGTTTTTTTTATCAAATATGACTTCAAGATATTTGTATTGGTCTGTTACTGTTAGTTTGTTGTTGCCAAGTTTAAGTTCAAGATCATGGTGCATTTTCCTTTTTTAACAAAAGTGAATGCATTTTGTTTTTGTTTGTGAGAAGTTGAAGCCATTTATAGTGGCCCAGTCATTTATTTTGTTTAGGCATATTTGCAGGTGTTGTTCTATAATGTTCATGTATTTGGCCTTGAAACTTATGAGGTCATCCACATACATAGCACATTCCGTTCCGGTATTAATATTTTTGGCTATATTATTAATTTTTATATTAAACAGTGTAACTGATAATATGCCTCCTTGTGAAACTCCCATTTCTTGTTTTTTGGAGCTTAAAAAGACATTTCCGAATTTTACTCGAAAACTCCTGTTGCTCATATAATTTTTAATGAATATTGGCATCTTTTTTTTTTTTTAGACCTAGTTTTTTAAAATCTTTTAGTATTCCAAATTTCTATGTTGTATCATAAGCTTTTTCTAAATAAAAAAATACAGTTACAACATGTTCTTTTTGGATAAAAGCTTCTTGTATGTAAGTTTCCAGCTTTATAATGTGGTCGATGGGGCTCCTATTTTCTCTAAAACCTGCTTGGTGTTTGGTAATTATTGGTTTCTAAATACCAGATTAATCTTTTATTAATCATTCTCTCAAGGGTCTTGCACATACAGCTCGTGAGTGCAATGGGACGGTAATTTGTTGTGTCTGAGGTTTTTTGTAGGTTTGGGTATGAGTGCTATCGTAGCTTGTCTCTATACACTTGGAAATTTTTCATTTGTCCAGATACTGTTATATATTTCAAGTAAGTATTCTTTTGATTTTCTAGGCAATCCCTTTAGTAAAGTATAATGGATTTCATCTGGTCCAACAGTTGAATTATGTGCGTCTTTAATCGACTCTTCTAATTCGGAGATTGTAAAGGTTTTATTGTAGTTTTCAGAGTTATCTGAATCAGAGCTAATTCTTTGTTTTTCTTTGCAATTTTTGATGGTTTGAAATTCTTTTTCTCGGTTAGTTGAAGAGGAATTTTGAGCAAAATTTTCAGCTAAAATTTCAGTTATGTCTTTTTGGCTTGTGATTTTAATGTTACTATGGATGATATGCTTATAAGCTTGTTTTTCCCTGAAATCTTTTTTAATCATATCCCATACTTTTTTTGGTTTGGTATTTGAATTTAGTCTGTTGATGTATGCTTGCCATGTTGTCTGTTTGGCTTCTTTAATAGCTCTGCGTGCTTTAGCTCTATCATTTTTATAATTTTCTAGGTTTTCTTTAGTTGGTTGGTTTTTAAATTTTCTGAGAGCTGCTCATCTGGCTCCGACAGCTTCTTTGCATTCTTTATTGAACTAGGGGTTATTAAATTTTGGTGATGGCAAACTTTTGGGGATATTTTGTTTTGCAATTGTTTTTAGAGTGTTGGTAAAATATATGATATCCTCTTCTCTAATATTAGCTTCTGATGTCAATTTCATTTGACAAGTGTTTTTGAAGTTTTGCCAGTTTGCCTTTTGAAGGTTCCATTGAGGTATCTTTTACCAGTTCTTGACTTTCTAGTATGATTGGAAAGTGGTCACTTCCACAGGTATCGTGATATACTTTCCAATGATAATCAAAGTAGATACTGGGTTCGCATATTGTTAATTCAATAGCTGAGTACGTTCCAGTAGCTGGGTGTATGTATATGCTCCATTGTTGAACAGGCATAAGTAGTTTTCATTCAAAAAATCTATTATTTTTCCTCTTCTATTTGTCTCTTTATTTCCCCATATTTCATTGTGGCTATTAAAATCTCCCATTAAGATAAAGGGTTTGGGTAGTTGTTGAATCAGTTCATTTAATTGTGTCTTAGATTCTCGTTAGGTGGGAGATATAATGAGCAAATAATGGTTTTCTGAGTGTTATGGTTACTGCAACTGTTTGTAGTGTTGTACTCAGCTTGATTTCATTTTGAATAATATTGTTATTGATTATAATTGATGAGCCACCAGAAGCTTTATTCCCTTGTTTGTATATGTAATCGTATGTCGTGTGTCATTTGATTTTTTGTGTTTCTTGGAGGTATATAACTGCTGGGTGGAATGAGTCGATTAGGAGTGTTAATTCAGCAAGATTAACCTTTTCACCCTTGATGTTCTACTGGAGGATTTTGTTTGTCATTTGGTTTGGCTTTAATTTGAACAAACAGTTTTTTTCTTTATTGTTCAAGTTATCTTTAGGTCTCTACTGTTCTGTTTCATGACTGTCATTACAGTTTTATAGATCATTTTGTGTTATGATTTTTGTTATCTATGTCCATTTCCTCTAGTGTTTTAACCCCCCCCCCCCCCATTTGGATTCTTGTTTTTGGTGTTGGTGTAAAGTGAGAATTATTTGTGGAGGGTTGAGTGCATTCATCTAGTTCTAATTTTTTCGTTTTTTCTCCTGTACTTGGATTATCTTTTACTGGATCTTTTGTGGTTGTTTTATTGTTTGAGTTTCTGAGTTTGATCGAGACCTGTTATTTGTTTCGTTTTTATTTTGCTTTCCTTGTTTTGTCGGTGATCAGCAACTAATTTCTGAATTACTCGCTTCTGTTTATTGATTTGAGCTTTCTATCTCCATTTCATCAAAAAGTTAAGTTTGGGTTTGGGAAGGAGTTAATTTTTGGTTGGTTTCTTCTTTGGTTTTTGTTTTCTCTAATTTTTGGAGGTGTAATATTTTTAAATTTTTTTTGAAAGTTTTGCCATTCGTTCAGTTCTAAATGTATTAGTTTTTCTATGAGTTCATTGTACTTGTCTATCTGATGGGTAATATTTGTATTTATTCCTTCTACTACTCTTGCATAAGATTTATTTTTCACATATCCTTCGACTATCTATTTTACCTCTGGGAAAGGAATATTTCTTTTATATTTTATTCCTAGGATTTCCTTTTCTTTCTTCCAGCGTTCACATGTTTTGGAGAAAGCTGGGTGGTTCCCTTGGCAATTTATACATTTAATTTCTCAGCATTCTTCTTCATCATAGTTTGTTTCTTTTGAGCCACATTTGACGCATGTGGAGTGTCCTCTACAGATGTCTTTATGATGCCCAAATTTATGACATTTGAAGCATCTTAGGGGATCTGGAATGTATATTTCTACAGGTTCTATATTGTATCCTATTTTGATTTTTGGAGGGATTTGAGGTGTATTAAAAGTGAGTATATATGTGTTTGTGGGTATCTTTTCATTATTTTTCTTTATAAATATTCTTTTGTGGTCGATAACTCCTTGACTGCTCATTGAGTTCGAGATTTCTTCTGGGGGTGGCAAACGATAATTCTCTGCTTCTGTCTATTCCTTTTGATTGATTTAATTTTTTATGCAGATTAACTTTGATGTTGATATTGCGAAAGGTTTTCATTTTTTCTATTTTCTTGTTTTGGTTTTTTGTTTCGATTTCTCCCATTAGGTTTCCATCTCTTGCTTTCTTAACTGTTTTTGGATTTATCGTATTGGATAATATTTTTTCTATTAGGAAAGGGGATAGTTTTGACATGGGTTTTTCCCCCCAGGGCTTCTATCACATAGAATCTAGGTAATTCCGTGTTGATTTCTTTTTAACTGAGTTAGATAGGGCACGTTTGGGCCTTTTCTTTTCATTTGTCATGTATCTTTTTCTTTTTTTTTGCTGTCTGTGTTTCCCACTTGCCTCATAGCCCGTTATTGGAACCTGTCAAGGCGGAAACCCAATTGCCTTGAAAGGTCAGGGTCACACAGAACAGTATACTCATTCACATGAGACACCCAAAGCATCTATCACTATGTTCATTACACTACCCAAAATTTTAGTGAATAAATAGCTTGGTTTGCAGTCATATTTGGGCTTATGTTCTTCACATGATGATTGACCCTCAGCCAGCGCCTTCTAACGTCTACTCTTTTAGTTGAAATATTCTAAAATTTGATTTAATTTTTTGGGGATGGGAAGTCACTTTCATTTTAGTGTTTGTTTCATATTTCTAGTTTTATTTTTTATTTCTGGGAAGTTCATTTGGAAGTAGATGTTAGGGCTTGACCTGACCAGCCAATTGATTGAATCGGGCCTCTCCGACTGCCTGTCTAGCCCGGGTAAGGGCCAAAGTGATGTGTTGCAAGACCATGACCTCTTTGAACCTGGTCCATGGCCTGCTCAATCACCAGGATCCTGTCCCTAGACGACACAGGGCACCACCCACAGCCAACAGGTGGCCCAATTGAGGGACTTTTACCCTCTGCAGAGGTGCAATCAACGTATTCTGAAGCCCCGCGACAGGGCAATATGTAGATTAGAATTGTCTGGGTACATGGGTGCTAGTAAGAGTCTTCAATGCATATCTAGTGTTGTTGAAATGAAGCAATTGGTATATTAGTGACAATTTTTCCTGTTATAGTTTTCTGAACAAACAGAACTGTTTGTCCATTTTGTTTTTTTTTTTTTAATGGACTATATATAGCCAAAAGTTGAAATATTGTGATATCAAGAACACAAAAAGAAAACTTTCCAAACACAAATTTCAATATTTCATTTTGTTAATAAAATAGCAGATCTTAAGCAGCAAAAGTTACAACTTGTCTGTTCAAACAGATGTTGGTGAAATGCTACATTTCAAGCTAGTTGACAAATCTACATGTATTGACCATTATGAATGAAGCTATGATTAAATATATAAAAAAAAATCACATGTTCAACACTTCTGTGGATGAAGTGTGCAGTTTTAGCCTGTTTTTTTTTATACACCTTATTCACACACTCAACAAATTTTCTCCTGTTATTTGTTCACTAAGTGTATAGTCTCCAAATATGGAATTGTTATTCGTGTAGTTTCAGTTCATTGTCCATTTTTAACTTGTTCAAGGATAAGAATGCATTAATCAAACTGAAAAGCTTTGTAAAAATTAATGAAATAAAGTAAATTTTTTCCTGAATAATTATATATATATATATATATATATATATAAAAAAAACAAACGAACATTTAAAAATATCAAGGTAAAAATCCGAATTAAATTCCATATTGGATAAAATAATCCTATGTTCTAACATCAGCTTTTGATTAAAGCTGCAAATATAAAATTTCAGTGTTAGATAAAAATGGGGCTTAAGATTCTGGCAAAATGCAAACATTTACACTTAATTTTAATAGGTCAACAATTTAATAAAAGCATCTAAAAGTATGGTATATTTTTATGGTGCTTTTTATATAGTTTCTTTAAAGTAGGGAAAATGTATTTATAAGCGAAGGTTTTAAAATAAATATCTGACAAATATTGTATCAACATTACTATTGAAGCTGGGTAATTACAGTGAAAATTTATTAGCCTTAATTTAAACAATTTGGGTTGAGGAATGGGATATGCAGAAGAACCATTGACAAGAAAGATTTTGCTTGATTGAAATTATGCAGTTAATAAATAGAAAAAAGCAGAACTGTCAACTTACGTTTTAGCACTGCATTCAAGAAACATTAAACCTGCAATTAAAAAAAAAAAAGAAGTTATTATTCAAATGGTAAATATTCAGAGAGAATTCAATAGAAGTGCTAGCATTTTTTTTATTCTAAAGACTAATCTTGCGTTTGTAATGAAAGCAGTAATGTTAACAAGAAATCCTTACAGACTTCTAGATAACCTAAAGGCAGGTTTCTTTTTAGTAAAAAAATTATAATTCTTAGGTCAGAGATTTAACTTCAGTTATAAAAGAGAGAAAGATAGCCAAGTGAGCCTACTGGAAGTTCATTCAAATGACATTAAAAAATCAGAACAGAAACTTTCCACGAAAGCTTAAAGTGCCAGTATGTGGAAAATAATCTAGTTGCTAAAATAAGGTTCCAGAATAAGATAGACTAAATGACAGCGAGCAACTAGGAAATTTTCTAAAATGATAAAAGTATTAAAGGGATCAGCAATAGCATTTGCAATACTTACAATCTTTTATAAATATAGGTATAATTAAAGGGCATAAACAATTATCCTGAAATATAGATATTATATTGACATTTAAAAGGATTGTATGGTAATAAAGAATTTTTTCAACAGAAGTTGATGGCTAAACAATGAAAATATTACTGATTACAAATCTATAGAAAAAAAAAACAAAACAAAAAAATACACTGCAAACATCAAAATAAAGAGTAGAAAAGTTAAAACCAATGAATTGGAGACTATATAATGTAAAGGAGTCCACATTAACATGTATAAAATGAAAATAATCAAATGAATTTTTGTGGCATATACTGTTTGTAGTTATTTATAAATAAAAATTTGCGTTCTACTTTGTTCAGATAATATATCCTGACATTCCCTAAACAAGTTATCAATATTTTTAGTAAAGATGTATTGTAAGGCTATATCTATCTATATATTATCACATACCTGTCCCGACAATAATCAAGATGTTTATACGTCGATTCGAGTATATTGCATTTTCACATCTATGGACAGATACTGGTTATCTGTCCCAGATCATGACAAATGGACAATGATTTCAATAAGAAAAATAATAAAATAAGATTGCTCTTCAATTGGTAATCGAATGGCAATCTTTTCCCAGGTCTGCTTCAATATTCAACACTGGTGCTGACAACAAATCAAGGATGAACGTCGAGACAATATAATTTTGATATAAAATTTTAATGAATAAAAGATCAAAATAAATAAAATAGAAAAAAAAATATCTAAGTATGAATTAGAACGTCCAATGACCTGAACCTCAAAATTACTTTCGGATACCCAACATAGTTGAAATATCAAATTACAATATGTAACAGCAAATATGAACGAATACAGGCGATTACGAATGCAAGATATTAACATATGATAAAATGGGAGAAAATCATTATTTGATAACACGTGGTATGGTGTATGTAGTAACATAATATTCGTGGAAGTGTATGCATGTTCTAACATGGTCTAAGAACTTAATAACTTATCTTTGTGTCAGTTCCTTCTCTCTTTTACTGTCTTTTCTTTTTCTCTCTTCCTTCTTTATACACTTGAAATGTATGTAGTTACAACTGTCTCTATATCTTTCAGTTGATTATTATATTTTCAGCACACAGATATTCTGAAATGTTTGCATATTTCTTTATTCTTTTCTTCAACCAGCGTTGTCTTTTCTGCACTCAAACAATTTTGTTTTTCTTTATCTTCAACGTAGCTTCTTTTATCTGTTGTCTTCTCTGTGTCACTATCTCTTTCTTTTCTCTTCTTCTCTTGATAAATCACTTGGCTTCGCTTTCTTTTTCTCCTTTGAATAAACTGAAATCAGCGTATGAATTACATTATAGCTTCCGTCATTGTTGCTATTTTTCTTTCTTCTTTCAACAAGTATGAATCAACATACAAATAATATTGCAGCTTCTTTCCTCTTCTTCGCTATATTTCTTTCTCGATAAACAACACGTCTCCGTTTTCTTTCTTGTTTTAACGAATAAGAATTTATACATTTGATCTTTTTCTTATCCGGAGTTGCTTAATATGAAATAGGCAAATTTCATATATTTTCTCAAAATGCATTTTCCCTTTCTCCATCATTTATCAGCGCTCAGGAAATATGACTTGCTCTGTCGAGATTCAATCAGCAACCAACTCAAACTTTGCTTTGGGTTTCGCTTCCCACGTGGTTTACTTTTGCCGCGAATGCTAACTCCTGCTGCTTCCACGATCTGCAACTGACTTCCATGCCTGGTTTATTTCCTGTCTAGACATTTGTTACTAAGGATAACTGGGTCAACTAGCCTTGACCTGCTATTCCAAAGCTGGCACTGGTCTTTCATGTGACCAACTCCTTGTTACTATGCAAAGACCATTCTCATATGCATAGGTGTGTGTGCTGCTATCTACATCCGTAACTATATATATATATATATATATATATATATGAGAGAAAGCTTCTTCAAGCATGTTCATATCCATTTCTTTTTTAAGACAAAAACATCCTCAAGATAATTCTTTTTCTTGTTAATTTAGGAGCAAATAATCACACACTACAGTTTTGACAATTTTATCAGCTAATATTGGCTGAGTAGGATCTATATAGTTTGTGCTTTTGAATGTTCTTTTTGTTACTAACAAGATTAAAAAAAATTATCTAGTTTAGTTTGGGGGTGGGGAATTAGTGTAGAGAAAAATGAGTAAACAATCCATTTGCTGTTTTAATACAAGTATCAAAATAGTAAAAACAGACTAACCATTTTCTTCGGCAAACTGTTTCGCTTCCTCATACGTGACGTCTCTTTGTCCTTCTAAATCTGATTTATTGCCAATCAAAAATATAACCTATAACAGAATAAGCATCCATTAGTGTCAGAAAAGTCAACAACATAAAATACGTTGTGTGAGTAATTAGATAAACTTGGATTATTTTAATATAGTCAAGTAGAAAATTACTAAGATTAACTTTGTATTAAAGAAATATTGGACACCTAGTGTCATTACCCAACATTCCACACATGGCGTAAACAAATTGGCTAACAAGTTTCTATATTTAATAACAAAAAAGAAGGCAGACAAAATAGGGGCTTTGCAGCAGAGTTTAATCTGAAACCTAGATTTAGAAGATATCCAGTAAAAATTGAATAAATTTGAATATGATTTATTGAATCACAAGGATTTAAGAGTTATTTGTGCATTAATGGTAAACAAGATCCCTTTTTTCCTGATTTTCTGCTACCTAAGACAGAAATCATAACATCTTACAATATAACTGTGTGTGTGGGGGTGGTGGTGGTGGTGAGATTTTTCAAACAGTTAAGTGAAAGAGCAAAGTAAAATCTTTGCATAATGAATACAGACATACCGTATTGGGATTTGTTAAATTCCTTGCATCTGTAAGCCAGCTGCTTAAATGGTTGTATGTACTTCTCCTGAAAAATATGGTTTTACGTCATGTCAAAAAAAAAATCTGTACTTATAATTTTAAATTTTATTAAATGCAATCAAACTATAAACAGGATACATCCATAGTTACCACTTGTTAAAAATTATTTCATTCAGATATAAAAATGATCAACTCATGTAAAAGCAACAGCAACTCCCAACACCATGTCTTTTTGCTGCAACTTAAGCCTGCACTCAAATGAGAGGGAGACAAAAGAAGAGAAAAACGAGAAAGAAAAAGACACTTGAAAAGAAAGAAAAAAAAACAAAAAACTGCATATTGCGAATCTTGTTCTGTTAAATCAACAATTAAAAAAAAAAAAAAAAATCAAGAAACCACATATGTAATCCTTGAAATAACTATTTTAAGAACATTTAAAAGTAGAAAATTCTTCAGTTCTTAAAGTACAGATAATTTAAAATCTTTAGGAAATTGCTAGCCTTTCTGCAATCATTTTCTTTTTATGCATGCACAAATGAGTATCAAAGTAATGATTTCCTTTTATTTACAGTCGGAGAATAATCCAGTCAGTAATTATGTTCTCTTAAAATAATCAGATCTCTTCTCTGCTTTATTTGCATCAATCTAGGAGTCAAAATGTTTCAAAAAACAAAATTGAATTTAAACAAAGTTGAGTGAAAGTTATCAGTTTTCTCATGCATTGCAAGCATTTATGAAAAAATATCTACAAATATTGCTAAACTGATATTTTTCAGTAGAAGTTAATCTCTTTTCCAGTATTTTGATAACAGGAACAATGACCCAATCAATGAAGACAATGGCTAGTCTTATGAAAGATTGCAATCCATTTCATTGTAAATCAGAGATTTAAGGTCTTGACAAAGTTTAATGTTCATTAGTTCTGAGTTGAATCTATGGTGCTGAAAAGTTCTTAGTCCAACAATATAAATATATATATATATATATATATATATATATATATATATATATTAAAAAAAAAGTATAAAGAAGTCTTTGCAGTGACAGATTTTGTAAATTTGTTAAACATGTATTGAAGTCAAACTTTAATCACTGGCTTTTTATTTGATAAAATCGATTAGAACAAACTGGATGAATTAAAAAAAAAAAAAAAGTATTAAATAAAGCAAAGTGAATTGTCTGTTCATAAATTTTTAAAATAATTTATTTTTACCTTGTGATATCATAGACCATAAGGGCTCCAGCAGCTCCACGGTAATAACTCCGGGTCACTGCTCGGAATCGTTCCTGTCCGGCTGTATCCCAGATTTGTAGCTTGATTTTCTGGCCAGCAACTTCAATTATTCTGAAAAGCAATTCAACAAAAATTAAAATATTGTTAGTAAAAGAAAGAACTAAAGTTTTATAGAGTTACTTTTATAGTATATATACAGCTTTTGCATAAATTATAATATATTTTGGTAACAATTTTTCATTTAATCAATTTTTATAAGACAAAACTTGTTTTGGTTTTAATATTTTTTTTATAGCAAAGTGACTATATGTTTCCATTGTGTTTAAAAATTGCATGTTTTTGTTAGAGCACTTTCAATTCTCATTGGTTATTTTCAAGTACTTGAATTAGGTTGTGGTAGCTTTGAAAGAAACTTGTTTTCAATCATGATGTTTAAAATGTTATAAATTTAAAATCATGTTTTTACCCTGTTGATAATGTCATTTGCAGGTCACTTATGACACATGTAAAGCTACCTGCACAATTAAGTTGATTGAACCTGTGTGATTTCAATACTGGATATATATTTATATATAAATTGTCTTGTATATAATACATCTCATAGGCAGAAACCATAACTCATGAAAAAATATAAGACAATTTATATATAAATTGTTTTATATTTTTTTTCATGGGTTCAGAATCTGTAACTAAGATCTTCTTAGCATAGTTGCTGTATAAACCACAGATTCATTCTGTGGGTGTTAAACAGGGATTGGCTAGCCCCCCTTGCAGACAGGTGTGTTTGAAAATGAGTAGCCAGCCACTATTATACAACCAAGTGCTTTAAGATTTTATAGATTATTACTTCAAGTGCTTGCAGTCTTGTTTTGCAGTTTGAATTGTATATCTTTGTGTTATCTACAAATATCTGTCCAAAATGGGTAATATGATAATCTTGTATGCTATGTTCATTAATAAGTGCATCATTTATAGTACAATATTCTGTGTTATAGATCTTTCCCAGAAGACCGAACATAATATTACATTTTCTTTTAGCCTTCTTTGAACTAATAGTTCAAATCAACTACCAGTAGAATTAAAAAACAATTTTTCAAAGTAGACTTGCTTCCATTTAATTTTTAGATATAAATAAACAGTAAATTTGCATAAAACAAAAGCCTCATTTATTTATTTTTTATAAAAAAAGTTGCAAGAGTATATATCCTATAAAACAATACAGACTCAAACATTTTACCACATAACTGAATACGGGGGGGGGGGGGGGGTAAAAACTAATTTTAATGCAAACATATGTACTGATGCTAATAAAGAGAAATATTTCAAGACCATTTAAAGTATGCACTATATATTTACTATGTGTATCACCAGGGTGTTTTTTTTTTTGAGAGAGAGAGAGTGTATATAATGTACACTTGTCCATTTTGTTCTGGATACTAAAATAAATTACAAAGGTTAGAATTGTCTGCTGTTACTGCCAAAACTAAATATATGGGTTAAGCTATAATAGCTTTATATAAAGAACAAATTATATCTTAATGTAAAACTGATAAAACAAGTTTAGTTTTACTGATAAACATATATACTCCTGATTATTTAGAGGCAAGAAAATAACTTCACAAGAAACTATAAAAATAAAACCAGTTTTTAAAAAATTGCTAACTCTGCTTTTTTTTTTTCTTTCTCTTTGGAGATTTATTTTTTTATATTGTGTAACTTAAGGGAAATAATGGCTCCTATAATTTCCTGTTTCTTGGAGCTCTAAGCAATATTTGATTCTTTACTATTCCTCTGTCATGTGTGTGTGTATATATATATATATATATACACACACACACACAATAATTACTAAGATAAAGGATGAATAAAAGTACCATGTTTAGTTCTTTTAAATAATAGAATGAAGAGTTGACTAGATTTTTAGGGAAGGATTCATATTAAATTTAGAATAAAGTTTAAATAATTTGAGGAGCCAATTTTCTAGCATTCAGATGAAAGACTTGCAGGATTTCCTCTTGAGATGATGCATTTACCAGCCACTCATTGAAGACCTTCAGTAGCACATGGGCCATTTCATTGACGTTTACAGTGATTTTAAATTTATTAACAGTCCCAAGAAAAATTAAAGGACAGAACACAGATTACCCAACATGAGAACCTCTGATCATAATCTGGAAGTTGTCTATAACTGTATCTGAATTCATTGATCTCAAACCCTCACTTTGGACATTGAGCTAAACAAATATTAATAAGGTTGTTACCATACAGATAAAGAGTATAAAACTACAGCAAACTGATAGAACATATCAAGGTCCAGTTGTACAAAGCTGATTTTGTGAGAATAGCCTCTTGCATAGCAATGAAAGTTAGATACTGTGTGTTGAACTATATCAGACACATCCTGAATATATTTTAGTAAGAAAGTCACCAACATCATCCTGGAGAGAGATGGAATTTCCAGCATGTATACCCTCTTAAAGCAAAAATGCTTGCATCAACTCAGATATGTTGTGCAAATGGATAATACTGAAGTTCATGGGAACCTTTATAGAGAGCTGGTTCAAGGAAAGCAGATCCAAACTAGTTTCTTGCTTCCCTGCCACCTAAGATTCTAAATCCTTTTTATTTTTTTTTTGTTCCCAGTAACCGCTAGTGTCTAAGGGACATTACTGACTTAGGATGAAATGATTAAAAAAAAGTGTTTACTTTTTTGTTTCCTCTGACACCAATGAAGACGGGAATCCAACATAAAATAATATTTTTGTTTTGGGTGATGAGGTTGATTCTTTGTAGGAAATTGATGATCAGAGTTATTTAAATTTTTGCTTTTTAGTGCCATTAGCACTAATGAGTCTGAAAATATATATTTGTTAAGGTTAAGTTTGAGGGTGAGGTCTAAAGCTAAGTTTATGGCAGTAGTGTCAGCACTGAAAATTGAGGTATTGTCTGGTAGGCATTTTTGGAGCATGGTGTTGTTAGAGATAGCTGCACTTCCAACTTTATTCTTGTCTTTAGAGCTGCCCGTGTATATTTGTGTCCAGTTTGGATGTTGTTCTAGGATGTTATTTAAATTATCAATATAAGTTGAAGGATGTGTATTAGATTTGGAGTATTTTGTTAATTCTAGAATGATTTCTGGTTGTTTTAGTAGCCAAGGTGGGTGTTCTGGGTGTTTGGATTTGTGAATATCGCTTTTGTCATTTAGTCTGCAAAGGAGTGTTCCATTTGTAGTCTGAATGTTTTTATGGCATTTTTTCCCTGTCAAATAGAGTTTTGTTTTCAGGATGGAAGACACAATTGAAGGTGGGATTGGTAGGACATGAATAAAGTTTGATGTAATATTGGAGTGCTAGTTTTTTCAGTCTTAGGGGGAGTGGGCATTCATGGGCTTCTGCATATAGACTGTTTACAGGAGAAGTGTTTATAGCTCCTAATGCTAATCTCAACCCTTGATTATGTATGGTTTCCAATTCTTTTAAGTAGGACTTTCTGGCAGATCCATAGATGAAGCAGCCATAATCTAATTTCGATCTGATTAATGCTCTATAATGGCCCTACAACCACCGCTTACTAAATCAGTTTATTGTCAGCTATAGAAAGTGTGAGTGTATTTTTTGGTCTGTTCATCTGATTTAGTGCTTGACATGACCAACCGATTGATTGGATCAGGCCTCTCCAACCTCCTGTCTAGTTGAGATAAGGGCCGAAGTGGCGTGTTGCTAAATCATGTCTTCTTTATACCTAGGACATGATTTGCTCAACTACCAGGATACTGTCTCCAAGTGCTATGGGGGTGGGGTGGGGGAGTCGGCGTATTCTGATGCCCTGTCAACAGGGCAAGAAAGATATTGTTTATTAGTACTAATTGGTGCAAGGTTTTCTAAAACTACATTGTAAACATCAAGCAGAATAAATGTTTAAAAGTAGAGTAGAAAAGGATGCTGCAAGATTAAATAGAAATAGCAGAAAAGTTAACAGCAACAAATATTTAGGCAGGATACAAGTTCTGAATATTAATTCAAACACTTTTTAAATGGATCTTTTCAAACATAGGATTTCAAATCTATGTCGAATGTGAACAAGAATTAGGAAAAAAGAAAAAATTTGGAGAAACTCCATAATATTTAATTTTTCTATCTTACAGGTAAATCTGTCCTGTAAAAGTAAAATTAAATTGGTAAAATATGCATCTTTTATAAATATTTTAAAATAACAGTAAAGTTACCATTGTTTTCTATAAGAAACATAGTCACTAAGGTTTAAATATCCTACTTCATCTGTTTTAGAAAAACTGTCAAATTCTGGCTCATTGTTTAATTTATATATCTTTAAAAGATTAATGGATTATTTTTAATCCAACATTTTCATTACTTCAAATATTAAATATTATTTTTAGTGGATAACCTTGTTTTAAATATATGCTGTGTTTTTTTTTTTTTTTTGCTTTATTTTAAACTATATATTACATATGTTAGTCTATGTACTTAAGAAAACTTAAGGAGTTTGAACCTTGGGTTCTCCATTGTAGGAGAAACCACTGTTAGATTTAGACCACTTGGCCACAGAGAGTGCCACAGCCCAGCAGGGTCATATTTACCCCTTTTAAGGAATGCACATTCCCTATTTTACATGTTCTTAGAACCCTGTATTTACTCAATCTCATAAAAAACAGAGCAACTTCTAAATAATTAATAGATTTATTTTTAATGAGACATTTTCATTATATCAAATGTTATTTTTAATGGATACCAGTGTTTGAAATAGACATCAACATTTTAAGTCTTCTCAAATGCACAGGCTGGAAAAAAAAACAAAAAAACAAACAAACAAAAGAAACACAGGCTATTTCAAACACAGGCATCCATAAACAACCTTTGAAAATCACACACACACATATATATATATATATATAAAATTTGGCAAGGGGTACAAAATGTTATGGCATTAAAAGGAAAAACAAATTTATTATCCATAAGTTTTGAACAAAAAAAAAACAACAACAAACCCCCCCTAAAAGCCATAAGGTAGATATACTCTTGTAACCCATCTTATCTATGGCAGCGTCAGCTCAACAAATGGTTTTAGAACATTAAAGCAAATATTGCATAAAAAATTCATTTACACATGTGAAAAGCATAACAATCTAAAATACTAAATAAATTTATGTGTTCCTATGACATCAGTAACCTTTTCACTTGTGTTCCTATTTTGGAAACTATAGATGTCTATGTATACTTTTTATATTGTATTCATATCTCCTGACATTCATGAAAATATTTTTGTGTGGAGTTAATGAAATTTGCTGTCACATCAGTTCAATTCAGTTTCAATGATGTCATGTATAGATAAACAGATGGTGTCTCAATGGTTTCAGCATTGACCATAGTGAATAATTTTGTAGGTTTTTTATGAAAACCAATTGTTATCTGGTACCGTGAAACCATTGTATCATCGGTAAGTTGAGGACACTTTTGTCTCTTTGATAAATCAAACTGAGGCTAATACATTTTTCTCCTTACTAAACAATATGCATCCTGCCTTGAAGTATATATTGAAAATAATTCCATGTTACCATTTCTAGATGTATTCCACTGTTTTGCCTTACATCTGTATACTGTAAACCAATGTTTACTGGTTTAAATATTTGCTGGGCTGCATATTGTCCTACTAAATGTAAGATAAATTTAATTGAGACTAACAGAGCCCTAATGATTTGCTCTAAATCAAAATTGGATGAAAAAATTAAAAAGATTAGTAAAACCCTGTCCAACAATGGGTTTTCCACCCCCCTAGATGTGATTAGGTCTGTAACTAATAGAAAAATCTCAAAGTTTTCAGAAACTAAACCTGCCATGGTGAAAAAAATGCCCTATTCATATTTGTATGCTGTGAAAGTGAAAGCAAATTTCCTCTGCAGTAGAGAATTTTATTTTTCTGCAAAAGTGCATGTTGTGTTTGCAACTAGATCTATTTTTAGCAAGGATGTTCAGCTTCCCCACCACATTAATAATGTTATTTATCAATTTAAATGTAGTTGAGGTGCTGAATACATGGGTAAAATGACCCAATGGTTAAATACCAAAATGCAGTAACATGTACCTATGAAAATTAGTAATGAAATGTTCCAATTGTGTGATGACCTTAGACATACATATTGGTCTTTGACTGCTGAGCATTACATAAATAATCTATTGCACCCGGCCAGAAGTTACTACCGGCTACTCAAATGTCCAAAAGCGTCACCACGGAAAGCAGAGAGAAGCCATTAATTTCCAGTGACTCAGCGTTTTCAAAAGTCAAAGCATAGAAAAACAACAACAAAATGAAATATAAACACTCACAAGCACTCGTACCTAAAAAAATGACCTGAAACTAATCTATGTACACATGGTGTTCAAATAAAACCCATGTGTACATTCAAAAGTGGAAGGAGAATTTTAATAGACAAACAAAAGACATTAACTGGGCAAAGTTGCTGACCGCGGCTAACAGAAACATGGCCGATTTTTTCCACCAAATCACCTGGGCTCCGGGGGTTGACCATAGCAGCAGCTGTCTTCAGAAGCAGCCAATAGCCAGCAGCAGCAGCAGCAGCCCTGGCGAAACCAGCCGCTCCCAACCTAGTTTACCAACTCCAGCCGCAGCCGTTACCAGCAACAGTCCTTTTTAGGTTCTTTCTAACTACATATGCTACAGTCCTTTTTAGGGCTCTTCAGCTACATATGCAACAGCCCTTTTCAGGGTTACTCGGCTACATATGCAACAGTCCTTCTAAAGACTAATCGACCCCCAGAAGCAGCAGCCACCAGCACCCGTAGGCCCACCAAGCAGAAGCAGCAGTCCCGGCTACATATACAACAGTCCTTTTAAGGGCTAGCTGATTACATAATGCAACAATCCTTTTTAGGACTAGCCAGTTATGTATGCTACAGTTCTTCTAAGAACTAACCGTTTACATTTGCTACAGTCCTTGCTAAGGAATAACCGTCTCCAGCAGCAGCCACAGCTCTTCATGGAACTACCAAGCAGAACCTCTAGCAATCAGCATCACCTCTGCACTGCCCTGCCAGCCACTGGTTTACCGCCCTTGGAACTACCAAGAAGAATCTCTAGTAACCAGCATCACCTCTGCACTGCTCTGCCAGCTGCTGGTCTACCACCCTGAAACCAGGCAATCCTTTCGATGACACTGCCTGACTTAATCATTCTGTACATATGTTTGACAGATTTTGTAAATAAAATTTGGCTTGAATTTATAAATCCTCGTCTTTGTTGTCCTTGATTCGATTGTTTTACTTTAATTCCTAGCGGGGTTAACAGCACCTGCTTTGTCAACCGTGCTACAAGTGATGACCCCGACATGATATTTACGGTCAATCAAGATGGCAACAGACGAGTGGGAACAGCACTCTTCTATAAACGCAGTGATGCCGCCCTCAAACCTAACCACGTATGACCACCAAAACACCAAAAACGGGTTTCTTCAGCTGGAAGTGATCTTCTCCGTACGGAAGATAACACCACAACATGCAACATTCAACCATTACTACATAAGATGGCGACCACACACAGGACACTGCACAATATAACAATGGCAGACTAGACAGCACACTTGTCATCTCTCCCAGGCTTTCTAGAAAAAGGGTGACACAACATCGATTCAAAGGCTTTTTTCATTATTCAACGCAATGTCAATTCACTGACGTCTTTCTTCATTCAACCAGAACAATTAAGAGATTGGCAAGTTCAAATTATTGATACTGGAGAACTGAGACCGCCAAAACAATCCGACATTAAACCCAGATATCTTTTAAGTTCTTTCAAACACGTGTCGACACTTGGTATCAACACACAAGCTTCAATCAAGTACTTTGCAAAGCAAAGTTTCTTTCTCTGACCTGAAACTAATCTATGTACACATGGTGTTCAAATAAAACCCATGTGTACATTCAAAAGTGGAAGGAGAATTTTAATAGACAAACAAAAGACATTAACTGGGCAATGTTGCTGACCACGGCTAACAGAAACATGGCCGATCCTCCCCCCAAATCACCTGGGCTCCAGAGTCAAGTGACGTGTCCCCCCTTACCACCTGCACCGCCTGGCCGACCCTTGTCACTGACCATAGCAGCAGCCGTCTCCAGCAGCCAGCAGCAAATAACTAGCAGCAGAAGACAATAGCCAGCAGCAGCTGCCTTAGGGAAACCAGCCGCTCTCAGCCTAGTTTGCCAACTTCAGCAGCAGCAGCCCTTTTCAGGGCTACTCGGCTACATATGCAACAGCCCTTTTCAGGGCTAACTGATCCCAGCAGCAGCAGCCACCAGCACCAGTAGGTGCACTAAGCACTAGGCAGAAGAAGAAGCTGCAGTCCCAGCTACATATACAAGTCCTTTTAAGGGCTAGCTGATTACATGTGCAACAGTCCTTTTTAGGACTAGCTGGTTACGTATGCTACAGTTCTTCTAAGAACTAACTGTTTATATTTGCTATGGTCCTTCTAAGGACTAACCGTCTCCAGCAGCAGCCACCAACAAGAGCAGCAGCCACCAGTAACAGCCCTTTCTGGAACTACCAAGCAGAACCTCTAGTAACCAGCATCACCTCTGCACTGCCCTGCCAGCTGCTGGTCTACCACCCTGAAACCAGGCAATCCTTTCTATTGACACTGCCTGACTTAATCATTCTGTACATACATTTGCCAGATTTTGTAAATAAAATTTGGCTTGAATTTATAAATCCTCGTTTTCGTTGTCCTTGATTTGATCGTATTACCTTAATTCCTAGCAGGGTTAATGGCACCTGCTTTGTTGACCCCGCTACAAATCCAACTTGTGCAGTAAATTTTAGCATGGATTTATTTATTTACCACCTTAAGTCGTGCTTGGATGAACCATCATTTAAAAATGTTGGAAATGATTTGTTTGGATCAAATAGCCCTCCCGATGTAAAAAGGGACTGTTTGTTTGAACTGTACATTAATCCATCTAAATCGTCTTTAGCAATTTCCTTTTACCAATATCACAATCTATAACATACAATCTCTTATTTTGGTTTGTAGAGTGAGGGTGAAACTAGTCAGTTGTGTTCTTAATTTTTTTTCACTTGTTTTTTTATGTTTATCCTAAAATAACGGATAAATTTGGTTTTATTCTTTTTAATGCCTATATATATATATATATATATATATATATATATATATATATATAAGAACATTATCAAAATTATATATAAAGTAAAAAAGTTTTAGTGGTTATACAGGTTTTGTATGAAGAGACATTCCTGTTTATTTACAAACTCTAAAAGTAATGTCTACCTGCCTAAATCATTGAAAGTCTTATTAAAAAGGAGGCACATTTTCTTTAAAACTTTTTATGATCCAGATCAGCAGACAATTTTACTGTAAATAAACATGTCTACTGAAGCATATTTACATAGTAAGATAATGCTTATACTAATAACATATGTTTACAACCAAAATTACTTGCAAAATGTCAGGTCACTCTTTGAGTACTACTAATCCAGTGCTACCAGCTGCATGGTCGACTCAACAGTGGCTAAACCTGTTACCCTACCAAGATTTTCTGGTGAGGAGATAGCTAGACACATAGCAGGATTAAAAACAAAACCTGTCAAAAGGGCAGATGAACATTCTTGTAAGGTGAAAGGCCATTCAGCACAAGGTATACTGTGCTCCATAGTTAGGCACACAGCCAGTGCAGTAATGACATATCATTGCGGGGGTGGGGGTGGAGGGAGTTAACTTACCCAGCTAGAATCAATGGTGAAGGATCTATGACTAAGGTGAGTCTTCAAGCTGGAGAACATCAGCTGTGGTTTGACCTGGAGGAGAATGGGTTCTGCCAGGTCTACTTGCTTGAGACATGCTATGTATTAATATTTTTCTGGCTTTCAACAGAGATATGCGGAGGAGACTGGTTAGATGCCTAGCTACAGTCACAGCTGGTCATAGGACTGATGATGATGATAAATTATAAGAGAAAATTAACCTCAATGACTTTTCCAAATAAAGAAAATTCTTAATGCTAAATTTATAAAATTTAATTGTAAAATTTATAATGGGCAATTTAAGGCAATTAAGTTTTTTCTTTTTAATAAGGGGTGAGGTTAGAGTGAAAAATGAAAAGCTAATGTAATAGATTTCAAAAATGTAAAAAGAGAAAATTTATTTTAATAATCAATTTGCTTGAATAATTAATACACTTCAAGATCCCTTGGCATAGATTATAAAAAATTTGAGATCAAATATCAGTTAAAAACATTTACACACAACTTACCTTGTTCCAAACTCTACGCCAATGGTATGTGGGCAATCTGCCATAACTACAAAAAAAAAAAAAAAAAAAAAAAAAAAAAAAATGAATATTTCATTATACTCAAAATAGACAGAAAGTAGAGAAAAATCAATTAAGCTTAACTCAATTATGCAAATGTAAAAAGGCTTGTATCATTTTTAATTTCATATTTGTATTCAATAGCTTGTCAATAGATAAGAGCAAGACAGAAAAACCTGAAAAGTGTGAAGCTGTGAAGTAGATCAACTGTTTCTATGTTAAAAGGCTGAAGGGAAATGGAAAAATCAACTTTTAGGTAGGCAAAATAATTTATGGAGGCCTATTTACATCTGATAACGAATTTTGTTTAAATAACCCCCATACGTACCAGAGCTTCTTTATTATCAGATCTTAAGATTAAAAATCACACATACACAAAAAAAAGCTAATCAAACTTTCTAGTTTTTATGAAATTCGTATTAGTATGGCATGAAAAGTAATTTAATCTAAAATGAGACTCCTTCATTCAAGATCAAGTTTAAAATATCTAGTGTTTCTTTATGTCAGACAAATTCTATTTGGAGAAAAATTACCCCTCAGTCAAAAGAAGTTAAAATTATCTTGTTTTACACATCTAATATTATAAAATTGAGTGGCTTGAATGTTTTAGATGATTTTTATATATTATTTGTATTTCTGAAATACAGTAAAGAACAATGAAATGTTAATATACTGAATAAATTCTTAAACTGACCAATCAAAAATTAACTACCAAAACTGACTTTCATATAAAAAAAAAAAAAAAATTAATTCTAGCATAAAGATATTTTTTATTGTAGGTAATATGGATGGCATTGTTCAGAAATGTCTGAACTATCATCTGTATATAAGTTTTCTTATATATGTGTGAAGTTCTGTGACTTCTGTTTCCATGGCTACACCCTGTGAAATAACCATACACTGCCTGATCGAAACTAAGTTTTGGGGAGAAGTGTAAACAAGTAGAGGACACAAAGTACAGTTGGTACAGTTTTGAATTTGGCTCCAAAAAGAAATATTTACGCATAGCCAGTTGTATGTGGCATGCTCAAGAGTAAAAAATTCTAAGAATTTATTATTTACTTAATGTTTTCTTTTTTATAAAAAGAAAACATTTTTTTAAAAAATTGTTTACTGTGGTAGCCATCATGCAAATCTACGAAGTAAGGGTCGCACCATGTGTCCTTCATCAGGTAGAGACCCAGGATTGAAACCAGAGTGGACTACTTGCAAGAGAGAATCTTGTTTTTCTTTTATTTGCTGGCTGATGACAAAAATTCACTTATGCATATGATCACTATTTTGCATAAGCAAATTCCCAGTGTTACAAAATGAGGAAGAATTTTCGCCCAGAGACAGAGAAAAATTTTGATGCAGTGACATTTGACCATGTGTGGATAGAGAGAGACTTCCCAGACACAAAGGAGAAATTCTACGAGCTATTTTGGCCTTTTAATGTGCAGCTGAATTTTTATTACTTTAATGCATAATGGTGGATGCAAAGTCTGAACTGAAACTCATCTCCGAGTTCAATGGCTCCACATCTGTGGTGGACTAGGTTGAGAGGGTGCAGCTGACCGGTCACTTGTGTGGGGTCAAGCAGGTAGAGTTAATTATTCCCGTGACTAATGGAAGGTACTCTGGATTTTTAATGGCAGTTAAGCCACAGGGATAAGGCCGATGTTGAGCTAAGGCTGCAATTGTAAAGGGCCTTTGTGATGGACCCTTGTACAGCATACAAATGCTTTACCACCTGCAAGTTATTGGCAGGTGAGACAGTGGATGTCTTCTTTGTAGCACTGAAATAGCTAGCTGTATTGTTTGGGAGATTGCCTGAACAGACTTTTGTATATGCATTTGTGGCTGGACCGGTTCAAGTGAAGCAACTTCTGATAGCATCTACAAGCAATGAAGCGACGCCGATTGAGCAGCTACTCAAGCGTGCACAGTCCATCATCAAGGATGAAGCAGAACTTGAATTTGGAGAGCCTGTTGTGATGGCCACACAGTCAGCCCATAGTGCTCAAAGAGATCCAGGGCTGAACCCATGTTCCAAAGGGAATTGTTTCCATTGTGGGCGGAGTGGTCACATTGCCAAGGATTGCAAAGGACAGGGACGCATATGCTGCTTTCAGTGTGGTGGGATTGGACACATGGCCTCAAGATGTTTGGGGAATGAGCCAAGGGACAAGATGTCAGCACTGCTCTGCTCCTCGAACAAGATGTAAACGAGGCACAACCAATTAACTGAGTGCATGTTGCCCAAACACTTTGCTCAGCATGGCTTTATTCTGGCTACTCCTGTACTATAGTTAGCACAAGGTTGTGCTGTACCTGGAGCAGGAGAAATGTTAAAATAACGACCATAAATGGCGAGACAGGCGTGCTATGAAATAAAATTATTGAGGATTTGTGTGGACTCTGGTGCATCTGCTGAAGTCAATATGCTGGTGACGCAGAAAGATATACTGCTGCCCGGATATGACACCATCCTGGCACTAGGTGGTGTCCTCATTACTTGAGCAGGAACTATGCATTACTGAAGGCCCTGGTGTGTGCTGCACTTCGGATCAATTAGCCAGACTTCAAAGTAGAGTTCAATCAACGACAGAAAATCTGGACTGCGTCATGGAAGTGGACGAACAATAAGGCGCCAACCAAGCTACAGAATGGCATTGTAGAGTATTTCATACCGGCAAATGTTAGGGCCACATTAAGAGCTTGACACCTTGATCAAAAATGGCTGGTCGATTTCATACCCCGACCAAAAGCTTGGACCTCTCAAAGGTCTGATCCCTTTAATGGTGGCGGTACAACAGAACAAGTCAAAAGGTGCAACCAGTCATGGACTACCATGAACATTACATGGCTGATGTTGATGTATGTGTGAATAAGTTGAGAAGTGGCACTAGAAAGGGTCAAATGTATCACTGCTGGCTCTGAGGAAGGCCTATTTGCAGGTGCGAGTCGATAAAACTTTATGGCCATTCCAGATGGTGGTATTTTGCAGCAAAAGGTACTGCCTGAGGAGACTGGGTTTTGCTGATTATGAAGACCATAGTTGGTGTTGTGTTGTCTCAGTAGGAAACTAGTGAAAAGGCAACATCGGTGTACCTTGACAACACTTCTATCAATGAAGATGTCGAACCAGTGATGCACATCCAAGCAAAATTGGCAGAGTTTAGCTGAAAATGCAAGGAACCAGAGCAGCTTGGAGATGGAACACACATGCTGAGCCTGGATGTTTGGGGGGGGGGGGTGGTAAGAGGATGCCACCCTGAGATGGAGAAGTGTGATTCCAGGCATCCCAGAAGTACTCGATTATTTTTTTTCAATTGGAGTAGATAGTTTAGTCTATCACCCAGTTCACACTCCACCCACGTCTATTGAACAGGTGAAGAGGCTCATCCCTTGTTCTCTGCTTAGGATGTGGTTTCCGGTTTTCTCTTTTCCAATCTTTTCACTCTTTTCTTTATTTTTTTTTTTTCAATTGGAGTAGATAGACTAAACTATCGCCCGGTTCACACTCCACCCACGTCTATTGAACAGGTGAAGAGGCTCATCCCTTGTTTCCTGTTTAGGATGTGGTTTCCGGCTTTCTCTTTTCCAATCTTTTTACTCTTATGTAGCCCCCTGCGCATCAGTGGCGTTATCGCCTTGCTTGGGGTGAAATGATTAAAAAAAAAAAAATACTCACAAGGTGGACTGTTGGTCAAATATGTGCTTCTACAATGAATGCAATGAACCAGCAGCAGAAACATTCATACACAGAGCAGACAACCAAGCATCAAGAGGACACTGTATTTCGTGAGATGTGTCGACTCAGCAGTAGCCAAACTGGAGGTTGAACAGATTCTTAAGCACTGTGAGTTGTGCCAGTCTATTGACCCTGCGCCAGCCTTGTGGCGAAAGGGATGACTGGAAGCAAGTGATGCATGGCAAAGGATATCAATCATTAAAATAGCAACCACTATCTTACCCTCACTGACTGTGGACAGAAAGTGTTATTCTACATCTGTTGTCTATCATTTACAAATGAGGCATACCAGATGAGATTTTGGCTGATAACAATTCCCACCTTTTGCAGTCATCAGGTCAGACAGTTTGTGTTAAGTTGGGAGTGGAATGGGAGGGGAGCTAACTGTGGCTACAATGTGCATACATGCCATCAGGCAATGGTGTCGTGGAAAGAAGCCATTGCACCTGCAAATGCCATCTACACATACCAGGCTCAGGTAAATAGGGATCAACATTGTTCAGTTACCTGATGATGAGATGGTGGGCAAATCATATTTTGTATGAGAGATTCTGTCTGGGTGAAACCATCAGGCAATCAGTGTACCACTAGATGATTCAAGATAGGGCAAGTAACTGGGGTGGTCAGTCAGCAAAGAGTAAGGGTCACACCATGTGTCATCTTTAGGGGAGAAACCTGGGATTGAAATCCAAGCAGACTATTTGCAAGAGAGACTCTTGGTTTTCTTTTTTCTTTTATTTGCTGGCCGATGACAAGAATTCACTTTTGCATATGATGACTGATTTGCATAAGCAAATTCTTAGTGTTACAAAACGGGGAAGAATTTTCATCCCGAGAGAGAAAGATTTTGATGCAGTGACATTGAACTACATGCTGATAGAGAGAGATGTCCCAGACACAGAGGAGAAATTCTACATTTACTATGAAGTCCTATAAAATTAAAGAAATTATTAAACCACAAAGTAGGGTTTTGTCAAAGTATTTCTCCAAACAAATCAGCTTATCTAAATGAATGAAATGTAGAGTTTGTAATTCTTGATAAAAAAAAAACGTTAGCACTAACTTCAACAATATTAAATACCCTGAAGATTTCAACACATCAGCATGTTGCAAAAGTCTAGTGATTAAAGTGGGTTTAAGTAAACTAATCATTTAGGTCTTAAAAAACAATCCTCTATCAACTCCTATAGACTGCCTCTAGCACAAAAAGCTTTAGGAAAATAAAAACCATCCCATTTAAACATTTCAAATAAAATGGATAGCACAAGTAACAAGAAGAGAAAAGATAATCAACACTTTTTTTTTTTCACTTTATCAAAAGCGTTTGGAAAGAAACTCATCAAAACTAGAGTGATAACATGAAATTGCGAAACTTAATTTTCTAAAAAACTGTTCAATGCTGAATGTTTTCTGAATAGAAATGGCTAATTTTACCATTAATCTACAAAAATCTTTTTTCAGAAGCAATTTCTATTAAAAATATAAGACCAAGAATTATAAATTTGTTCTATGCAATAATACAGTTAAGTATATGAAGAAGTATTGAAAGTTCTGACGTCCCTTTCCAAAATCTGGACAAAAGATCAAATAGAATTTTTTAAATTTCTTTTCTGGTAAGGTAGAGAACTTTTCAGAATACATTCATATTTAAACCAATTACTAGGAAAACATTTTGTCAAATTGAATAAAAATGTAAAACTGTATAAGATGATCTTAATGTTTCTACTGTATATTTAACATGCTAAAGGTTAATTATGAAATCTGACTTCAAATGCCAACTCTATAATAGCCAACTTATAAAAATATTGCCTAAGTTGCTTTATAGCATCAACTGAAGCCTTAACATTTTAAAAACTACCAACCACAAGTTACCGTGATTGGCAATCAATGGTGCTAAACACTAAAAAAAATATATTTTAGTGATGGAATTGAACTAAAACACCTAAAACTTCAAGACAGTGTTAGCAAATGTTAAGTTTGAGTTGAATCAAACAAGGCACTTAAATATTAACAGGTAATAAACTAGAAAGAATTAATATTCACACACACATACACACACGACATCATATTTGCAACTTCATGTGTCATGACCTCAAGGTGCTTAACAGTAAGGAGAGTGATCAAGAGATAGTAACTACAGTGAGTTTTGACTCGCTACATGCTATACATAACTTGATATGTGACTGGGCAAAGGGTTCCCCCATTGAATTAACAACCATGTATGTATGATCAAGGCAAGCCTTCAAATTGGAAGACAGACTGCAGCTTGACTTGGAGAAATGAATGGATACCTTTTCAACTGTTCAATCCAGGCTTTAGCATGCAAGAGATGTGGAGGTAACCTGTCAGGTGTTCAGTTGCATAGTGATCCTACAATCACGCCAGGTCACAGGATTGATGAGGATTATGATTATTTTGAAGGCACTGCTTTTTACATATAACTTAAATGAGTGGGTTTAGAATTTTAATTTGTGAAAAGTTTTTAAATACTACCACCTGTTCTTGATGGAAACCTTTCAAAACCATAATGAAAACTTACAAGGAATTGCAGTTGTACATTAAAATAAATGATATTTCTATTCATGAATAACATTACTGCTTACAGAAGTTACAAACTGAACTAGTTTTTTTTTATAAGACCAACAAAATTTTCTCACTTTTGGATGGTAAGTTAGTTAATTGCCATACGTGATATACACTTTGGGTGATCATATCTCAAAAGAGACATGACTGACTGGGCAGTAGGTTGCCATTGCTTTCTGCAGTAGACTGCTTGCCAGCCAAGGCTATAGAACCCAATCTGTCTTATTATTTAACCCATAACTGGAGGGAAGAGAGATTAATACCTTTCCCAAGAGTATTTGTGCATAAGTGAATGCAAGGAATTTAACTGGAATTCGAACTCAGCTCCCTGATTTGGCAGTCCAAGTAGATATCCACTGTACCACAATGGACATGTTGAGTAAACATCACTAATATCACCCTCCTACCAATTTTTTTTATCACAACCAAATTATATATATATATATATATAAGTAAATTAAAAGCAATGAATAATGCACTATATGTAGAACACAAGAAAGCAGAAAATCATAAACAAGGTTTGCAATTAATCACTAATAGCTATAATGTAACTATCAACATTAAGTGATAAGAAGTCAGAGTTCAGCTAATAAATCATAGTATTCAAAACAACATTTGAAAACTAAAGAATAATAATTCGGTTAGAAGGAATCAATTAGTTTCACCTTAATGTAACAGCTGAAATTTGGCCACAAACATTCAGTGGATATAATTATTGAAAACAATGTACACATTGTCCTGACTATAAATTATAAAGATTAATTGATAATAACAATTACAGACAAAAATTATGTTTTACAATTGTTGGTAAGCAGCAAAAATTAGAAAAAGAATAGCCTCTGGCAAGAAACTCACATGTTTTTATATTTGAGAGGTGCTTTACTGATTAATACCAAGAAAGTTTACTTTTCATTTCTACACTACTTACTAATATTTGATCCTAGAACGGTAATCTGGGAATTATGATAAAAAAACCCCCAAAAAAACAAAAAGAAAAGTTAGAATATTTCAAGCATTCAACACAGTGCTATAGTTTTTTGTCCTTTAATCAGTAAGCTTAAGATCAAGTCTAAAGCAAGTGCAATGTAAACTGTTCACTATCAGTGACTGATGCTGAAAAAGAAAAATCCTACTTAAATTCTTTGTTTTTAGTACAAAGTGAAGCATGCTAATTTATCAAAACTTACTATTCAATGGCGTCTAATTTATGCTTTCTCTACATTGTATAAATTTCACAATTATTGATTGATGTGCATATAAGATTTTAATAGAAATGTGGTAGTTAATTGAATGTGAATTTAAGGGTATGAATTTGTAAACACGTGCTTCATGTTAGAGTTGAGAAAGTATGTGGAAATCAGAATAGTTGAAAAATGCATAACTGTTGATGGATATGTATGTTTTTTTTGTGAAAAATTAGATGTTGGATCAGCTGTATACTCACCTAAAAGGTGTAATTTACCAGTTTGCTGCTCATTTCTAATAATATTTAAGTTTGGTACACATAGGCGCACACACAGTTTTTCTCAGAGAAAAACCAAATGACCTTGATGAGTGAAGACTGTACAATAATACCCTCAAGTAAACTTTGAAGTTGTCATGACTAAAATAACACTGCTCAGCTAAGTGACAAGTTGTCCACATTAATTCTATTAACATTATCCTTTTTTGTTATCAAACATTATGGAAAAAAAAAAAACAGCAATTTTGGCACTAAACAATTACAATTTAACATACACACAATATTATATATTAAACAATTACTTAATGTGATGTGACATAAAATGTGAAATATACTCACACTTTTTTTCTGTGAACTGGTGTAAGAGGCATGATTTGCCTACTCCCATATCACCAATGATGATATATTTGAAGATGTATGAGTAATTATACGGCCCCGCGGCCATTTTGGTTTGAGAAACACAAGAAAAACACTCTGGAAGAAAGAAAGGGCAGAACAATCAGTAACAGCATAAAAAACATTTTTTAGTTAGGGTTTCATTTAACTGATCACAAAATAGGCAAATAATCTATCTCCACGTTATAAGTGATGACCCATCAATTTTGAACACATTATTGCCAAATATGGATAAAAATCTATATTATAAAGTAAAAGGTGATATCCAATAATCACTAAGGGATTTTAGGGGTGAAGCTTAAACTTGAAATCTATTCTCAGTATGTATAACTTTTTTTCTTTAGTTTTTAAGGATTGTCATCTAATCAAGATTTTAACACTTCAAAACTAATACAAAGTAATATTCTATTGTGCAATAAAAAGGACAGAAGTCCCATTTCTTTTACATTTGTTCATATTCTAAAGATAATTAGATTTACTTAAAATCATTCTAGACGTGCATAAGAGGGAGAAGAAAAAATTAAGAGAAAAACAACAAAGGGAACATTACATTTAAGATTCGTTATATCATCCATTTATAATACCAATTTTCATTATCTTCAAAAGGAAACAATAATAGCAATAATTAAAATTATAATTCATCACAAATGATACCATTTCCAGTGGTCTGAATTTGAAACAGTAATTATTGTTTATTAATTTCTATTTTAAGAAATGCTGCTGCAGAAATACAACCAGACAATTTTTTAAACTAATTTAAACAGTAAAAGGAATTTTTGTAACTTGGTAAAAATGTTTTATTTAGCAATTAGTGGAAATAAAAATTGAATTATGAATGTGGAAATATATAAAATTTACAAGAAAATTGTACAAGTTTTTTTTCAGGAAAAATATGCACCCATCATTCTCTGGTATCGGTTGTTCAGATTCCACAACTCATCGTTTATAATAAAAGAGTGAAATATGAAGAGAGGATGCAATAAAATATGAGAAATTGTTTTCACAATAATTCTATTTAGTTGTAGAGTAGTGATTAATGTGATGCTGTTGATAGCACCTGCTCATTTAAATGTACATTTAAACATTGATTTTGTATATAATAAACCTCCTCAGAATTGGAACTATGTATTATGAACACAAAAAAAAGATTGGTTTCTGGATAATTCTGATGGCATATAAATATCTTAATATATTTGTAGACCTGGTTGAGGTATTTGCTTCATACTGGGAATAGATTTATCCTTTCTACCAATTGCAAGTAAAATAGCCTTATTTTCTAATGAAAATAGTGATAGAAATTAGTATTTTTGTACATGTATTAAAGAAAAAAAAGAAAGCTGTGGAGACACATGATTGCAGACATCTTGTAATCACAAAAAGTAAAGGATTGAGAAAAATTATTTCATACATTAAATGTTTCATAATCTATGTCTACATAACTATCAATAAGAGATTCAGGAATGCAGTGGTTCACTGAAAAACCTATCCAAGTGCCAACTGTGGAAATGACCACCTTCCAGTTATATG
The DNA here is from genome assembly GCA_037127315.1 of Ascarosepion bandense. NCBI lineage: Eukaryota > Metazoa > Mollusca > Cephalopoda > Sepiida > Sepiidae > Ascarosepion > Ascarosepion bandense. The sequence goes on from JBBBDQ010029008.1 coordinate 234,879, forward strand.
CAAACTAAGAATGAAACTTCAGAGATTGAAGAAGCCTAACACAGTATCCAAACTGCAATACAACAGACTCATAAGCGACTAATCTGCAGGAAAAATATATGGACAGCATGAGAAAAAGTACAAGGGACAAATGAAAATGGAAACTCAAAATGGTATGCAATAAGAGAAGCTCTTGTGACATCAGTAAATGACATTATCCCATCGGAGAATGAATGTAGGAGAAAAAAATGAGTGGATCATAGATGAGATTCTTGACATGATGCCAAGGAGACAAAATAAAAAAATAGAGCAAAATGCAGGAAACTACACAAGAAAATAAGGAACAAATGCAGACTGGCTCAATGACAAATGTGCAAAAATAGAGATACTGAGTATGACAAAAGCAGATATGCATAAAACAAAAAATAAGAGAACAAGACAAAAGACATGCTCAGCAACAGGATGCATAACATCCAAGGATGGAACGCTCATATTAGAGAAAGAAAAAATAGTTCAGCAATTGGATGAATACGTCAAAGATCTCTTTCAAAAGAGTGCAACTGGCAATCCACAGAAATACCGACAGACCAGAAATATTAAAAACTGAAGTGGCTAAATTGAATAGAAGCAATGAAGCATAACCAGAGAGTATTGTAATAGAGATGCTGACAGCCTTAGAGGATGTCGGCATAGACAAGATTACAGAAATAAATGAAATCACCAACAGTGGCAATAAACCAGAAGGAAAACCTAAGCATATCAATTTTCATACCACTGCCTAAGAAGCCAGGAACGAAGGAATGTGAACTCCACTGAACATTCAGGTTAATGAGCCATATAACAAAACTCATCTGGATTCTGATGAATAGAGCACACAGCAGAATCAGGCCAGAGATAAGAACAGTGTGGGTTCATCCTTGACACTAGAACAAAGAATTTATGCTCAGAATGTTACCAGAAAGAGCAATACAGATGCAGAAGAACTCGTACCTATGTTTTATAGACTACGCTAAGACATTTGATGGTGAAAGGCAAAAGCTGATATTAATTTCTCAGCATTCAATGGGAAACCAAGTTCATTAATTTCCTTGATTTTGCAATAAGTAAAAAGTGATTAAAAAAAATCTTTAAAAATGATTTTTTAAAAAAATATTCCTTTGAAAAAGGAATAAAGAGTAGCTACATTATGCACTTGTGGTGTAATGGTTAGCAAGCTTATTTTGCAAGATCAGTTACTACTGAGTAGTGAGTTTGTTTCTCACTGGAGGTTTTTACTGTCGGTCTTGTGCCACATTTAAGCTTTGCTTAGTAACTTATATTGAACAAAACTACTGTATTAGTCAAAATTGAAAATATTTAAACTTTCATTAAGATTTTAAAATCTTTACAAAATTGGCCTAAAAGACATGAAGCCTATATAATATTTATTTTCAATAAATTGAAAATTTTGCATATTCATAAAAGTAAAAATATAATCACAAGTTGTTACCACACTGATGTTAAATGTATTTGCCCCTTATTTTTATAGAAAGAAACTGAATTGTTTCCAAACAAGCATCAATTCTGAATAGTACTTTATTGTATAGAAAAAAAAATTGTTTAATACCTTACACATTTATACTACCAACAGATTAAGGTTACTGAAATCATAGAAACTTTGAAAAAACTATTAGAAAACGTCAAATGGAAAAATATATTTTAGAGAAGAAACAAACAGGTCAACAAAACTTATCTAACTGCTTATTTTACAAGAAGATCACAAAAATCTAATACCATTTCTGTCAAACCTTTGTGCAATCTTTCCATTTTTTTACCTACTATCAGTAACATTTGTGAGATTTTAAAACAAAAAACAAAAAAAAAAAAAGGAGTGACTATGAAGTTTAAAATTTTGAAATTTGTCTGGGATAAAAGAATTATCAAACTATTCACAAGGGTGGTACTGAAAGTTTTGGCTTGATATAATCTCACAGAATTACCAAGATATTTTAGGCAAGGGGTTCTTAGTTGGGTCATTAACTTTTTAGTGTCTTGTATAGTATAGAAATATTAGTAAAATTTTATGGTTTTTTTTTTAAATTTCCTATATTATGTAGAAAATTAACACAACTCCACTAAATTTATCCTCATATTAAGCCTATTAGAAAACAATTTGTCAGAAGAACTAGAGCAGTTCAAAGATCCATGATTCCATATCAAGAGCCTTGTTAAAGTCATCATACTAAAGAATTAATTTGCATACCTGATCATTACTAATATTGCATTACAAGCTAAAGGATTTGAATGTTTATCTTTACATAGGGTTATTAACAGATAACCATACATTATAGAAAAAGTAAACAGCAGCAGTTTTTGTCAGTTTCCTGTGATTCCATTATAATATATATTTAGTATATATTTTCATAGTACCAACAAGACTGGAAAGCCATGTACTTTATTCAGTTCTTTGTCAGAGAAAGAAGTCTTTATTTCTTCTATTTGTACTTAGAAATATCTAAAATATTTCTATCATGTAAAATCTACAGGTGTTTATGGCACACTAAAAATACTACAAAGTAGTAAAAGAAAGCAAAGAGAAAGTCTAACAATAAGATAATAGAATAAGATAATAGAATACATAATTATCAATGAAAGAAATTGCCCGTCTGTGCCATGTATATGGAAATTTTTTTTTTTTTTTAATCATCACTCCGAGCAAGGCGGTAATGCCACTGATGCGCAGGGGGCTACATAGGAGTGAAAAGAGTGGAAAAGAGAAAACCAGAAACTGCATCCTAAACAGGAAACAAGGGATGAGCCTCTTCACCTGTTCAATAGACGTGGGTGGAATATAAATCGGGCATGTCAAAATCAAGCAACTGAAAACATTTAACTACTTGGATAGTAATAGATAATGGGAAATATGATATAGAAATCTGTAAAAGCATCAGAATATCAAAAAGATGCCTTTCAGAAACTAAGAAAAGCAATAGAAACAAAGAAAAGACAGCCGGAATGCTATGTAATATCTAATCTCCTATATGACAATGACTGCTAGAGAATCTCCATTAAAATAAAGAGACTTGAAGCAATGGATATCATTCTGCCAACAAGCGTTAAGACTGCAGGGAGGGAACATGAAAAACCAGGAGGTCTTAAGAAAAATAGAAACTACAAAGTTACAATCGGAAAGACAGCCAAAATTTCTGGGACACATAATGAGAGAAAAATGCTTGAGGAGTTTAACACTCACTGGATAGACAGAGAGAAGCAAGAGAAACAGCAACTTAATGATTTTTTTGTGAATGGATGGCAGAACAAAGAGTCAAAAGTTACCTAGTGCAACAAAGAGAAAGTTGTGGAGAATCATAATTGCACACATCCTGAAGAAGCAAAGTTCAGATAAAAATAACCAATCCCTTTACTATTTTTAAACATGCAGTCTACTTTATTTAGAACTGTATACTATTCTAAGATGCATACAAATGATATTTTTCTCTGCAATTTTTTTAGCTTTTACTAAAAATGTTAAAATAATTCAGCTAAACATTCTTGAATTATGCAATTCTAAGCTGTTCTTATATAGAGTAAGAATTGAAAATAGCTAAATTCATAAATGAAGAGATTTTTTTCTCTTTATAAACAATCTCATTGTAATATAAAGGACTTCTTTATCAGATAAATTAAGCACAAAAGAAAAAGTAATTAAGAGTACACCAAAACAAAATTATATTGACAGTTATTTTTCACAAGACAGTATAAGAGATGTAGTATTTACAAAATTTTATAATTAGTGTTTGAGGTCTGTTAAAATAATGAATGTTTACAAGTGTAGAAAATCAAATTTTGTTCCTTGTTAAACAGAAATGCAAAAATTATTTCATTTAACAATTAAATTATATATACTTAGGAGAAACCAATATTTATACATTACCATATGTTAAATACTGTTGTTTATTCTGAAACCTATAACTGAATGACACTAACTTATATGCAAGACAAAAAAAAAATTCAAAGTTCATTTTTCACTAATGTCAACAATTCCAATTTAAAAATATTTTTGTGCAAAATCCATTTAAAAATACAAATTACATTTGTTAGAACTGAAGAAATGAAAACAATTCTAAAAATATTTAAAACTAAAGGCCATTAATTTCAGACTAATGATTTTGAAGTGCAAATTACTAAAATAGGCAAGCAAGAAATATTTTTCATGCACATGGTTTAAACAAAGCAAGCAAAAAACAAAAAAAACAAAAAAAAAAACAAAAAAAACAATCACCCGAAAGAAACTACCACCGAGGAAAAACTTAGAATAATAACTTAAAAGAGCAAGGAAGAAACCCAGTTAGCTGGTTAGGAAGGGGTGTAACAAAAAAAAAAACAAAAAAAAAACAAAACATGAGCCAACAATAAAAGTGAACAGGAAGAAGAAAGGAGCAAATCAGAAAAATATTAGCTTCTTTAAATTGGCCAACATAAATGAACACACACATACTAATATATATATATATATATATATATATATATATATATATATAAAACTTAGTATTGTTTCTATAGTTATCCTTATCTCTAAAACAGTAATATTAAGTTCTCAAACCTCCAGACAACAGTCAAGCTATTTGAAAAAGCTGATTCTTTGTATTTACAAATGAATTATAGTGATTTATGGTTCTCCAAGTATTTTTTTCAAAAAAAGTAATGCAACTAAACAAAAAGTCAATTTTCAAAATGCATACAAAGTCCAAGTAAGTAATATTTATGTAATTTTATGAGTGAAACTAGTGAATTCACAAGCAAGCAGTTACTCAATAGCAACTAAGTGGAGGCAGCCATTATTCTTACAGTAATATGACTTGTAGCAGAAGTGTTTGGCCAAATGAATGGAGCAGTTAGCACAAAAAGGAAAAGAAATGTTGAATTAAGCTTTTCTACTGATTTAGAATTGAGCCATTATATTTTGGGAGGAAGATATGTCATGATTGGCATCATTTGAGAAAAAAAAAAAAAAAAAAATTGTTAGTAACTCAAAAGAAAAGAAAAAGAAAAAAAAGAATCAAGCTCCCCCACCCAAATGCTTTTATTTAGAACAAGTCTCTCTCACAAGCATGTAAGTATCAGTTACTATTTGAAAACATTCATTAAAGAAATTAAATTCAAAATAGAGACTAAATGTACACACACACACACACACACACACTCACAGGAAAATAGTATACACATGAACTAAACTGCTTTTAAATCCAAAACACAACATTGAGCTCCATGTTTTTTTTAGTGACCTTTTCATGAGAGTATCCCAACCTGATATAAAGGAAGCCAAAAAACATAAAATACGTAGTATATTTTGTGTGTATATAAAAAGAAAGAGATTAGCGTTAAAAGATGATAATTCAACAGTGAAGAGAGATGGTTAATGAGTAGAAACAGTTAGCAGCACCTTTCTTCCCCTGACTATTTTGTCTTAGACCACAATGAAATTACGTCACCATATCAGACAAAACAAACACTTCATTACAGAGGGAGAGAGAGAAAGAGAGAGAGAGAAAAAAAAAGGGGGAATTCTAATCAAATCTCAATTTTGACAAACCAGTAATATTTTTTCTTTGTTTCTTTATAGCCAAGAATAGTGTCCTGACCTATGCCTGTTGTGATGGCCAAACTCTGGCAAAAGGCAGACACAGAACTGAATTCCATAGCAATCCACTGTCCCCGATGTGAGAGAATTAGTTACTGCAGTAAATGGCCTGGCCCACCTAGCATTGCCACTAGCAGCATTAGTGGAGACCAGTGACCAGCCGCTGGTCAGTGATGCTGTGTGGGAAGAGAGAGAGAGAGAGAGATAGATAGAGAGGAGAGAGAGGAAAAAAAAGATTAGTTAGTAGCTACATAATAATCCATAGTGATGAAGAACTGAAAGTGGATGGGGTTGGTGAGATGAGAATTCACCATGACAGCCTGTGCATACAAGAATCAATACTCCTTCCCTCTATTTTTATGCACTGAAAAATACTTATAATTGTTTGTAATGGGCCATCCAGACATATTTAACATTTTTTTAATGATTTTGGTTACTTGCAAAATTAAAATATTAAGATTATAGATTTTACATAGATCTTAATTTGTGTGTAAGCAAGCATAAAAAAGTGAAGCAAAAATATTTGCAAGCACTGAACACTAAGTATAATAAAATAAAATCCTTACAATAGAAACACGTGAAAGAACCGACACATACTAAAAGCCTTAAGTTATCAATATACTTGATTTAAAAAAAAAAATTCTTTGCTATGGTTTTCTTATAGTGAAGAACTTCAAATATTTTTTTAGCTAAAATACTAATTTTATATATATATATATATATATATATATATATATATATATATATATTAGTAAATAAGGGTGTCTATGGTATTACTTGTTAAAAATATATAAGATTGAATCAAAGATTATATTTTTGCCTGTATTTTCTTGGGGTCTGACCAATTTAAGAATTAATAAGACCATATTTTTATTTTACAAGGCAGGCAACTTTGTCAGATTGATTTGACTTTATGGATTTTTTTATGCATAACCTTTTTTGGGTTATTTAAAGCTAAAATATATTTTGGATTGTAAGCTTTATTTTTTTGGCAAGTGAAAATTGCATTGAAAACTTGAGAATAAATATTTTCTCAGATACAAATCCTAGTATTTAACTGAGATGAGGCAGAGAGATGGTATTATACCTTTTTTCAAAAGTATTTGCATTACATGAATGCAAATAATTTAAAAAGATGGCATTTTTACTTAGCTAAGTAGCAATAAATCTGCCATAATTAAAACAAACTGAAAATAAGCTATTGAAAGAAATATATATCTCCCCATAAATGGGAGTAATGGAATGTTTCAAGTAAAGTGAAAGTTGTTGGTAGTGGTGTTGTGTGTGTGTGTGTGGGGGGGGTCTTAATTTTTTAAACAAGTCCCCACCTCCATTTGTTAAAGCAGCAAGAGTAATTTCTCTCATTTCTCTTGTTTAATGATGTGGGATATTAAATTTAAAAAATTAAGAGTATATTTGATAGGTAAGAATACATACAAAAACTGAGGAAAAAAAAATCCAACTTGATATAAAAAACAAGACTAACAAGGAGGAAACCTTAAAAAAATACACTTGATTATCATAGTTAGGGAGCAAACAAATAACTTAAATTTAATTACATAGGAAAAAAAAAAGAAAAAAAATCAAATCAAATTAACCATCAGTGAATTTCAACTTATGACCTGATCATAAGTACTTCAAAAGGTTTAGAGAATGAAAAAAATTTATATTACCAATTAAAAAAAAAAAAAAACCCTTTTGCAAATCTTGAGTTGAAATTTTGCTGATGCTAATATATTTAAAAAGTTTTGTTAAAGACATTGAAAATTGATTTAACTGTTAGACATTAAATGAATATCTGAAATCTAATACTACATTTTTTGTTTATTTCTTAAAACAAAATTAAATTGCTTTTAAAATTATTGTGGATATGATATGAATTTCATTATAGACTAGATATTGCATGGGAATTACCAATGTACTAAATGAACTTTAACATGAAAGATGCCGCTAAAAAACTGAAAGGATTTAAATTTTTTTAAAATTTCAAACATTTGTTAAATTCTTTTCCTGCTTATTCTTTTATTTAATATTATAAATTTAATTAGCTTTCAAAAGTGAACAGAAAATTTATCAGCTAGCAATATGAAAATAGAAAATCACTGATGTCTAAGTCAGTAGCCAATAAAGATTTAAGTTTAACATATGAATGTCAGTAATATAAAGTTGCACAAGATCTGTTTTGGAATCAGATAAGAAAAACTGTTCATTCAGATATGAAAGAGATATTGTGTATCTAGTATAAGCCAAATAATCTGTGCAAATGCATTCTCCTTGTATGCAAGGTTATTGGTATTCTGACAAACAGAACAAATTTCATGTTTTACGCTAGTGTTGGACTGAATTTAAAAGGTTTATGACAAAGGTGTTTATGTAAAAAATAAACTTTGATGACAACTGAAATAAGTGATAAAAACATTTGCAAGTTTGAAATTGAGTTGGAACAAAAGCTGGAGTAGAATGGTCTATCTTGGGCAAGATGGCCTAATCACCATGCTGGTTTTGAATTCAGAGTTTTCCTTCTAGAAAGGTTGCAACCCAAGGCCACAGTCTAATCTAGTATATCCTGCTATTTACCCATAGCTTTTGAGGTGGGGGAGAGATGAATTCATACCTTTCCCAAGAGTATTAACATTAGACTGGAATTCAAATGGTTCTCTGATTATTCGATCAAAGCTGTTACAAACACACACGATTGAAGTTCTTCCCATTTAGAAAATTTTGTAGGAATCAAAGTGGTATTCTCTGTATGACAAGAGTAGCAGGGCACCCTAATCACATTGTATAAATTTCGACCAGGTTTATGACATTGTCCTGATGAATGAGGATATTTAGCTAATCATAAAGGTTTTTATCAACTACTGTCAATACAAGTGGGAAGTGTACTAGTTTAAATTCAAAGTTTGATATTATAGAAGGAACTCATAATGCACAATGCCCTTCCAATCACATCAGATACACAGTATCATCTTCTGCAGATGTGCTCTTGTGTGGTTAATTTTGTTTTACCTGGAACATTTTTGTTACACATTGCAGTAAACAATCAACTTTTCAAAGTCTGTGATTACTCTTTAAAAATGGGTTGATTGTTATGTGTGTAGAGATCACAGATGGAAACAGTCCAAACTCTTGAGTCACCCAAACTTCACATATATCAGGGTTTTAAAATGCATGACAACACTAATGCTATACATAGAATATTTCTGCAATACTCCATGTTATGTAACCATGATTATTTCAAAATCAGCAATTTGATTCGGTCATCATCATTGACTGCAAATCTGTATAACATTCTCGGTCTTTCAAATCAAAGTTTTCACTCCTGAAGCAGTAAACTACTTACAAACATATTTACTGTTTGTACAGTTTTTTTTTTTTATCCCTCACCCAAATAAAACGAGACACCTTTTCTTCCATTATGATCCCCCATAAAAAAAAAATTTGAAATCAGTTTAACCTTTAATTGTAATTTGTAGAAATTAGAAGTGTCATTTTTGCTCTAATAATGACCAAGAAAAAAACGATTTTAAGTTTTAGTATGAGCTTAGGGAATGAGTTTTGATTCTTCCTTAACAAAAAGAAAAAAAAGAAAAACCTCATCAGCATAAACTGGTGTTCATTATAAATAAAATTGTGGCATATGAAATTTGAGAGGAAGCTAAATAAATATCGAAACGGGTTAAATTAACGATTTTACTACTTGTCCCTTATTTAATTATTCTGCCTAATTAATCCACATCTTCAACTCATCAAATGAGTAAGTTTTTGAAAAGAGATCAGATTTAATTTTCGTGTCACTATTTCATATTTTTAAATGTTCTGGCACATTGACACCATTATGCAACATGTGACTGTACTAGGCAAATGAAACTCATCTGCAAACTATAAAAAAATGATCATATTTGCTTTACATCAAAATAATGATCAAGAAAAATGTTGAAATATCAAACTTGAAAGATTTTTTTAAAAATAATGACATATTGAAAACTAATAAAATCCATTTGATTAGTAACTCAAAGTTGTAAACATCAGATAAGAACCATTTACATCAAGTATGTACTTATAAGGTGTTCAACAAAGATGAAAATGTAGGGGAAAAGATTTCTTACTTTCAAATGATCAATATATTGCTTCGGGATCAGAGTAGAGATAAAAGCTGGTTCCAATTCTTACAACAGAATAATGTTTGGAGTCTGCAAAAAAGAGAAAGAAAAGAAAATGAATAAACAGAAAACTGATTGGTTAGAAATAGGGTAGCTGATTCACAAGCATTTCATTATTTTCATAAAATTAAACATTTTGATGAGCAATTTTACAACTGTCAACGAATGATACTGACTTAACTAATCAAATACAAATTAGTGAAATGAGATCAATTGTTGGCAAGTTTGCATATTATTCATGTAATGTCAGTGTTTTCTAAAAAATCAAATTTAAAAGGTCTAATTTAACCCACAAAAAACAGAAAAAAGGGCACATTCAATGTAATCTGTGAAAAAGGAACAATTTTTCAATTCCAAATGCTCACCCTGCAGGCTGTCTATACAAGAACTACATTTGCTTTCTTTAATTATATATAAGTATATATATAATTATATATAAGTATAGGTACAAGAGTTAAGCCATCTAATAAAACAGTCACCAGATATCCTCCACTATTTTTTTTCTTTTCATTGGTCTAATAAGTTGAATATTTTTATAAATATTCATGAAAGAAATTATCAACAATTAATTTATAATTTTCCAATTTATTTTCATTCTACACACAACATTTTGAGTAAGTGGAAAAAAAGAAGTGAAGCATTTAAGATGAATGTTTCTACTAGTCATCAACAAAATTAGCATAGTGATAAAGAAGAATATTAAACTATGAAAGACAAATTCAAATTAAATGATAGCAGGTTTACAAATGATTCATAACTATCATTAATACAATTTCTATTGCTCAATGTCTTCTTGAGAGTTTTGACTTTTCTGTCATATTTAAGATATTGCAAGTGTTGTTACACACTGTGTATAACTGGATGTGTGTAAATATACATAAAAATGTATATAGACAATACTTCAAGTAATTTCTAATCAAGTGTTGATTTTCCTTCAATGGGACAGTAAAGTTGTAACCAGAATAAACAAAATTGTGATCTGAGGATGCAATATGAAGTGTTGAAGACAGTGGACAAGGGAACATTTGCCAGAAAAACTAAAATTTTGGCCTGATCATGAAAGTCTTATTCTGATATTATAATTTTGGAGCCTCTTTATCCCACATCAATTTCTGCCTTCAACTGGATTCAGTACTTGATAGAATCAATTCTTTGCTTTTCTAAAAGGAACTTAATAAAACATTCCCTACAACCCACAATATATATATATATAGAATCATCATTGGATCAAGATTGACACTTTATACAGTTAGTGGTAGCTTATTTCATTTATTCCCACAATCTCTTACATCCCATAACAAAAAAACGTAGTTGTGAATTGCACATGTAAAAAGCCACACAAACTGGTGCAAATCTCCACAGATTGCATAAATTGTTTTTGCATTTAAGTTGCATTTTTATCTTACAAACCAAACATTTGTTTTCATTGTGAGGAAAAAAAAATTACACTAATTTTGACAATTGTCTAAGACATCTGTTACAATACAATCATAATTTTTTCCAATTAGGTTCAAAGTAGACATTCTGAATGTCGTCTAATAACAAGAACAAGACTTTTTGCCTATTACTAAACATGAAGTAAAATAAAATTTATGAAGTATAAAAAACTAGATTTTCAAACAAAAATAGAAAATATTTTTCATTGCATTTAAAAAAACAAAAACATTTTCCTTCAATTTATTTTCAGAGACTGCACATTTATGATCACATTACATTCTAAACTAAACACTATTTGTAAAACATATCTAAATATAAAAATATTCTTTTCTACATTTCAAGTCCTGCAAGCAACAATTATTCTAAAGTGATAAATTCACCAATATGAAATAACTGATCTTTGTGTCAATTAAACCAACAACTCAAGTGTCAACTATGTAGTATTTTGTACATTTTAACAGTGACTAATGACTAAAATATAAAAGCTTTCTGTATTTATTAACTAATCCCACTATTCTATTTCAAAAATATTATTAAACCTATTAAAATAATAACCTAAATCTGTCAGTCAACATTTGTAGATCTCAACAAAAGCAAGCTGACAACAAATGCACTGTGCACATTTAAAACCTTGTCACAAGCTGGAAGATTAAACAGCCAATCACTTTCAGTATCGACAGTAGTACACAAATGTGACATAGACAAAGTACATGCTGCACAGATACTTGGCTAATCAGCAACAGATAGCAAGTAATTTTATTGATTCCAGCAAGATAAGATACCTAATTGTCTCAACTCATGAAAAAGATACACTACAGACATTATATATATATTTTTTTAGAAATATAGATTTAGATAATTATGTCCGACACATTAATATCTACATAGCTTACATTGTGTTAAAGAATTATATTAAAATTTAGTTAATAATACATATCCTATATATATGCTTCAGTGCACAATGATGATGTGAATTTAGAACCATGTTGGTTTAATTTTATTTTCTTGGTGGGGGATGAGAGAGAACAACAGATTCTTAAAATATGAAAGAAATATTAGCCGGTTGTAAAAATACAATAACAAAACATCAGCAGTTGTTAGAATTTCATAAACAAAAGTTAATTGAAATAATTTAGACGAAAACAAAAAATTCCCCAGTTCTTTCACTCCTGACACAGTGACAAATGGTACATCTAAATTCATATACTATTCAGATGATGGAATTACTTTTTCTGCTTATTTTTATAAGATACAATTTTCAGAGAAAAATGCAGTGAATGGAAGATGATTTAAAAAAAAAAAACTTGTTAGGAAAGTTAATAGAATATGAAAAATACTATAATTTTGTACCAAAAATCAGGATAATAAACTTACACTACAAGGTATATCAGATAAATATCAGAGAACCCTAAATATGAGACACAATGCTGAAGAAATTGAGAGGAAAAAAGTACATACAAGCAAAAGAAAAACATGCAAAAAACAAAATTCATGTTTCAGATGTGGAAGGTTACATTTTGGAGGTGACTGTCCCTTTAGGAATTTGAAATGCTGCAAGTGTGGAAAAGTAGTACATAAAAAGTCAGCTAAAGCAAGAAAAGTCCCCAGAAAAAAAAAAAATTGTGCACGGGGTAAAAAAAATAAAAGGATTATACAAAAACTAAGAAAATTTGTGTATGTGAAAATACAACTAGACACTGGTAGTGATATCACAATAATCAATGAAACCACATGGAAAGCAAACAGAAAACCAATATTAAAAACTTCAAGAGTAGCGTGTCAAGTGAGAATTTTTTATGGGTGAAATGACTTAACTTTTCATTCCATAACAAGTGTGTAAAAGCAAAAGCTTATGTGCTTAAAATACTACAAACTTATTTGGTACTGACTGGACGGAATTATCTGAGCTGTGGGATTTACCTATAAATGTTTGTTCCAAAAATGTAAGTGGACAAGTGACTAATGCAAAAAAGTGAAAATTTAAAGGAAGAATTGAAAAAAATGTCTTACAGATGTTTTGTTGGAAGAGTTGAATTGGATCAGGTCAATAAAGATTTAGATAGACTTGGAAAAAAAAAGAAAAAAAAAGAAAAGAAAAGGTAGGTGTAATGAAACAGATTAACCATTCAAAATGGGCAGCACCTGCAGTGGATGCAAAGAAAAAAAAATTGTTTGTACTGTTTTTTGACAGGGTTAAACAATACCATAAATACTCACTGCTAAGCCCAGAGAAATCTTTATGAAGTTAAATGGTGGAAAATTTTATTTGAAGCTGGATCTTTCTGAAGCATATTTACAAAAACAGGTTGAAGAAGAATGTTCAGAGTTAACGATTATAAATATGCACAAGAAATTGTAGAATTTCAACCAACTTCCTTTAGTATAAAAGTGGCTCCAGGTATATATTAACAAGCTAAGGATACCATGTTTTGCAGTGGCTTATCTGGATGATGTATTAAAAGTGTATCTAAGGAACAACATGTTAGGCATGTGAAAGCAGTTTGTGAAAAAAAAAAGAAAAAAAGTAGTTTTAAACTGTGACAAAAAATGCAAATTTTTTTTTTTGCTGAAAATCAAGTACATAGGACAAATCACTGACAAAAAAATGGTTGTCAAACAGATCTACCAAGAGAAAGTGCAATTAAGAATATACCCCCGCACCAATAAAAAAAAAAAAAGTGATGAAGTTACATGCTTTTCTAGAACTAGCAAACTATCAAATTTATATACCTAATATGCAGTTCATGATTTTTACCATAAATAATGCAACCCAATTAGAGAATATTTTAAAATCTCTAAGTAAATTCCTATAAAAATAAATGTCCTAAAATATGGCTTACATCAAATTTAAATAAAATCTAAATTTTTGTTTCCTAAAAGCAATTTAATCATTGGATAACTATTTTAGAATACTTGAAAAGTTTAGAAAAGAAAAAGTACAAAGAAAATAAAAAAGCTGACAGATTGTATTAGGTGCATAAAAGTTCATTGTTGCCATAAAGTTAAATTCAATCAGTCAGTGCCATATGCTAAACACACTTCGGCTATCATGTCTTGAAAGAAACATGACTGACTGGGCAGAAGAATATCTTGCAGTAGGTTGCCATTACTTTCTGCGGTAGGCTGATTGCAAGCCAAGACTATAGAACCCAATCTGTCCTGTTATTAATCCATAACTGGAGGGAAGGGACAGATTAATACCTTTCCCAAGGGTATTTGTGTGTAAGTGAATGCAATGAATTCAGTTGGAATTCAAACTCGGTTCCCCGATTTCTTGTTCACTGCTCCACAACGCACATCCAAAATGAAATTCAGTCAGTTAAGTGCCATACGCGATACACACTTGGGCGATCATGTCTCGAAAGAGACATGACTGACTGGGCAGAATATTATCCCGCAGTAGGTTGCCATTGCTTTCTGCGGTAGACTGGTTGCCGACCAAGGCTATAGAACCCAGTCTGTCCTGCTATTTAACCCATAACTGGAAGGAAGAGACGGATTAATACCTTTCCCAAGGGTATTTGCGCCTAAGTGAATACAATGGATTCAACTGGAATTCGAGCTCGGCTCCCCGGTTTCTCGTTCCGAGCCGATATCCACTGTACCACAACGCACATCCCTGAGGTAGCTCTAAAACAGTTTTTAAATTGCTATTGAGAGAAGGAACAACTGTTAATATAGTTTAATTTCATAACTTATAGGAACTTTTTCCTTTAAGTTTCAGTATTTGTTGACCTTCTGTCAGAAAAAGTATTTTTGTTATTTTTAAATTTAGTTAAAAATTCATTAACTCCAATTTGAGATTGTAAAGAAAAGACATTTTTGTTGTACTTTGAAAATGAACAGGGTAGAAAATAATCTACTTATCTCTTCCAGATTTTTGGCAGATTTGTTGGAACACAGGTGAAAACAAACTTAGTATCAAGAAAAAGTGTCTACATATATAGACATATGAAAAGTTAAACTTTCTTTTAAAAAAGTAATAGCTTATATTAAGAGTCCTAATTTTATTTATGTAAAAATAAAGTGTATTCTTACTAATACATGCTGAAGATTGAGTCTGATTTGACAGTAGAATAAAATAAACTACAATATTATCAGTAGTAATATCTATAGTGTTGTCATTTATCCAGATTTCTAGTCAAACTAAAAACTATTATCATATACCTTTCAACATTTTTCTAATTTGCAATGAGCACTTTAAACAATTTGACAGTTTTTTATTGAATCATATATATATAAAAAAGTTGTAAAACCATTACTAAAAATTTAATTGAAATGTGCAGTCATCAGTTGCTATACAACACACAAATGTATCATAGGGCAACACCTTATGTCCAAATTTGCATGTTATGTTAATACAAACCCTACCAGAAATGTATGCTTACATGTTTAAATTTCAACACTGCCACTTAAACTTATAGTGAGCATATTTCAACACTCACTAATTTAAATCTAAGACATAAAAGGACACAAAAATAAACCTTAAAATAAACCCACTTCCCAATATCTGACCAAATGATCCAATATTTTTGAATCCTTCCTTGGTCAGATCAAGAACATTTGTTCAGGGGGTTTGATTCTCATAAAAGACAAATTTCAACCTAACTTGTCTCAAGTTTTTGGAATAAATGTATCTGCTACATTTTACTCATATGAAATATATACAATTTGTATAAAAAAAATTTTGTACTCAAAAGGAGCTAATGAAATAGTACTTTATGTTTATACATTTTGATCTTTGGTGTTGTACAGGATTTTTTCTTTTTTTGCAAGAGCTAATACATATTGGTTATTACAATGCATAATGACAGTTGAACAAATTAAAATTTGTGATAGCCTTAGTAATTTAATTAATACATTTTGGGGTGCTACAAAAGTTATGTATTCTTTGTATGCGTACAGTGCAATAGTTGGTCTTTTTTGTTTTTTCCAAGATAAATATTTGGTACCTACTGAAAACTAACCAGTAATACTATGATGGTCTTTAGAATTATATCAGTTTGCATCAAAGAAACCAATTAAACTTAACTGACGTTTTCATAAAGTAAGAAACATTTTCTTTTTAATATTTTTGTGTTAAATGTGCATCAGTAGACTATTAGGTGTTGTAACTTCATTACAGTGTATGATCTGATTAAGTGGCTATCATAACACAGGTTAAACTCCCAATTGTTGAGATGCAACTTGTTACTAACCAATTCATTATGATCCATATATATTCCATATCCATTTCACAAGTTGTGGATCTGGATTTACAATTCTGTATACTAACTTTGCTTAAATCTTTTAATCTGCATTGATTAATTCTAGAAATATTAAACTTCATATATAAAATATATATAGCAAGGAAACAAACAATTTCTTGAAAATCCTTCATTTTGAACTTAGGACTGAGTTCATCTTCATATCAGTGAGTAGAGAACTATAGTTATTTGCAACAATAATATTGTTAACCCATATAAAATTATTATTATTCTTATCTTCAACACATTAAATACAGAGTAATGCAAAAGTCTTGGCCCAACCCACTTTTTAAAATCTGATCAAATATATTTTTTTCTTTTTTAAATCCTTTAACTTTCATTACTCTCTTTTAGATATAATAGTTTGTAATTGATTGGATAAAGTCTTGATTTAAATAGGAGTGCAATACAGTATTCCAGCTTTGTTTGCTTGGTTTTAGATCATACAATGACTTTCTATTTACGTACTAGTTTTTCACTATTTCTGCCATTAATTGTAAAACATTTCTGAGTCTATATATTGTTCACAATTGATTATTTAAAAAAAAAATCATTAATATTCATCTGTAAAAAAAAAAAAAAACTATACTGAGTAGCTAATTGCATTAATGCACAGATAAAATGAATATATATTTTTGGCAAACATGTCTCATGAAAAATCTATGACAAGGACTTATGAAGGTTTGTTAAAATTTGCCTTTGTATCCCTTGCCATTTTTGTTAGATAGAAAAAATTATTCCATGAAGAAACTTTCATATGGTTACAAGTATAATCAATAGAATAGATTAATTTGATGTACATATTCTTTTATAAATAAAGACTATTTTTTTAAATCATTACATGACCTACCAACTCAATATTAGGTTGACAGTAAAACTAATAAACTAATTTTAAACTTGTACAAATTCATTATTTTTATAAGGCAAACCAATTAAGATGCAAGTACAACTAAGCTACAGAAGCAAAGAGTATGCAATTATTTTGCCAAAACAGAATTCTTTTTGTATTAATAAAACATTAGTGTTAGCAGTTGATCTTCTGCGTAAAAAGAATATTGAAGTTATTCTAAAAGTAAATAAGAGTAAACATTTATGAAGCAATGACATTATTAAATGACACGAGTTAAACACAGGAGAAAAAAAAATACACACCTTTGTTTGACCAGCGATTTTAAAGAAAATGTCATTTTCAAAACACAAATATACACCTAATACTTCCCCTGTCTAAAAAAAATGAATATCTACCTATCTTAATAAAGGGATTGGAGACTAAATCACCTTGGTGACAAAGTGAGTTGAGATGCAGAACAAATATCAAGGTCAATTAGATCTGGGTCAAACTGGATATGCCAATTGCTCAGGTGTCCTAGTATATATTGGCTTTACAAGACCAATTTAGCCAAAGTATGCCTTATATGCCTTATAGTGAATACAATGGATTGAGCTGGAATTCGAACTTGGCTCCCCGGTTTCTCGTTCTGAGCCGATATCCACTGTACCACAACACACATCCAAAGGGAAAGTTGTCAAATATCTTAACCTAGTTAAGTTGGTGGGGAAGTTAAGTGCTATACTTGTTGGAAATCCTCAAATGAGTATATAAAGACTAATTATTGGCTTGGTCAATGAAAGAGGTAAAAAGATGTATTTACCCAAATAGTTCCATGAGGTTTTCTTTTAGGTTTTAGTTGTTCAGACTTTTCTGTGAGATTCTTTCAGCTGAATATGAATCCTATAATTTTTACCAGGGTTGATATGACAGCAAAATCCTTTTAACAACTCTTTCAAGTTTTTGTTTGTCATCGACTAGAGAGATTCTTTCGGCTGGAATATTTCCTTGAATTGAAACCGGTGCTGATGAGGTCAGCACATCCTTTTATCAACTGTTTCAAGTTTTAGTTTTTGTCGTCGACTTAGGGATTATTTTGGCTGGATATACACCCTGAATATTAACCGGAGCTGTAGAGGTCAACCCATCCTGCTATCAACTGACTGCTCCATGCCAAAAACCTATTTTTATAGGGGCTAACACCTAATTCACATATTTCTAGAACCTTGTAAATTCTCTCGACTACTGGAACTTTCTACAATCTTCCAAAACGTTATATTTTTAATTTCCTTATTTTTACGACTATTTCATGAATTGAAACTTTTTGGGAATAGCACTTAGGACTTAATAGAGTCCTTTATTACAACTTTTTAGACATTATTAATATTATTTTATATATATATATATATATATATATATAAATGCATCCTTGTAACAACATGTAATAATAAAGAATTTGCAAACCAAATTATTTAGCTGTTTTACAAATATATATTAAAGCAGTGATCAAGTTTTTCTTTTGATAAAGGATTGAAATCTTCAATAAATTGTGAAATTAAATATTAACCTCTTGAGTACTGATAAGATTTCAAAGAATTTAAAATGAAAGGTGTTAGATTTATTTATAAACATTTTATCTAAAATTAGTTGTATAGGATCTGAGGAGAAATATTCATGAATCATGCAACAATGAATAATTTTTTTGTACTAAGTTTGTCAATGTTAATTAAAATATTTAGTTAGAAAATAAAGGTACCAAATACTGAGCATGAACTGAAATAAACTCATTTTTGTAGATAGAAAAAAAATTGCTTAATTATTAATCACATCTGAGATGCTAAAAATTTTGTCAGTAATTGTGAGATATATATAAGAAAAAGTAATATTACATTTACAAGTGAATGGTAGGGGAGGGAAAGAAAAGTGTTGCTTAATTACATTTATTTCAAATATAATCAAGAATGCCTTCTGAAATCCTTGATGAAGGCATCTCTAAAAGTTCTCTTCTTGGTCCTACACTTACTGCTTTTTTATTAATAATCTATCTACATCAGAGGCATTCTCAGATCCTAATCAAATGTCTATTTAGAGGATACACCTCTAAAATTAAGATCAGAGCCTAGCTCTTCTGACCTAACTTTAAAAGCTGAAAAGAAGACTGGCTTTTAACTTTCAAGAACTCAAAAATTCCGTTAGTACCATTCCTAATAAAACTTGAAATTTTCCCCATGCATGATGAACAATTGCTCTCAATGTAGTTCCTTGCTTCAAATGTCTATTGTGATATCATTTCATTCCAGACCTAAAGTAAAACTCACATATACAATCCATTGCTAAAGATGCTAGAAAAACAATCAGCTCATTGTACTATTCCAGAAAGTACAGATTCTTGCCATGCCTTATCTTTACAAGAATTAGATTAGATAAAAAATGAAGTATTGCTGCTATATATGGGCTGGAGCTGACTAATTGTCACTTTCCAGCCTTGATAAGAGTTCAATGTCATTTACATGGTCTTATGGTGAGAAGAGACTTATTTCCCACCCTGCAGACTCTTTCTCAGATATAACATTACAACCCTATTGCTGCCCCATTAATATTTCCATGGTAGATTTTTGGATAAGCTCCATTCTTTAGTTTCAATAGTTCAGACCTTTATGGCTAAAACCAGTCACTACATCTAAGTGTCAAACCATCCTCATTCCTTTCATATTCAAATTGTAAAAATTGGATTACTCTGATTTCCCACCTCAAGAACCATTGCTTTGTAAAACAGACTTCCAAGTGGATACTTTTCAAATTCTTAATCAAGTCAAGGGTCAATTGTTACTTATCCTCTATATTGGTCTTCACTTTCTACTTCTACACGCATATCACATACCTCATTCACTAAAAATTTACCTTGAGTGGCTCTCATGGTTTGTA
This sequence comes from Ascarosepion bandense, assembly GCA_037127315.1. Classification (NCBI taxonomy): domain Eukaryota; kingdom Metazoa; phylum Mollusca; class Cephalopoda; order Sepiida; family Sepiidae; genus Ascarosepion; species Ascarosepion bandense. Next base: position 255,078 of record JBBBDQ010029008.1, read on the forward strand.
TTGGGTAAACATTAGTTAAAATCAGATATATATTACTAAAAAAAGTGTTGGTTGTTGGTGTGATCAGACATTTCCCAGATGTTAGACAAGAAAAAATCCCAAACATGGAAAGAAAAAGGGACTATCAAGCAAACACCTACCTAAGTGGTAAATTAAAATGCTCAATGCCTAGTCTATTTAGACAGTAAAAAGTGCTTCAAAACATCAACACTCAATAAAGGACAGCTTCAGTTGTTACTTGTTTCACATTTGTGATCTTCAGACAACTAGAATGCTGAAAGAGATAGAGACACACATACACACACCAATGATGTAATCTAAAAGTAAGCAACATATTTTTTTTTCTTTTAACCGATTCCTTAGGGAAACATGTAAGGAAGGTTTAGTTAAATTTTCTAATTTAAAAAAACTGTTTCAAATCATTTAAAATTTAAGAAAAAGATGTTTAAGACAAAGATCAGATAATTAATTTCAGATAATTCTAAAATTGCACAATTCCAAGCAAAATTATTACTTTGGTTCTTCAATCCATTCTTTAAACTTTTAAGTTAGTATATTCTGAAATTCATTGTGATGTTTTGCTAAATGCTCATTTGTGATTAATTTCTGTAACCATGCATTGTAGGCTATCCTGTTGAGAATTCACCATCTGTTACAGTTTGTTAGATTCATCATTGATTAATACAAAATATTATATAGACAAGTTTTATACCCCCTACCACTTTCTACATGACACTGCTCATGTGTGACTTACATTTTTGCCAGTGACTTATTTCTCACTTCAACATTTCTGCCCAATAAATATAATGGGCTAATCCAATTGTATTTAACCATTACAGTGCCTCATTTTACTGTAAAATGGTCAGTAAAATGACCTTGTAGATCACCAGTAGAATTTGATTCTTACTGAGTGTCTTGCACGCGTGACAAAACTAAAAGAGGTTTAGTAACGAACAAGGGTACCCAGGCATGGGGGTGGTGATAGTTAACAAGCTAGTGTTTGAGCATTACTATTAAATTGTGAGGTTAATGCACATTGAATTCTCCATAGTAGTGGCTTTGTGTCACACTAATTTAAACTTAGTAAATGACAGTAGAAAATCAAGTCACTTCCAGAATTTTCTTAAAATATCTTACCTATTTTTAGTAATAATGGCTACTTTAATAGTAAATTTTAGAAGTTGTATCCCTTAGCTGATGCTTATTAATGATTATACACTTTATAATTTAGATGCTTAAAGTCTATATTAGCCATAAATCTGCTACTTTTATGAAGAAAATAACTAAACAGGTGCACTAAGGTCAAAGCAAGTTACTAATGCAAAAAGTTAACTATAATGAAATGTTTATTAGTATATAGTTTACAGGTAAAATTTATGCAGGACAATGTTTAAAAGAAACAACAGTGACAATTGGAATACAGGGTGGGGGGAATCACAGGAAAAGTGCAATAAGATTTAAAAATTGTATAACTAGATAATTTTAATAGAACAAACAAAAATAGGATAAAAGTTTTAATCCATATAAATCTTAGGTTTATCTTTTCAATATATTTTAGTTTGTTTTTGGAATCTTTAGAATTAGAAAATAAATTGGCAGGTATTTCTTCTTGGTACCTGTAATAAAGTTAATTTCAGTTGCTAAATGAAAAATTGACTGATTTTATTAGGTATTTTAATAAATTATAAAAAAAGGTAACTGTGTACGTATAGAATATGCTACAATTAAAATAGCGACCAAAAGCTGAAATTAGGCTTCAAAATAGGTTATAATTATTAAACAATAAGAGGCTGATTTTCTGTTTGATGCTATAATTAAGTACGACTACAGAAAGTGATTTGTCTAGGCAATTGATAAAGAAAATAAATTGGAAAGACTAAGGACATTAAATTGTTACTCAAAAGAATGTGTTGTCAATGCTTTGCTCATTAGCTTACAAAAACAAAAAAAATTAGTTCTTTGCAGCATTTTTAAAAAATATAAACAATGAATGTCTTCACATTTATCTAAACTTATTTATAAATGGAACTTTATCTGTGTGTGTGTCTCCATTATCTATAGACTCCGAAACGGCTGAACCGATTTTCTTGAAAATTTACACAGTTGTACTATAAGTGTCTGTGAGTGTTCTTAGCTCAGTTTTGTGTTGAGGTACTCCCGATAAATATCGAAAATCGATAATCAAAAAAACCGGGTTATAGAAAGAGTGGCCCGATTTTAATCAAATTTGATTAGACAAAAACATAAATGATATTCAGAAGTTTCAAGGTTGCAGTTCTTACAATAGTGCAGAAAAATTGATATTATATATATATATATATAAAAAAGGCAAGATGTGTGTGTGTTTGGGTGTCTGTTTATCTGCCTGTATGTATTTTTTCAGCCCTTTTAGTTTTTGCTTCGAATTTGGCTCTAAGTAGGTATAATTGTAGTTCTTGGTCTCAGCCATGACACCATTTACTCAGGACTTATTTAGCCTTCAAAATTCAGTTAAACTTATTTGATATCAATACCAGGAAAACAAAATTTGACTTACATCCATTCATTTTTCTTTCAGTCTATGGTTTCGCTTTAACTGGAAACAACTATTACATTTTAGTCTTTTGTGCTAACGTCCAAAGAGTCTGAGCTCCAGGATCATGAATTAGTTTTAAAGCTTTTATTACACCCGAGCAACACTGGGCTATACTGCTAGTAAACTATATTTATATGCTTTAATCAATGTTGATTTCTTTATAAAAACCAAAATTTCTAATTATTAACACAAGAACACAATTGTTTAGATAATATAAATTTTATATAGAAATATAAACTGACACCAGACAGGACTTAACTTTTAGAAATAAAGTTAAAAATAAAAGTATTAACTCAAATATTTAATAAAATAAAAATATGATGAAATAACTTATAGTGGTAATTTCACTTTTAACCTAAGAGTTAATTTTATTTTATTTACTGGAAAGTAATGATATTCTGAATATTTGAGAAAGTCCTGAAAAGAAAAGAACACCTGTCTCCATTAGATGTCAATCAAAGTGATGATTGACTTAATTACCCTCTTAATATAACCAAGATTAACAACTCATAGAAATTTTGAAGAATTCTTAAAATCCCAATCAAATCTAATTTTACTTCATACAGAAAATTGAATTTTAATATAACAATTTTGGATTCTATAATTAGATTTTGTTTAATGAATGATAGTAATAGTTTATAGACTTTGGTAATGCTGCACCTAACAAGACAATTTTCAATACAGATTTTATCCTGAACATGACCTGTCCATTGTAGACCTTAACAAAAAAAAAAAAAAAAAGGAATTGATAAAACCATACCAACTTACCTCATTGGTTTCATTTTTCAAAGATGAGTGATCATTCAGCATAAAATATATACTCAATACCTACTTTCCAATGATTTAACCATTGTGCTAGTTTCTTAGGGTAAAATTCAAAGAGAAATTTGAGTGCTCAATATAGACAATTGAAGTTAAACCCAGATCATGTTACTAAGCAACCACCACTTTTATCAAGTAACACCAACTAAATAAGAGACTGCTGAATAACAATCAATGTGAACTTTATTTACAGCATTATGCACTCATCTTGAGTAATATATTCATATTCTGCAATATTTTTATACTAGTAACAATCTATATTTAAACTAGTCACAGTGAACAATTCATTTTCAAATAAGAATTTGTATTATTATAGATATTAATATTGAAAAAAATGTTCTCACAAAATAAGCCAGTAATATAGGATGTAAAAGGATACACATAGAATATGAACTATTTTCAGGATTTATGAACCAATGATAAATTTTGTAATCTAATATTTTAATCAGTTTATTCTAACATTTGCTTTTTAATAATATCACAGGTTTAGTTGTTGTATAAAGTGCAGATGTTTAAGAGTGTGTGTGTGTGTGTGTGTGTGCGCGCGTGTGTGTGTGTAGTGGAAGAATATACGCATTATATCAATATTTCAAAGGAAAGTCAAAAGTAGAGCATAAAACAACAAAGAATTAGTTTATGGCTTTAAAGCACCTAGGACGGGGCAATAATGTTTACTAATTCCTTAAGTGACTACGTTACCAAATCAGCAGTTTATGTGTTTTTGATACCTGGTAAAAGACAACATTTATTATTTATTAAGTATAAATTTTGATTTTTTTATAATTATTTCAACTCCAAGCAAATCAGGATTGCCACTAAGGTGTGTGGGTGTGTGTGTGGAGGGGTACAGCAAGAGAAAAAACAAGGTACAGGAAATGTTGAAGAAATGATAAGAGATGAATTGAAATTTAGGAGATAGAAGATGACAATTGATGTTGCATTTAAACTTTTGGAGATTGTAACTATCAGGGAAGCAAACAAATGAAAGGGAGTTCCACAAACAGGAAATGTAAGAAAAGAAACTGTTAAGGTAGAAGAGGTGCTTAAACTTAACTATTTTAATGGTAAAAGGGGGCAAAACCTTGATGTCAGTCTAGTGGCACAAGTAAATACATGTGGTCAGGGAACCAGGGGGTGGGGGGAAACGCTCATCAGAGAAGTTGCCACAAAAATACTTGTAGAAAAGACTGAGAGAAGCCATACCCTGTCAATAAGAAAGTGACTGAAGGCAAGCTGCTAAGTCAAGATCGATTATATTGCAGATCCTCTTTTAGATTTTGTTGAGAACCTCAAGATGAATAACAGGATAAATATCAGGAGCACACGGCCAGATATGGCAACAGTATTCAATGCATGGAAGAATGGTAGATTTGTAATGTGCAAAATGGATTCTGACAAAAAAAAAAAAAAAAAATCCCTGGCCCAGCACAGTGACCTGACCTGACCTTCCTAGCAGTGGATGCAGTTACAGATTTGATGTAGTCATTCTATTTGAGATCATTTGAAAGTGTAAGGCCAAAGAGGCAAAGTGTGTTGCTTTCTATGAGGTTAGCATCATCAATTCAGATGGTAAACAGGAAAATTTCCCTATGGTGGTTAAAAGAGAGCAGCTTCGTTTTGGAGGCATTAAAGTTTACAAGCCATTTCCTACTCCATTCAATCACAGATTGTAGGTCCTTTTGAAGGGCAGCAGCCAGGTTTACTTTATCAACTTTGGCAGATTTCTTATTGAAATGAGAGTAAATGGCGGTGTCATCTACATAGATACTTACTGGGGAATTGATTACATCAGGAAGATCATTAATGAATATCAGAAAAAGTGTAGGATCTGGGATAGAACCTTGAGGGACACCAATGTTTGTATCAAAGGCTGTTGAGATTTACTTGTTTAAAACAACCTTTATTTCACGATTTGATAGGATTGGATTAAAATCAATCAATCGCCCAGAAATACCATTGCTCAGGAGCTTGCACAGAAGGCCAGCATGCCAAAAACCACAAAATGTTTTTGAGATATCAAGAGCAAAATCTGTTCTTATCATGAGCCTTATATAATTTATTCAATGATGGTCATTAGCATATCAGTGGTAGACCTGACGAAATGGAAGCAATACTGATTGTCAGAGAGAGGGTGTGAAATGCCCGACTATTTTAGCATTGATAATAGCCTCGAAAACCTAAGTATAAGAAGCTAATAGGGTGATAATTAGAGGGGTCAGAGAGCTACCCAGAGTTCTTAAAAACACAAACTACAGAGGAGGACTTCTAACCAGCAGGAAGCAGTGAGGCAATAGACAGAATTTGGAGAGGGCAGGAACAAGTTCAGGAGACATTTTTTTTTAAGGAATTCCATCACCTTCACTTGCCTTATAGGAGTCAAGCTTAGAAATTATGTCAGGGACCAGAGATGGGGTAATACTCAGTTGAACCTCAGTTCTAGGTGTGAAATTGGGTGTGGGTACTCCAGACAAGTGTAGAGTTGGAGAATTTGTGTGCAAAGCACTTGACCTTGTCTGCTGTAGATGTGAGGAAATTGAATTGATTAAATAGAGGAGTGATCAAAGGTTTTCGGTTGTCCAGCAGATAGTAATTTTTTTAATCAAATTCATGAGATGCTGCTTCATTCTATCAACAAACAGGTTAGCATCATTTAGGACATACTTACATTCATTAAAAGCAAGAGAGACAAAAGGCCTGATTGTGATCAGATAGGTCACTCCAGCATAGCTGAAAGAAGTGATTCCTATGGGCGATAGCAGCTGAGCAAGCAGGCAAAAACCAAAGAGTTGAACGAGGTTTAAGTCAGAATTTCCTAGCTGGGATGCCAATGTCAGCTTTCACCCAGGAGGAGGCTTCAGAAGTGCGATTTTGAACCAGGAGACTAAAAACTTTGTTCTGAGGGACATTGCAAAGGAAATCACAGAAGTCCCAGTCCATTTGCTTATAGCAGCAAGATATTCTACTGATAGAAGGTTCTTGGATAGAAGAGGTGTAGAAAAAGACATTTGCAGACACCACAGCATAGATGCATAACATGGCAAGAGTCAGATATGGAAGTAAGGAAGAGATATAGAAGAGAAGCGTATCCATTGTGGTTACTGGGGAAACACATGGGAGAAATCTACCACTTGTGTAAGACTGATTGAGAAGTTCAGTGTTTGGACTCCAACAAGCTCAGTGACAGATTTTTCCAGCTACTTGGCATGATGAGCATTGAAGTCACCAAACACAAATACATTAGCAAATGGGTGAAGGGAAATGGCATTATCTATATTATCTGAAATACTATCTAGTATGCAGAGGTCAGAAGAAGGGGACATGTAGAGAAAGAAGAGATAGCTTACTGAGTTTAGCAGAGACTGAGACACATATAGGAGTGGACAAGAGAGATCTCCTAGACAGAGGAAGATATTCCCTGACACAAACACCCTGGCTATGCATGTAGACATTGGAGTCCTTCCTAAAGAGAGGAAGGTATCTGGGAATCTACAAGTGATGTATGAAAATTGATGTATCTCATTTTATGACATGAGCACATAAATGTAGAACATACCCTGAAAAATAAACAAACATCTGCAATCAACTGAAAGTTTGAATGACATGATCCAAATTTATCAATCATTATTGTCTCTGGCTTTATATAAATACTAAGTAAAGCAGTTCATAAATCAAAGGATATAAATTACAAAAGTTATCAATATAGTCACATTTAATTGTATAATGACTCAATGGAAGAATATATAAATTCTTTGACTAGTAGCAAAACTAATTAACTAATTCTTTTTCAGAGTGATGATAACTTCTGTCAAGAAAGATCTTTACCCTTCTCAAATAGGTGAGATATATAGCTCTAAAGAGAACAAGTCTTTTCTTAATCATTTCACCCAAAGCAAGGCAATACTGCCACTAGGATGCAAGGAATGTTACAGGGGGTGAAAGAGAATGAATTCTGAATTCTTTAGAGATAAGTGAGTAGAAAGATAAAGGAAGAGGATTTGGGAACATGAAAAATTCCAACTGACATTGCATTTAGATTTTTGAAGATTGTAGGTGGTAGGAAAGCAAGAAATTGAAGAGAAGTTCTACAGGTGAGAAGTGAAACAAAAACTATTAGAATAGAACTGAAGATTGCATCTAGCTAATTCAACAGTAAAATGGTGAGACCTAGTTGCCAATCAAGTAGCACATTTAAATTTATGAATCCAAAGCACTAAAGAGAACAGTTTGCCAAAACAATTATGAAAATATTTGTAGAAAAGACTTCATGATGGTAAGAAAGTGATTAAAGTCAAAATGCCAGGGCAGGATTAATTATAAATATGTTTCATAATAGTTACTTTTGAAATTGTGCACATGCACAGTAGATCCACTAAGAGCAAGAGATTAATGAAGCTAAGAAGCTTAAGTTAAACTTTCTACTATAAGTTGTCAACTAAATGAAGCCGACTATGATAATATGCTCACACTTTTGAATTAAAGCTGATGCAACAAACTGAATCATAAAAAAGAAAACCATTGTGCTGAGATAGAAAAAAAAATTACAAAACTAAAATTAACATAAAAATAATTGAAAAATCTAGAACAAGTCAGATATGCTTTTAATATTGCAATAAGCTCACTAAAACATGCTTATAGCTGTAAATACAGTACACCTTAAGCAATATTCATAAGAATGGTATTAATATAAACAACTCAGCAAAATGAACAGCAGGATACATATGATGATTTGTGTAGCTGTGTCTTTTTCGTAAGAGTTGAAAGCACAATCTCAGTGTTATGTAGTAGGAGATACACTAGCATAAATGAAGAGCAGTGTTGTACCATATGGTAAGATTAGCAGAGTTTGAGTCTTATCTCTTGGAAGGATGCCAGATGTGATGATAAAAATGGAAGAGACAATATACACTTTGAGACTAAATGATAGGAAAATAAAATATAAAGAAAGTACATCAGAAAGGGATAAAATATGAGGATGTTAGTTTTAAAGGAAAGAGGGGGAAATTAGGATGTACTCATTTAACTTAAAATAGAAAATATATAAAAGTAGTGAGGGATTAATAAAAACTCATCAATTCTTTTCACGTAAAACAAATGAATTGACTACATTTTTCCAATAAAAAAAAAAAAAAATTCAGATGAAAACCAAATGTCCATTCATCTTTAATTGCCCTTTGCACATTCTATTTTCCAAAGACTTTGTAATTTCAAGGAGGGAAAAATACATGTAAACCAGGATGAATTTATAGATTTTTTTTTTGTTGAAAAGATAAAAATTAGCAACATATAAGACAATAAGGTCATCCTGTATTAAGCTTAACATAGATAACATATTTCTTCACTGCATACAACCACTAGTCCAGGTCATTTTTCTAAATGTGTAAATATGTAAGCACAAAGTCATATAAAAGCACCATATATTATATATATATATATATATATATATATATATATGAGAGAGATACTTGATCACAAACAAATTAAGTTATTATCAGCTTAAGAGCTAATATTAGATACTAAACAAATTTGATTTGCTGGCAAATGTTGGCTTAGCATAGAGAGCACACTATACCTGATGACAGCTAGCAGAAATTTTTTACCAGGCTTTATACTGCAATACATGCAAAAAACAAAAAAAAAACAAACAATCAGAAGCCTGAGTCTTCTAAAAATTGAAGTAAACTATAAATGAACAGTAGAAAATACAGAATTTAGAATAGAATGTTAATTTTTATTCTGGAAGAGAAAAACTGGATGATATATAATGAAGGAGTGTCTAGTTACGCTATTAGTTTTTTTTTTCCTCCTCTCTTCTAACATTTATTCTCTAATCTTCAAAATATAATTCAGATTCTTTTTAGACAAGCTTTACCTACAATGTAATAAGGGAAACAAAAATGAAAAAGTGTGAGTGCTGATTATAACAATTTGAAAATAAAAACACACACGATTTATACTTGCTATAGCCAACATGATAGTATCCTCTTCACTAGTATTTCTTCACAAAGTCATTAGAATCAGTTAAATGTCCAAGTTCATGAAAAGGAAGATATCAACTTCCAAATGAAAGTGGTTGTAGCAAGCCTGTCTTGAACAGCAGTGGCATAAAAAGTCATGCAAGTGATTGCTATGGAAAATAGGCAACAAATATAAAAACATGAATTTTACAAGATTGCACAACTTTTGTGGAGACTGGACTGGGGTAAGAAATGGCTCATGAATTTTAATGCTTCCAAAACGGAGCTGCTATCTATTAACCATTACAGATAATTGCTCCTACCCACCATTAGCATGGATCAGACTAGTCTCCCAGAAAGCAAAACACTGCATCTCCTCAGGTAAACTCTCACAACACACCTCAAGTGGAACAACTATATAGAATCCATAGCTAAATCCACTGCTAAGAAGGCCTGTTCTCTGTGCAGGGCCAGGAAGTTTTTCCAGTTTTAAACAATCCTGCACATATACAAATCTACCATTCACCTGTGCATTGAATACTGCTGCCATATCTGGTTGGGTGCTCTTGTTATCCACCTAGAGGTCCTTGACAAAAAAAATCTAACAAAGAATCTGTAATATGATCGATCCCAACTTGGTAGCTTGAATAGTCACTTTCTCACCGGTGCAATGTGGCTTCCCTGTGTCTCTTCTACAAATACTTTCACGGCTTCTGCCCAGATGAACTTAGCTCACTGGTACGCCCTATACATGAATTTACTCGAGCCACAAGATTAGCAACTAGGTCCCACCCTTTACTGTGAAACCAATAAGTTGTAAATGCAAATTCTTCTCCAGTAGCTTCTTTGCTCACATTTCCTGCCTGTGGAATTCCCTTCTGTTTACTTGCTTTCCTGACAGCTACACTCTTCAAGAATTCAAGTGTAAATCAATAGTCATCTATCTCACTAACTTGCATCCTCTCTCTCATGCTCCTTTCTTTGTCCACTCCACTCATCAGTATTCTCATCATTCTCTTATCCTCTTCCTGACACCCCTGTAACCTGTTACTCTTTCTCATAACTTATCTCCTATCTAACCCCATCCTCAATAGTGGCAGTAAAATGCCTTGCTTGGGGAGACACGATTATAAAAAAACTAAAATAAAATAGTTTTAAATACATAAAAGTGAAATAAAGTTCCATTCAATATTTCTTAGAAAAGAAATAAAGTTTCTGTTTTCAATATTAACTACACCACAGAAATAAGTGTTATTGCAGAAATTTATTAGATTGTTTATATATATATATATATATATATATATATATACACACACACACTACCAAATAGTAATGCTCTTAAATGCATTAATAAGTTGCTAATTAATTTCTTTCAGGGTCAATAAGAAACTAAGATAAAGAAATAATCATTTAAGAATAGTAGTCATAATCTGTAAATTATTGGTAGTGCTTAAAAAGTTCAATACCTATGACTTCACAAAATTTAAGATTTACCAATAAGAATATTTAATTGGAATTACGTTTATATTCGAACTTGACATACTGGGCTGAAGATTGTTTTTTTAAAAGAATATATTTTAACAAAATAAGGTTTTGTGCTATTAAAATGCAAACAGATATTTGTTTAGCCTGAATGATTTTTAATTTCAAGCATATATGTTAATGAAATAAATAAAACAACTTACATATTAAAAGTTAATGTTTAACTCTTTAGCATTCAGCACTATCAAACCTGCCCTGTAATTATTGGCTCTCAAAGTCCCAAGATTTGTGTGACACCCTACATTATTTGTCATATAGTGGCAGAGTATACATGGGGCGGGTTACAGTGGGTTGAATATTGAGAGCCAATATTTTAGGATGGATTGATTGGCAAAGGGTCAAAACAATGTTAACCCAAATAATAGTTGCCCACTATATAACAATATTTTGTAGAGGATAGGAAATGATTAATTTTATTAACTAATTATTAACTGTAGCTGGAAAATCTATCTTTAGAAAGAAAGCAGGAACGAAAAATAACACCTGGTATTTCTCTATTATTGTAAACCGGAAGGAAGAAGAAAGAAAGAAAAGAGAAATGGATTTGTTTTCAATTTTGGCCCACCCATAAAGACAAGTGTCATTCTTGAACCTAAAAAGATAAATTCAATTGTTATTTTTTTTTTCGCTGGCAAAAGAATAGAAAAAGAAGACCAGAGAAAGGAGGAAAAGAAAGAAAAGACTAAATTAGTTTCAAGCCAGGAAACAATAGATGTCGGTTTCAGTCACCCAAAGAAAGCTAGATGGTCATTCTAAACATAAAGGAAAGATAAATTTATTTGTTATTTTTTCTGGGTAAAGGAAAGGGAAATTTCATTTTTGTGTCCCTAGCATGAATTGTGAAAAGAATTAAGATAACACTGGTCCCAAATTGTGAGGAGAATTAAGATAACAAATGTTTTGATTCCAAGTCAAAGTACTTAGAGAAAAAGTGCTTTCACTGACATCAGGGTAAAACTGATAAGGCATTCTTGTCACTTGAAAATACAGGTGACTCAGAGAATGGATATTAAAAACATGTGCGTAGAAATTATTATTCGAGTAACAATGTCAATGGACTCTTGTCAACTTGTTTTGGGCGAAGACAGTTCAAAAAGGTTAATGCCTATTGTTTTAAGAAAAAAAAAAAATATCCCCGAAATTTCGTGAGAAAGAAAAATTTTGAGAAAAACATTCGGTTAAGTCCAGCCCAGAAAAGTGGGTATGAGGAGATGACACCCGGCGACCATCGGCCTCACACCATGGCATGTGCATAAATACAGGGTCCCGAGAGACCAAAATCAGTTGGCTCGGAGAAAGTCCCAAAGATGTAACGACGAAGGTGGGCGCCAACCGCAGAGCCTGCAGGCCAACCAGAAATAAAGACAGACAAGAGATTTTGCAGTCAAAGTTTTGAGTTGCAGAGAGCGACAGAGAAGTCAAAGTCGGAGTGGCAGAGATCGACAGAAGAGGCCTGATACTGACCAACCAGAGTCAAATGTACGAAGTGATTTTGCAGACAAAGTTTTTGAGATCGACAACTGAATGCAGTTTGCAGTTGCGAGAGTTGGAGCTCGAGTGGCAGAGAATTCGATTTCCCGGTTCAGATACGTAAAGACAGTTCCCAAAGAAATGTCCGTTCCGCTACCAGTCAATGGAAGATAACAAAGGATGGAAAATTATCCCGAAGAGCATATTGTGTATATTTCACTTATTTTTCCGGGTGGTGGCATATTTGGTGCCATTTCCGCTACCAATTGATAGAAGCAGGGATGGGAAATTATTCAAGAGACTATTGTGTATAATTTGTATATAAAGACGTTATTTCACAATACTTCAGACATGGTCCACTTATTTCCTTTGATGTTACATTTCTTTCTTTTATTACTCAATTGTGTGCACACTTCCCAGCTTGGTTTAGTTCGGCAGAGAGACAGTTAGTGAAAAACTCACGTGACTGCCTTGTGATTAATCAACACAATGTGGGACAAGGGAGAAAACTGTGACAGAGTCAATCTACGACCAGCTGGCTGGATCAAAACAACAGCGCCAGGGTCAGGGAGGTGCCATAACTACACTATAGTAATACTGAACAGGAGAAAAAAAAATTGCTACTTAATTTTGCAAGGCTTTAAAACTTTATAGCCAATAAGTTATCAAAGTTTCATACAAATTATGAATAATTAGCATGAATAAAATTATGATTAATAACAGATTCTAACTTAGAAAAATGTTTATACTGACATTATATATATATGAGAGAGAAGGAAAGGGATATGAGTCAAAATTTTGTATTTATTTAATTGTTGGTATACAGTGAATCTGAACCAAAGATGAGATGGTGTGTATGCAGGTGTACTAAGTAGCCAAAAAGTTAATCAGTGTAATATGCTAACTATTTTTGTTTACAACATCCTTTCTGCAAACAAAGTAGAGTGGGAGTCTAAGATACTCAGAGTAACTGAAAAACAAAAAATTCATATATATATATATATATATAAAATCCTAACTTTATTGATAAACATATTCTATATTCTATCCCTTTTTCATATTCAGAAGAAAAAAAAAATTTTGAATATATTAATTATTTAATGAATGATATGCCAATCCTTTTCAAAGTCTTGATGTTATTGCTGTCAACATCAATTAGTTCATTAGGATTTCTTTTTTTAATTGCATAACTATTTTATTGGAAACAGTAACTGATTGGCTTGCCATATGTATATAATTTGTTTTTTTATTTAAAATTAATTTATATAGCAACACATCATGTAAATTAAAATTAAAAAAAAAAAATTAATTATAATTGTATTTTGCTCTATGATATATGTATTGAGCACTTTTTAAAAAAGTAAATGCTGAAGAACTCTGAATTCTAAAACTTATTTCTTCTTACCTGGATATAATATATATTTTGAAAAGTTACTTCACAGGGCAAAATTTTATAATAGCAAGGAATAATTGGATTTTCGATGACATACTAAGAATTAAGACAAAAAAAAAAAAAAAAAAAAAAAAAAAAAAAAAAAGATTTCACCCAGAGCTTAAGTTTTTAATTTCTGGGATTTTCTAAATCGTGATTAAAAGATGAAATGAGAATTGAGGAGGAAAAAAAAAAAAGAGCCCAATCACACTCAGACCTAAAACGCATTCTCCTGCTTACAGAGAAAAGGCCTTTGGGATCTTATGTATATGGATTCTAGCACCTTTAGATGAAAGAGTGAGTGGGACCTTGATAAAATTGTATAGTTCTCACCAATCAATCCAACCATGCAATTCCTGATATTTATTACATGCTGTACTATTGAAGACCCAGAAGTATTCACAAGTTGGCTACTACTGGTGGCTGAGTCCAAAATTCTGTGAGGTAAATGCTGTTTAATTCTTTAATCCAAACGCTGGGATGTTCTATCTATGTAGTCGCGTCCACAACTACACTGAAATTTGTAAATAACAGAACTAATATGAAGTGGTGGTAAAACATCCTTACGAATGAAGGAAAGAATTTGCTGTGTAAAAAATATTACACAAACATTGGCAGAAAAAATAACACTTGCCAATAGACTGAGTGATTCGCCTAGCCTCACCATCTGTTCCAATGTAAGGTAGTCTTAAATAAATTGGACATTTTTTAACTACTTGTGACTTAACCTTATAAAAATTATTGATGACATGAGACATAACAGAATCCAAAATGTTCAAAGGATATCCATTTTTGGAAAGTGTCATCTTAATGAAGTCCATTTCACCGTGAAGAAAGGAACTGGAACAAATTTTCAAAGCCCTGTAAGTCAAAGTTTTAATTAAATTGACTTTACTTTGGCGTGGGCAAAATGAATCCCAACATTATATATATATATATATATATATATATATATATATAATCCAGTAAAAGTATCCTTTCTAAATACTGAAGTCAAAAAGCCAGTACAATTCCTATGTACAAGAATATCCAAAAAGAGTAGACAGCAATTTGACTCCTCAACGGTAAATTGTAAGGACGCATGAACAGAATTTAAAAGAGTGAGGAAATTGTCAGCTTCGTCCTCATTATTAAAAAGACAAAAAGTATCATCCACATATTGATGATACATCAACGGACGAATATTGCAAGAAAAAAATCAAAGTCTCACAATAACCAACAAAGATATTAGCCAGTGATGGACCCAAAGGGTAACCCATCGCAACCCCATCAATCTGTTGATAAACAACGTCATTAAAACTGAATTTGACAGACGAGGTGGCGAACTTCATCAATTCAACAAATACACTCTCTGGAAAATCTGGAGGAGACAAAGATGAATGGTACAACGTGTCACAACATATCTCTATTGTCTCAAATAAAGGAATGCAAGTGAATAAAGAACAAATGTCAAATGAACAGATGAAACCACTACTGGGAGAAAAATTTTGTATAGATTCCACAAATGTAAACGAATCTTTAATACAAAAACTACTGAAGTGCAAAGATACAAGTTGTAGCACTTTAGAGAGCCAACTATGCTGGGTTGACCCAATCATAGATAAAATGGGTTGTAATGAGAAACCATTCTTATGGACTTTTGGTAACCCATACAAACGGGGATGAATAGACCCAGAGGGTCTAATTAACTGTTATATCAGATGTTAATAATCTACTCTTAACCCACTTTAACAATTGTCTTTGAAATTTAGCTTCAATAGACACAGTACTATCATGGATCTAACTGGACCTAACTTCATAAATTTAGATGTATCATTTAAAACATTGTGAATACTTCCGGGTCTTCAATAGTACAGCATGTAATAAATAGCAGGAATTGTGTGGTTGGATTGAGTGGTGAGAACTATACAATTTTATCAAGGTCCCACTCACTCTTTCGTCTAAAAGATGCTAGAGTCCATATACATCACATCCAGAAGGCCTTTTCTCTGTAAGCAGAGAGAATGCCTTTTGGGTTTGAGTGTGATTAGGCTTTAGTTTTCCTTGAATCCCCCCGCCCCCACCTCAATTCTCATTTCATTTTTTAACCACAATTTAGAAAATCCCAGAAATTAAAAACTTGATAAGCTCTGGGTGAAACCGGTTATTTTTTTTTTTTTTGTCCTAGTTCTTAGTATGTCATTGAAAATACAATTATTCCTTGCTATTATATATATATATATATATATATATACACACACACACATTAATAAATCTTATAATGAAAGTACTGCAACAAAATTCAAAGTTCAAAATTTATCTTGTAACTTTATAGAACAAAAATAATCTGAAAGCATGTAAAAAAAAAAAAAAAAACTGGAAAGAGTCAATGTTTAAATATCAACCTTTTTTGGGCCAATAAAATTATTGCTTTCTAACACCTCTACAGAAGAAAGAATTCAGACATCAAACTACTCTAACATAATTCAAAGAAATAAAGCATCTAAATGAATTGAATAAGGTCCTTCATCCCTATTCATTCATTTCAGTAAAAGATAACATAGGACAATTTATAAAATTATAAAACAAATAAGATTATTCAGGGCTAAAACTACAACACTTACAAGTAATGAAGATAGGATTTATGCCATTTGTTTACTTTTCATTATTTTATTTACAGAAATTCATTATTACTTTGGTCTTTTGTTGGAATGTGTCCTTAAATGGATAACTACCAACAATGTAGTTATCCATTATAAAACAGATTAGTGCTTTCAGTCTCTTTAAATGCATACAAACTTGATTTAGTCTGACAAAGTTGTTTATAACATTTGTTGGATTGAAAAGAAATGCAAACAAATGAATCATTGTAGATAGAAAAATTTATACAAATTAAAAGTATTTCAACAAATACCACATAGAATTTTTCTATGCACGTGTGAGTAAGGATTTACAGAGATTTATACAAGAGCAATCCTGTATATATTTACAAGGTTTAATAAAATAATTTGGAAGTCAATGAATGCAGTATTACATTTTTATAAACTAATTTATAAACTGGAAATTAATTTTCTAACTTATCACAACTAAAATTTACACAATTTTTCTTTCATTTTTAAACTTTTTTGTAAATTAAAAAAAAAAATTCATACCAAGCAAGGTGATAAAGCCACCAAGGTAGAAGGGGTTCCTGAACGAGAAAAAGATTTAAGTATTTCTTTAGAACAAGAAATATCCTTTGGAGGGATACAATTTTTCTATTTTAATGTGGGAGTTTTATTTGTTTCTTTATAATTTTAGTTGTACAAATAATCTAAAAAACATTATATAAAAAAATCTTTTTTTTTTTTTAAAATTTAAACCTAATTGAAAAGAATTATCCAATAACTGAAATCAATAATTTGGACAATAATAAATGTAACTGTAGAAACCCTATACAGTGTCCTTTGGAAAACAGGTGCCTTACAGAATCCATTGTTTATCAATGTACTATTTCTTCTATGGAAAACCCTAGTAATGTAAAAATTTAAGTGGGTAGTACTAAGAACTCTCTGAAAAAACGATTTTATCAACACATGTCATTGCAAAATGTTTACCTTAGAATATGTTAAAGATTCTTTATAATAAAAAAATAACCTTATATATCTAAAAAATTATTTGATATTATGAAATAATAATCAAATAGATATTAAAAAAATTAAATATATAAATTTTTTATTATGATATTAAAAACTGTATTAGAATATAATATAAATTTTAAAAAAAATAAAATGGACATAAAAATTTCTTTACAAATTAAGAGTTTTATGAATACTTAAAATGTATTCTGAATCAAAATAAATTAGTATAATTACCCAAAGGTCCCTTTAAGTTAGATCAAAAAAATAAGTTTTTTTTTTGTTTTAGAAAATGATAGTATACAGATAAAACTAAGATAACCCTGTAACAATAATGGATACATCAATGGAAATGCAGTCTAGACAGGGATTTTGATTGACCGACACTCTTGCTGTTAAGATTGAAAGAAGAAATCATGTATTCCCAAAAATATAATCTTTCAAATTTAAAGTTTATCTATTCTGATTTGTTAAATTGAACACATCCATAAATAACAAATGCATTGTTTCTTATATTCAAATGAAAAAAATTTTCACAACAATGAGCTAACATTGCCTGATGGCAAGGTAAAAATCTGAAAACAGAAAAATTTCCATGTTGCAATGTAAACTATTTTAATTAATTAAAAAAAAAAAAATTAATTATATTATGTTCTACAATATTTGTTGCATTGAGTACTTTTTTAGTAAATGTCGGAAAACTTCGATTTCTAAAACCGTTGGTTCTCTTCATCTGGAGATGATATAAACAAACAGTAAAATTGCATAATATTCCCGTTTTTTTAGTCCTCATACATTTGACACTGTTTATAGCTTAAACTATGACCTTGCCCTATATCATGTATTGAGCATATGTATTTGGATATATATTTTCACATGTGGTGCAGCTGCTGTTTTACACACTGTATAGGCTTGTATTCCAAGATTTCATCGAGTAACAGAGTTGTACTTTGAACATTTATTACTTGCAAACCTTAATCATGAGTAAGAGAAAAAGTTATGGGATAGTGTCCTTGAAGTATTGATAATAAAGTCTTTCAAAAATGTAGCATCTCAAATGCTATGGATGGAACTGAAGATATATGAGGATTTGGTTGCTCTAAGCATGGAAAAGAGAGAATGGGGACATAATTGATTCAAGAATGACAGAGAATTAGGTTAAAAATGTGCATACTATAATTGGCATGAGTGACAATGAGCTGAACAAATATTATGACATGGCCACTGATGACAGTGTAGTAACTGACGAACAAATAAAAATGTTTGACAGTAATGATGAATTCTTGGGATTCAGTCCTGATGAAGTTTAATAAACTACCCAGTATATCAAAAGGAATAAACTGTATCTAGAGTTTTATTCTATAATTGTTTAGTTATAAAGTTTATAGTTATAAATTTATTAATTGCTTACTGTATATGCTCGAGGATAAGTTGCACTTTTTTTCAAACAAAATTTTGATAAAAATCAGGGGTGTGACCTATCCACTTGGCATCACAGAGAATCTGAAGTAACTGTGGTGTATCAGTAGTCCAGGCAAGTGCCCTGGACTTGAGAATAAGGGAGAAATAAAATAAACTGAACAAACAAATGCAAAAAATATTTGATAGTGACGAAGAATTTGGGGGTTTCAGTTCTGATGAAGTTCAATAATGATATCTGAATGAAGAAACACTGTTCTTGTGATTTAATATATGTGAGCAAAGTTTTAAAATAACGGTGAATATTTGAAAATATTTAACAAATATTAGTTATATTTACATTAAAAAAGGGCCATGTAAATCCACAGATTATAGTGCAATCTATCTGCGAGTCAAACTACAAATAACCACTTTGACAATCCCAAACTAATGGTGAAACTTATTTGCAAGTAAAAATGCAAATAAACAGTTACTAAATAAAATCCACCACCAAATCTGGAATACTGATTTTAGTTGTGATAATTTAGAAAATTTCCAATGCTTTCCAATTAAAATAAATCTTTTACAGAAATCATATCTGAAATGAATCCATCAATTACTAAAACTGAACACTAGTTAATTTTGTAATATTAAGATGCCTGCAAGTTATGCAGTACCAAGTGATCTTTATTGTCTTGCCAAATACTATGAACTAAATTAGAAACTGGCATTTCAATGGGTGATGAAAACAGTGTGGATTGTAGTGCTCATAGCTTTGACAAGCATCAATTTAGCACTTTCAATATCAAACAATGAAAGATATTTAAGATAGATAAAAAAAAAGAGCAATTAACTGAAGGTCACTAAGTCTAAGGTTCAATTTCAAAATTGGAAAGTGATATCTCGATTCTGAAGTAGATTTGAAAGTGAATCTAAAACTGAACTGACTAATGATAGATCACAAGCAAACTTGCTAGAAAAGGCTGCTGAAAGAAGAAAAAACAAAAAGCAGCACAATGTTGATCACAATAGAAACATTTCTAAATTAGAATTTAACTTTCATGAATATGCTCTTAATAAAGTTAAATATTTAATAAATATATAATTTTTAAAAATTCATATGAATTTACCTGG